>SJYQ01007528.1:165833-306583 GCA_006410935.1 Redunca redunca
GAAGTGAAGTGAAGTGGTTCAGTCGTGTCTGACTCTTTGCAACCCCAGAGGAGCCTATCAGGCTCCTCTGTCCATGGGATTTTCCAGGCAAGAGTGCTGGAGTGGATTGCCATTTAAGGGCATTGTAAACACAGAGAGAGGTAGGAGCAAAGACAGTGTATTAGGTTTTCACTGTTTTCATTACAAAATTCTGTGTCTTAAAGCAACACATAATTTTTATTTTCCAGTTCTGTAGGTTAGAAGTTCATACGATCTCACCGGACTAAAAGCAAAATGTTGGCAGGCTGTGTTCCCTTCTGGAGGTTGTAAAGGATAATCTATTTCCTGCTCACTTGGGTTGTGGCAGAATTCATCTCTGTGAGGGTGTAGAATGGAGGTCCACATTTTCTTGGAGCTTCCCTGGTGGTTCAGACAGTAAAGAATCTGCCTACAATGGTGGAGACCCAGGTTCAATCCCTGGGTTGGGAAGATCCCCTGGAGAAGGAAATGACAACCCACTCCAGTATTCTTGCCTGGGAAATCCCATGGAGGCAAGAGCCTTGTGGACTACAGTCCATGGGGTCGGAAAGAATAGGACATGACTGAGCGACTAACATTTTGTAAAGTGAGGATGAGTCCCAGCTCCTAGAGGCTGTTGCTTTCCCTGGCTCAGGGTCTCCTCCCTTTAGCTTCAAAGCCATCAGTGGGGAGGGGGGTGAATCCACTCATGTCTTCTGTCTTTCAGCCTTCTTGCACTTTTTAAGAATTTACAAGATTAGATTGGATCAATTCAATCTAATCCAGATAATCCAGGATTATTTCATCTCAAGGTCATTAACTTTAACCTTAGCACAAAGTCCCTTTTGTCACAGTAGGTAACATCATCCTAGGTTCTGGGAATTAGGACATGATGTATTGGAAGGAGGCATTATTGTCCCTACCACAGACATGGCAACAGTGCTGTTTGACTGCAAAGAAAAAGTTAACATAAAGAAAAGAAGGACGTAAGATTAAGTAGGAAAGGAAGATGATATTGATCCAAACATATTTTATGATTGGAGTTTTTAGGCTTAAACCTAAACATAAAGCTCACTCCTGGTGATTCTGAAACTTTTATCCATATCTTTATTAATCAAGAAATGTATACCAAATTTTTAGTTTTAGTGATTGTATTGGTGACTCAGCAGCAAAGAATCTACCTGCCAGTGCTGCAGACCCGAGTTCAATTTCTGCATCAGGAAGATCCCCTGGAGAAGGGAATGGCAACCCATGCCAGTATTGTTGCCTGGGAAAGTCCCATGTCCCGAGAAGCCTGGTGGGCTCAGTCCATAGGGTCACAAAAGAGTCGGACACGCCTTAGTGACAAAACAACAATCACAAAACAATACTTTTTAAAATGTAAAATAATACCACAAATATACTTAAAAAGCTTCACCTCCTTTCCCCACCTCAGCCTATCTGCTATTCATGCCCACTGTTGTCTTCTACTCCTCCTCTCCCAATCACAAAACAGGATTCTCTCTCTGAGATCCCTTCTCTGTGTTGCCATTTCTATAACATTTGTTGACCCAGGAAGCTGTCTGACCTTGAAGCTCATCACCATCTTCAAGACATTGTGTAAGCTGCCTTTGTTGGCACGAGACTATAGCTCATTTTTATATGACTTGACCTTTTTACAAATATGGTCAAAAAAAAAACTATACTTATACAATGTCAATTTCTTATTAACCAATTGGATAGAATTTCATGGAACATTATGTCTCTGCCTAGATTCACAGTCCAATTTTCATTTTGTTTTCTTTGGACTGAGTTTCCCACACCCCAGTGTGAGTCTGCAGTGTCATTACTAAAAGTACGGAGGACCATCCCTGTTCTCAAGAATAGCAACAAGAAGCCCCCCAAAGGCTCTTTGAACCTCTAAACTGATGTGGAGATGAAAGGAGAAGTGCCCTTTTCTTAAAGACTATCTTCTTTCTTCATGAAAGAAGTCAGTCTTAATGCTGAAAAATGTAAGAACAAGACAACTCAGTTGCAGAGATGAACATCTAAAAGCATAAAAGAATGGTAATTTGCTGTAGCTAAAAACAGACTCCCACCTTGATGCATTTGCATCATGTGGGTTGCTGGCAGTGTGGCCAGCCTTCATCTGTAAAGAGAGAACGTCAGAGCCTGCAGTCAAAAATCAGACACAGTTGATTTTAATGTGCTTTGCTTCTAAGTGGGACACATTCCAATGATTCTTCTGACTCTCCTCACACTGATAATCAGAGGCATCATTATTACATTTCTGGTTTCAATCGTTTATCAGATGGCTACTCTGCAAACAAACAGTTGTGGTCCTTGCCTTTAGGGGACTTAGGTCCAGTAGGGGAAGGAAACACAAAGCAAGTAATTACACACATTATTCATTCATTACAGTTGGGATAAGTGACAACAAGCAAAAATGGTCAGTGCTGTGTACATTTATAAGGGGAAGCATTAAATTAGTTTTCTAAAATGATCAGTGCTCTCTGTAGCCTCCTGAACTTCATAAACTGTATCCTTTGTTTCGAAATCAGGTGATTCCTTCCTACTACCTTCATTTTTCTGGCTTTTGGAAATTGTCTCTACTTCCTAAAACTGAGCCTCCCTACATGGGTAGGGAGTACTTCTCTAGTGACTCAGTTGGTAAAGCATCTGCCTGCAATGCAAGAGACCTGACTTTGATCCCTGGGTGGGGAAGATCCCCTGGAGAAGGGAATGGCTACCCACTCCAGTATTCTTGCCTGGGAAATCTCATGGACAGAGGAGCCTGGTGGGCTAGAGTCCATGAGGTCGTAAAGAGTCAGATGTAACTAAGCGGATAACATTTTCACTTCAAGGCAATGGCACCCCACTCCAGTACTCTTGCCTGGAAAATCCCATGGATGGAGAAGCCTGGAGGGCTGCAGTCCATGGGGTCGCTAAGAGTCGGATCCGACTGAGCAACTTCACTTTCACTTTTCACTTTCATGCGTTGGAGAAGGAAATGGCAACCCACTCCAGTGTTCTTGCCTGGAGAATCCCAGGGACGGGGGAGCCTGGTGGGCTGCCGTCTATGGGGTCGCACGGAGTCGGACACGACTGGAGCGACTTAGCAGCAGCAGCAGCAGCACATGCTATCATAGCACCCTGTGGTTAGTCTGTAGCTCATATCTTGCATGTATTTAGCAATTGTTTTGTTTATTTATTGGCCTATATGTCCCTCTAGGCCATAAGCTTCTCGAAGGCAAGACTGTGTTCTATTCAGTGACATATTGCCTACTACATAATACACATCAGATAAATGCTGAGAGAGTGAAAGAGAGTCAGTTGACATTGGGACTCTGATCTCTTCAGTGGAGCCATTTATCAGTTAAGTCCCCTCTTTCCCTTTCTCTGTCTCTCCTGTTTCTTCAATGTGGATCCTTCAAGTCAGCTCTTCAACATGTTCAAGCTGACTCCTCCACAAAGAAATCCTCCCTTGATTAGTTATCTCATCCAGACACTGCTTTATTTCTCTTCTTACCTTTATAGCCCAGCTTCTTGAAAGAAGTGTTTTCTCTTGCTGTCTCTACTTTCCTTTGTTCACCCAGTCCTCTGCCCCTCGCTCTCCAGCTTATCGGTGACAATGATCTCTTATCTAACTGACTTTTCTACAGCATTTTACAACGTGGTCATCCTTTGTTGCCATTCTTGCTGCTCCATTTGGTCTCCACAGTGGGCTCCTCCTTCTCTGCCCACTACTCCTCAAAGCCTGGTTTTCCCAGTATTTTCAGTCCTGGCTCTCTTCTATTCTCAATGCACATAATCTCTCTAAGGGATATTATCTGTTCCAGTGATTCAAACAACCAGCTGTATCCTGCTGATCCAGCCCAGATGTCTCTCCTGAACTTACTTCTCTATTAACTCTTGATTGAATATACACACATGGGTGCTCAACAATTCTTTAAACTCATATTGTCCAAATCTGAACTAATGAACATTCCAAATTGAGGAAGGGGTATGTCAAGTCTGCATATTGTCAGCCTGCTTATTTAACTTATATGCAGAGTACATCACTTGAAATGCTGGGCTGGATGAAGCACAAGCTGGAGTCAAGATTGCCAGGAGAAAGATCAATAACCTCAGAAATGCAGTTGATACCACCCTTATGGAAGAAAGTGAAGAGGAACTAAAGATCCTCTTGATGAAGGTGAAAGAGGAGAGTGAAAAAGTTGGCCTAAAACTCAATATTCAAAAACAAAGATCATGGCATTTGGTCCCATCACTTCATAGCAAATTGATAGGGAAACAATGGAAACAGTGACAGACTTTATTTTCTTGAGCTCCAGAATTACTGCAGATGATGACTGAGGCCATGAAATTAAAAGACGGAGACATTCCTTTGCCAACAAAGGTCCGTCTAGTCAAAGCTATGGTTTTTCCAGTAGTCATGTATGGATGTGAGAGCTGGACATAAAGAAAGCTCAGTGCCGAAGAATTGATGATTTTGAACTGTGATGTTGGAGAAGACTCTTGAGAGTCCTTTGGACTGCAAGGAGATCCAACCAGTTCATCCTAAAGGAGATCAGTCCTGAGTATTCATTGGAAGGACTGATGTTGAAGCTGAAACTCCAATACTTTGGCCACCTGATGTGAAGAACTGACTCATTTGAAGACCCTGATGCTGGGAAAGATTGAAGGCAGGAGAAGGGGATGACAGAGGATGAGATGGTTGGATGGCATCACTGACTCAATGGACATGAGTTTGGGTAAACTCCAGGAGATGGTGATGGACAGGGAAGCCTAGCATGCTGCAGTCCATGGGGTTGCAAAGAGTCAGACATGACTGAGCAAATGAATTGAACTGAACTGAACTTCCCAAACTAGCCTTCCTATATTTTCTACCTTGGTAAATAGTATCACAGTTATCTGACTCCTCATTTATTCTTCACCTTTTACTTTTGTCACTACAAGTAATCCTCGGGGTTTATCCCTCGCCCCTACCCCGCCAGAATTCTCTCTTTATTTTATTATGGTTTCCAGCACCAAGGAAGTATCCGTCTGATCTTGCATCTTGACCATCTTTTCTGGCAGAGGCTTTAACATCTTAATCATTAAATTTCAGTTCCAGTATTGCTTTGTCTCTTGGCAGTGTGTTGCTTTTTCTTGCCTTTTCTATAATTTTTTTGTTTCAAGTTTTAAGACAGAGATGCTGAGACAGAGAGTTTTATGCCTGGAAGTGGGCATGTCTTTCCTTCTGCTGGGACTTTAGTGTGGGGATTTGAATTAATTTAGTTAGGAATTAAGGATTTGGGTTCACTTTTGCTATAGTTACCCTTGCATTAAGCTTCAGATGCCTCTAGGGATCCCTTGTGTTTCTGGTGGGACTAGTTTGTCAGCGGGTTTTCACATTGTCTGCCCCAGCCTCTGCCTTAGGTTTTCCCTTTGCACTGAATCAAAGAGGGCCTGTTTCTATGCTCCTGGAAGGTTCCCAAAGGTATCTTACTGTTCCTTACTACTCAGTGTTTTCCAGCCTTGTAGGGGAGGTGAAGGGAGGTTTTTGTTCCTCTGACTCAGTTTCAGTCTCAGCAGGCACCATGTCCCTGGGTCTTGGGATGTTTCCTTTCCAGAGCTCCTACCCCTCCCACAGTAGCAGTTCTAGCTACATCATGTATTCCTTCCCTTCTCCCTGGAGTAGGGTTTTCCTACAACCTTCTCCAGCTACAATGTATTTTCCCCAGAGCTCTAAGAGCAATAGTCCCTCTCCCCTCTTTGGATCCCAGGAAATGTAATCGCTATTTTTCTCCACTCCTTTACCTTTGCTTGCTGTCTCTTTCCTGGCTTCTGTTCTGCAGACTTTCAGTATGCCCAGGTCCTTCACAGCCTAATCGATTCATGAAATAGTTTATCTTCCATGAACCTACTTCCACAGTCCTCTCCTACTCCTCAGTCTTTCCAGTCTGGCCTCCACTGTTCTTCAGATGTTGCTCTTGTCAAAGTTTCTGTGGTCAGGATTGGGCCCTGTAGACCATGATCCTCGGAGGCCAGACGGCTGGATGCACCATTTGCAGATCACCTCTGCAAAATAATGACCGAGAAGTAGGAAAACAAATGCCAAAACACTAACCAAGCCAGTCATGAACAAACCTTACAGCCAGTGATTTATAGTGGAGCAGAAATTTGCTCTCAAAAAGTAGCATTGACATATACACACCGTCACGTGTAAAAGAGATAGCTAGTGGGAAGTTGCTAGCACAGGGAGCAGGGAGCTCAGCCCAGTGCTCTGTGATGACCTAGAGGAGTGGAATGAGGGGTAAGAGGGAGGCTCCAGAGGGAGGGGGGATATATATATACACACACACACATATAGTTGTGACTGATGCACATTGTTGTACAGTGGAAACTGACACAACATTGTATCAATAATGTATAACTGGAGAGAAAGTGATTTTGAAGTTTTCCTATTTCACATTGTAAAGTGGCCTATTCATTTTAAAGGTTAAGAAGTTAAGGAATCAAAGCTCAGTGAGGTTGTCAAGAAGTTAGTAATTTCAAATTCGTGTTCGCTGACTCTAAACTCAGTGCTCTGAAACTTCAGTGAAATATCAAGGAAAGATCTGTCAAGTTTTTTTCACTTCTGGCTTCATTGTGTGGTGTAAGAACACGTTGGTTAATTTGCATGGACAGATTGTTTTCTCACTAAAACAACTAAAGGCTTCATAGAATTTTGGATAGGTCTAAGCTGGGAAAAGAAAATAATTCTGAGATTTGAACTCTGGATGAACTTCACATATTTTTAGCAGGCCTTTGTGGGTATTTAGTGGAGCCTGTTACTGTTTTTGATTAAGACTGGAATTTCAATTGTGCTTTGGATTTTCAAAATGTATTTCCATAATTTTGTCCTCCTCTCCCTTTCTCTCCCCACTGCTCCCCACCTTCTGTACAATAACTCCTTCAGGTACATGCTAGGGGTTACTAGACCAGGATCACATACCAGGCTGTGGCATCAGCTGACCTGGCGGTAATGCCAGTTGGCTGGCCATCCCTCTGAAAGCTTCCCACACAGATTAGTTTCAGATGTAGCAGTGTAAGTACGGGCTCTGGTTGGAGGGAAGTTGTAAATAAAAGTGACAGCCTGTAATTTCCTTGTGTCTTTTGTTTTGGAATTTGCAAGTAGATTATTTGAGATATTAGTGGGACTCCTTAGACCTGTCCCTTTGAGGAAAAAACCCAGTTCACTTCCTTTTTTCTGAATTCAAGGGTAGCTGTACTCTCCTTAACAATTACATGCATTTTTTTTCCAACTGTGTTGTTTGTTACAGATCCTATCTTATATACAACCTTAGCAGTAAAGTGCCTCTGAAAAGAAAATTTGTGCATTTTACTGGTGTATAAAAATAAGCATTAGCTTGCAACTTTGCAGGATGCAGAGGGTTAGTCAGATCCTCTGTGAAGAGGAAGAGTCTCTCTGTGCTCTACAGCAGCTTCCCACTAGCTGTCTATTTCACACATGGTAGTGTATATATGGGACTTCTCAGATGGTGCTGGTGGTAAAGAATCCACTTGCCAGTGTAGGAGACATAAGAGATGTGGGTTCGATCCCTGGGTTGGGAAGATCCTCTGGAGGAGGAAATGGCAATCCACTCCAGTATTCTTGCTTGGGAAATCCCATGGACAGAGGAGCCTGGCAGGCTTCAGTCTATAGGGTCACAAAGAGTCAGATATGAATGAAGTGACTTAGCATGCACGGATGCACACATTTATATGAGTACCAATAAAAAGAGTAATTCTTGGATGTAAATGTAACATGATAGATGCAAGATCTATATGAGGAAAATTAGAAAACTCTGAAAAAAAAATTTAAAAAGATCTAAGTAAATGGAAAGATATTCCATGCTCATGGATGTGAAAACTCAAGATGTCAGTTCTTCCCAGCTTGGTCTATAGATTCAATGCAATCCTAGTTGAAATCCCAGCAAGTGGTTTTGTGAATACTGACAACTAATTGTCAAGTTTACATGAAAATGCAAAAGACTCAGAATAGCCAACACAACACTGAAGCAGAAGAACAAAGTTGGACAACAGATATAAACAAACATATGGAAAGATATTCAGCAGCATGTCATTAGGAAATTACAAATTAAAACAGTGAGCTACCACTACACACTTATTAAAATGGCCCCAATCCAATCATGGACAATACCAAATGCCGACAAGGATGTAGCGCAATGGGAACGCTGATTCATTGCTGGTGTGAATACAAAATACCACAGTCACTTTAGAAGACAGTTTGGTGATTTCTCATAATACTAAGCAAATGCTTACGATATATTCCAGCAATCATACTCCTTGGTATTTACCTAAATGAGTTGGAAAATTATTTCCCTTCAGAAACCTGCATGTGAATGTTTAAGCAGCTTTCTTCGTGACTGCCATAAATTGGAAGCAGTAAGATGTCCCTCAGTAGAGGGGTTGATAAATAAACGGTGGTACATCCATACAATGGAATATTACTCAGCATCAAATAGAAGTGAGCTATCAAACCACAAAAAGATTGGAGGAAACTTAAATGCATATGGCTAAGTGAAAGAAGCCAGTCCCAGTAGGTATAGTCCAACTATGTGACATTTTGGAAAAGGCAAAATGATGGGCTCAGTAAAACACTCAGTGTTTGCCAGTGGTTCGCAGGAAAAGAGAAGGAATGATCAGGTAGAGTGCAGGGCATTTTTAAGAAAGTTAAATTATTCTATAAGGTATTGTAATGGTAGGTACAAGTCATGATACGTTTGTCAAAATCCATTGAACTGTACAATACCAAAACAAACTTTGATATAAACTCTGGACTATAGTTAATAATATTGGTTCATCAATTATAATAAATTTACTAGAGCTATATAAGAGAATAATAATAGGGGAAACTGTGTGTGTGTATGTGTTTGTGTGTGTGTGTGTGTGTAGGCATAGAGGCCATATGAGAACTCAGTGTACATTCTAATCAATTATAATGCAAACCTGAAACTTCTCTGAAAAATAAAGTGCATTGATTAAAAAATTTTGAATTGAGAGGTGGCAGAGGACAAGATCGGGTGATTTGGAGGTGAACACAGTTTGCACTTCTGTACTGTGCCTTTTTGCTCAGTTGTGTCTGACTCTTTGCAACCCCATGGACTGTGTATTGCCTGCCAGGCTCCTCTGTCCATGGGATTCTCCATGCAAGAATACTGGGGTGGGTTGCCAGGCCCTCCTCCAGGAGATCTTCCCAAGCTAGGGATCAAACCCAAGTCTTCCACATTGCAGGTGGATTCTTTATTGTTTGCATTATCTAGAAGTTGATTAACTCTGGAACTTTCTTGGAAACCAAAACACATGGGATTTGAGTATGCTTTTCAAAATCTCATTTCAGATGGAAACTTTGGACACCTGGAGAAAGTATGACTAGAAGATGCTTTCTGAAGGAAGATAGAGTATTTGTAGACGTGATGAATTCAGCTGACCCTAGCTCCTCATTCCTCATAATCTCAAGTGATTGAGATGGCTAGTACTTGTGCCCAGGAAGTTGACCTGGCTGCCACCCATAGCCACCACAATTAATGCACCTCACCCTAGTGACTGACAACGTTTCTCCAGTCTGGGGAGACTCCTTCCCCTGCAGGTATCACAGTGCTGTTGGGCTCCTTTGAAGCTGGCCTTTGTCTTAATCCCCTCTTTTTAAACCCAGTACAAATTTCCCTAGGACTAGGGCAGAATGTGGAGATAACTCTCAGTTCAGTTCAGTTCAGTTCAGTTCAGTCGCTCAGTTGTGTCCGACTCTTTGCAACCCCATGAATCGCAGCATGCCAGGCCTCTCTGTCCATCACCAAGTCCCAGAGTTCACTCAGACTCACGTCCATCGAGTCGGTGATGCCACCCAGCCATCTCATCCTCTGTCGTCCCCTTCTCCTCCTGCCCCCAATCCCTCCCAGCATCAAAGTCTTTTCCAATGAGTCAACTCTTCGCATGAGGTGGGCAAAGTCCTGGAGTTTCAGCTTTAGCATCATTTCTTCCGAAGAAATCCCAGGGTTGATCTCCTTCAGGATGGACTGGTTGGATCTCCTTGCAATCCAAGGGACTCTCAAGAGTCTTCTCCAACACCACAGTTCAAAAGCAACAATTCTTCAGTGCTCAGCCTTCTTCACATCCAACTCTCACATCCATACATGACCACAGGAAAAACCATAGCCTTGACTAGACGGACCTTAGTCAGCAAAGTAATGTCTCTGCTTTTGAATATGCTATCTAGGTTGGTCATAACTTTTCTTCCAAGCAGTAAGCATCTTTTAATTTCATGGCTGCAGTCACCATCTGCAGTGATTTTGGAGCCAAAAAAATAAAGTCTGGCACTGTTTCCACTGTTTCCCCATCTATTTCCCATGAAATGATGGGACCGGATGCCATAATCTTCGTTTTCTGAATGTTGAGCTTTAAGCCAACTTTTTCGCTCTCCTCTTTCACTTTCATCAAGAGGCTTTTTAGTTCCTCTTCACTTTCTGCCATAAGGGTGGTGTCATCTGCATATCTGAGGTTATTGATATTTCTCCTGGCAATCTTGATTCCAGCTTGTGTTTCTTCCAGTCCAGCATTTCTCATGTTGTACTCTCTCTAGCCAAGGGTTATTCCCAAGAGCCCCTGTCTTTTCTGAAATTCAACCACACTCCAGGAAATTCTTGTTTTGCCATCTTTTCCTCCCATCACCCATCCTCCAAAGTTTGGATTTGTGCCTCCAGTACAAAGAGGATGCTGTTTTTCTAGTAGCATTGAGGGATAGTTCATGTGAATTCACAGAAATTGCCCTTGGCCATTGAACTTTCTCATTTCACCTAGAAAGGTGCTTCTGAGTCTCCCTTTCTCTCTCTCTCTTTGCTTCTGAGACTCTTTAATATCTTGTTATGGATTTATTAGCCTTCAATTAACTTACACTCTTTTTGAATCAATGGCTCCCACTGTGCAGTTATAAACTCATTCAACAATACAAATGGAAGTGTCATGATCTGGCTTTGATAAGCTTGGTTTACCTCTATGAATGTACCAAGCTAGAACTATCTTTCCATTTTGGACTTTCTCATGGGAGAATTTCTGATCCCTGAAAACCTGCCAGGGGTAAATTTAGAGGTGATCTATAGCAATATGACCAATGTCCCTAAGAACACAATTGATATTATGGACATATTTCCCACAGACTAGGAACCAGTGTGTACAATACTGTGTTTATAAACTCACATATTTGTTCGAAATTCAAATATGCCTACAGAACCATGAAAGTATGAAGCTGTAGGGTGACTTTTACGTGGCTGCAGATAGAATTGAACAATTAAGTGAAGCAGGAACAACCCAAACTCCCAGGCATGAGATAGAAATATGAGGAAAGATGAAGTAGAATAGTAATCAGAAGGAAAAGAGGAGGAGAGAGAGGTCTGGTGGTCCCAAGAAAGCAGGCCAAGATTGCAGGGCCATGAAGATCTGGAGACCAGGCTACCAGTCAGGGCCCGGGAGAGAAAGAGCATGAAAAGGAAGTGCTCTAAAAGCTGGGTAGCTTCTGTGCTAACCACCAGACTTTGTGTGAAGTATCTAGCCATCATGACTATGTAATCGGAGGGAACCTCAGTCCTCAGGTCTATGGCTTCTAGATTCGTGTTTCAGACTAATCCCAGGTGGTGCCTCCTGGATGCTGTGCTCCTCCTCTTCACCCCTGCATGCTAGCTCTCGCCTTTTCCTGAGCCCCTACCACTGTTGTCTCATGTCATAGCGAATATGTGTTTGCCTCTGTTTAAGAGGAAGAAAAAAAATGCTAAAGACAATTAGAATATAAATAAAGTTTCCCCTCTTTCATAAATCAGAGATTTGAAATGCAGACACATGGGAGCAAAAATACTGCGTTGAAGAAAGACAGTAGGATTGCTTTGGTTCTGTGATTCTCTGGACCCTTTCTCCAGAGATGGGGGAGGTGATCCTGAGCCCCATGTTTGTTTGGACATTATCCAGGGATATCTGTTGGACAGACTGTACTGGATTCTAGAACAAGACTGCCGAGGAAGCAAAGTTCACACTTTTAAAATAACATCTCTCCTGACAAGTGTCTCTCAACAGGGTGAAGGGCCTTGCATATTGGAATGAGACAAAAGGTAACTATGGGATTTTGAAATTTAGTTCAAAAAAGAGCTTGTGGGTTCCAGGAAGCTGCTTGTTTAGTTTTCTTAAAATATTTTTGAAAGAAAACAATGGATAGTTTTTTATAAATTGATCAAGTTTTTACCAGGTTCTCAGTTACTATTCTCACTCATTGGTAGTGTCTGGCATAACTGATTGATTAAAATTAGTGATTGCTGTGGGCTCTGGGCTCAAACTATTTTTTCTTTCTCAATCACTTTTAATTATGCATAGAAACATTTCAGTTAAGGCAATTGAAATGCTATTTTAATCTGTGAAATCCTGAGCAAATGATTTGCATTTCTGAGTCCATTTCCTTTTTGTAAATTGGGGCTAAAGGAAGTTTGAGGTGAGAAATAAATAAGCTCTTAAAGTGAAAACCTTAGAATGGAGGAGGCACTCAGTAAATGCTAGTGACTTCCTTCCCCCATCTCAAATGTTTTAGTGAGCTTCTTGAATCCTTTCTCTTTGTAAAGACTTGTAAATAAGGATGACTTGAGGAACCTTTCCCTACCAATCTATTCTCATAAGAGAGAAAGATTTATTCCTTCAGTGTTTACAGAGTACTCTTCATGTGAAGGTGGATGCTAGGTGGTAGGGGAACGATGAAACTCTATACTGCACATCCCACGTCCTGAAGAAGCTTCTAGTGCAATGGAGCAGGACATGATAGGCATTCTGTAAATAAGCAAATAATGTACACTCTGGGAGCCTGTGTGGGAAAAGTAGGGTTGTTTCTGGTTGGAGTGAGCATCGTTTGGGGACAGAGTGGAGTGAGCGTTGACTGAGCGCCCACCAAGTGCCAACAGGGTGAGATGACCTTGTACATGTTGTCATATGTAATCCTCATGGTAATCCTGTGTAGCATGGATTCACAGATCCATTTTATGGGTCAGAAAACTGAGGCTCTGAAATGGTAAGGAACTTACCTGAGATTACCCAGTGAGTGAATGGTGGAGTTGGGACACTAAGCCAGTTTTATTTTATCTGTTTGCTCTTTTCTCTAATCCACACTGCTTCAAGGTACTGGGGGCAGATGATCATCCCAGGCAATGTACCCATTCCTCATAGTGGATATGATAGGGATGCTAGAGGGGTCTTGCCTTCACAGGTGAGAAAAGAACAGGAGAAAATCATGGACAGGACAAGATAGTCTCACTCCTGGTTATGGAATCTTCTCAAAGCACCACTGCCACGAGGGAGACCCACCAAATAACTGGATCTATAATGCCTCTTAGTGGAGCAATCTGGAGCTTAAATAGGAAATGCCACTGATGAATTAAAAACAAAAAAGCAACATGAGGACACTTCCGCGTGGCACGGTCACCTGAGCCCAATCACACTTCTGGCTCTGCCATCCATGTCCTGCTGCCCAGAAGAAGCCTCATGTGATTGTCCCCATGTGTCTTGGCCACCCACTCTTTATAATCCTTTAGGCTTCTAGTGAAAGGGGCATTTAGGCTATTGTTTGTGTGTGTTGTTTTTTTAAGAAATCAGGTTGACTTTTCTCCTTGTTTAGACAGAAAGTCTCTCTGGACAGTTTGGAATCTCTCCAGGAACGCTAACCTTCTCTGGAGGGGGTTGCCCTGAACAAGGAGAAATGCTTGCTCTTCAAAATTGACTCCTTAGGGAGGCTGTCAGCTGCTTCATTTTTGCATAGTCAGGGAAGTTTCATCCTCAGATAAGGGATTTGAGAAGAGTTGGCTGTGATTGCCTGAAAAACTCCCCAAGGACAAACGTCCAGAAGACAGTTGCCCCCACTACCCAGGGGCCAAGGTCTCTTTGTTTATTCCCCCTAGTAACTTTTCCTGCTTTCCTCTTCTGTCTGTACCCATCGTACACCCGGTTTGGAGTCTGGAAGGATTCACAGCCCCTGGAACAACATCTGGAATGATCTATAGGGAATCAATTTATAATGTGCCTTTTGTTTCAGTCATTCATTTGTTAGTTCATTAATTTTTTATTCATTCATCTGAGCAGAATTTTCTATTGTTAAGCAACACTTGTTACAGGATATCCTTGTTTTTCTAACTACAAGTGATGGAGAGGATGCCGACTTCCTTTGTTTTGTTCCTCTAAAGACCCTCTAAAGCAAGGTTTCTAAAGAATTACATAGCTTGATAAATGGCACTTCTATTCTTCATCAGGTTGTTGGAAACTTCTTTCATTGAAAGTGAACAAGTTTTCCAGCTTAGACTTCCTTAAGGATCTGTGAACATTCAAAGATGCAGAGAACCCAAAGCCTGTATTCTGACAACCTAGAGGGGTGGGATGGAGGGGGAGGTGGGAAGGAGGTTCAAGAAGAAGGGGACAGGGANTGGGATGGAGGGGGAGGTGGGAGGGAGGTTCAGGAGGGAAGGGACATATGTAAACCTATGGCTGATTCATGTTGATATACGGCAGAAACCAACACAATATTGTAAGGTAATTATCTTCCAACTAAAAAAAAAAAAAAGAATATACAGCAAAAGACAACCAGTGGGTTTAGGCTCTTGTATGCTGGCTAGAATCCAAGTCCGTCCAGCACCCAACTAGAAATGGAGCCTTCCACTCTGGCAAAGGCACACTCCTGAAGGTTGTGGGTTGGTCTGAAGATACAAGTCACCGGGTGTGTCTTTCTCATTCCCCACATCTCCATTAGTAAAATGGTAGCACCTTGTGGTGTTTACACGTTAACAAGAGCTTTGTTCTTAATTTTGTCCCTAATGCATTGCCATGTGTCTCAAATGGTAAAGAATCTCCCTGCAGTGCAGGAGGCCTAGGTTCAATCCCTAGGTCGGGAAGGTCCCTGGAGAGGGGAATGGCTACCAACTCCAGTACTCTTGCCTGGCTAATCCCATGGACAGAGGAACCTGGTAGGCTACAGTCCATGAGGTCACAGAGTCAGAAACAACTGAGCGACTAACACTTTCACACTTTCAATGCATCGTCAGGGAGGATGGCAATATAAAGACCATAAAGAACCTCATTATTAATGGTGTATCATATGTAAAAAGAACATTTGCTTATACCCTGAGGATATACTAGGGAGATTTTCATACTCATTTATCAAATCAAATGTCAGCCAGAATACCATTTTGAAACAGAAGTGACTCAGTGCAGTGAGCAGGCCCCAGGCTATATTTTGTGCTATTTGATGTCTCCCATCATTTTTGCCTTTTCCTCTCCCCAACTTTGACAGTCCTCTGTCTTTCCCCCTGGCACATCTCTCTTTCCTCTTCCATATCAAATCTCCTGTATCCAGAAATTATCCAAAACTTACTACCTCTTGGGGATAGAAATGATTCAATTTGATATTTCACTGATGCGACTTTGAATGCAATAAAAAAGAATGAAGGCTTAAAATGCAGACTTTCCTATATGTGGATACCGGATGGGAAGTTCTTTAACTGATGAGAGCTTCCTGGAGTCCCTGGCATGAAGCAGGTTTGGTAATCTAACCTCTGTTATTTGACTTCTCAGCAACATTTGACATATTAACAACTCCCTCTTTTATAAAACTCTCTCCTATCTTGGGTTTTCTGTTACCATAATCAAAACAATTTGTTTTTTGGCTGCACCTCATGGCATGTGGGATCTTAGTTCCCCAACTAGGAAGCAAAGCTGCACCCACTGCCTTGGAAACAGTGTCTTAGCCGCTTGACTCCCAGGGAATTCCCTATTATCATACTTTATGGCTTCCCCATTTCATTGTCTGAAGCATCTCAGATTCCTCTGATGGGTCCATCTCTAATCAAACTCTCCTCAGAGTCAGTCTCGGACCCTTTTCTTTCTTTCTCTCTGCTCCTCCCTAGGTTGGCTTGTCCATACTCATGGCTTTAAAAATCATCTTTGTGTAGTTCACTGATTACATTTTTATATCCAGCCCCCTGAACTTTAGACTCATTCATTTACCAACTTAAGATAGCTAAATAAAAAACCTGGCCTTTTCACCTCTGAAACTTGTTTCACTACTTTCCCAATGTTCCTTGTCTAAATAAATGATACAGTCCCAAAGCTATGACTTATGCTAGAAATTTTTTAGAACCATCTTTGATTCCTCGCTTTTCCTCACTCCTTATGTCCACTGCATCATCAAATCCTGTCAATTTCACTGCCAAGGTATATCTGAAATCCATCAGCTTCTATTCACCTCAGGGACACTATCCTGATTCATGCATCGTTATATCTCCCCATGGGCCTCCCTGGTGGTTCAGCAGTAAAGAACCTGCCTGCCAATGCAGGAGACAAGGGTTCGATCCCTGGGTCAGGAAGATCCCCTGGAGAAGGAAATGGCAACCCACTTCAGCATTCTTGCCTGGGAAATCCCATGGACAGAGGAACCTGGTGGGCTAGAGTCCATGGGGTCCCAAAGAATTGGGCATGACTTAGCAACTAAACAACAACAATCTCACCCCCAGAATCCTGGAATAGCTCCTTAACTAATATCTCTGCCTCTTTTCTTGTCCTCTTCCCCACCTCACCAAATTATTATTCAACAAAACATGAAAACGTAGTTGTTAATAGTGAATACTCAGATGCGATTGTTTCAAGTGTATGGCAAAGTGATTCAGTTATATATTAAATATATCTATTCTTTTTCAAATTCTTTTCCCATTTATGTTATTACATAGTATTGAGTAGAGTCCCCTGTGTTATACAGTAGGTTCCTGTTGGTTATCCATTTTAAATATGGCAATGAATACATGTTAATTCCAAGGTCCCTAACTATCCCTCCCCCATGGTAACCATAAGTTCATGTTCTAAGTGTGTAAGTCTATTTCTGTTTTGTGAAGAAGTTCATTTGTATCATCTCTTTTTAGATGTACTCCAATATAAAATAAAAAGTTAAAAAAGAGTGGATACTCAGGAATGGTATGACTTGGGTTTGAATCCTGGCTCTGCCGCTTACAAACGACAATTTATTATTTTTTTCGGTGCTGCAGTTGCCTCAACTATAAAAGGATGATCCTAATAGCACCTACCTTACAGAGTTATGATGAATCTTTTCCCCTTTTGAAGTGAGTAGAATTCTTATTGTTGTTCAGTCACTAAATCATGTCCGATTTTTTGTGACCCCATGGACTGCAGCATGCCAGGCTCTGCTGTCCTTCACTATCTCCCAGAGTTTGCTCAGATTCAGGTGCATTGAGAACTCATTTATATGTCAGTAAAATATGTCCCCCACACCCCCACCCATTCTTAAGATCCTTTAGCAGCTTCCTATGTACTTGATATAAAATTCAAGCTCCAAACCAGATCTTCTACGTCCAGTGCGCCCTGGCCCTGGCTCCACTCTGACCTCCTCTCAGTGCACTCTCCCCCTCCCTCACTGTGACCCAGACACACAGTTTTCTCTGGGGTCTCAGGCATGCCATGCTTTTTGCGGCCTCAAGGGAATTTTCATTCTTTATTCCCTCTGCCTAGAAACTTCAAACGCCTGACTCCTTCCCCTACTTCAGGCCCAACCTAGGTGACACATCTTCTCAGCAGCTTCCTCTGGCCATGCTATTTAAGGCGGATTCCTTATCCACCTTATACCAAACACTTATTACAGTATTTGGTAATTTTGTTTTTGTTTTCTCCCACCTCACCAACGTGTAAGCAGCTCTGTGAAGGCAGAACCATGACTTTCAAGTTCATTGCTAGATCAGTAGTGCCTGGCACATAGTAAGTGCTCAGTAGTTACTGAATGAATGAAATGAACAACTGCTAAGCCAACACTGACCTTCAGTAGGAAGTCAGGTGTGAGCCAGAATCCAGGTTCTGCAGGATATATCAGATGATATACCTATAAGTACTGGCCTCCCAACTTGCTTTATTGTTCAATAAAGCAAACACTACAGTGAAACTTTGTCAGCTAGTGAAGAAGGAGTCCTAGATATGGAGCCAGAGCTCTGGGCTCAGTCCAGGATCTGATATTATCCAGCTCTGTGACCTTGAACCGGCTCTATACATCTCAGAAACCCAGCATCTTGTTGGAGAATGAGAGTGATTGGAATAAACAACTCTTAAGATTCCTTCTAGCATACATATTCTGTTTTGGATGTCATGTTTTCTGCAGAGAAGAGAAAACTGGTGCAGCATTTAGCATTCAAGGGGGAGATAAATCACACGCTGAGTTTCAGGAGAATCAGAGTGAGTGCTTGGAAAGTTTCTCTTTGGGAATATCTTATAATAGGTTGGTACGACTTCATCCACTTGATAATTATTTATTCATTACTGTGTATCCCCTGCGTCGTGATCACTGTACCCTGTCTGAAAGCAGCACCTCTCCATTTTGTTTGTTTCCATAGCTCACACACACACCCACCCATTCACACCCACAAGCACACACACACACATACACACACTCACTGATTCATGTTCACACCCATCTTCTTTATTGCTAAGCTTTTTTCACTTTTGCCACCTAGCAAAATCTCTCTTCCATCACCTTATGAAGAAGAAACATCCCTAATTCCATCAGATAGAGACCACCGGCTCTACCTCCACCCAGAAAGGGAAGGCAGACTTTCCATGTTTTCAACCAGCTCACTTGAAAGCCTTTGTGTGCGCCCTAGGTCCTGCCCACAGCCTCCACAAATGTCTCCAGTCACTGCTTCTTCCCCATGCACTCAGTCACTTTTCCACAGGAACAATTATTTTCACAAGAACTATTTTTGACTGAATGAATATTTAATATTAATGCAATATTATTAAGATTAATATTGAAAGGATATAATTTTAATATATTTTTATATTACAATGTTTTATCTACTTTTAGGGGTAATGGAATCTTCCAGGTTTTGTACAAAAGGAAGCTTCCATAAGTAAGGATCCATAAGGAGTTAAGTAGATCTGCTTAAAAATTTCCTCTATACAATATTTCAAGTACACAATATTGTATTATTAAATATAGTCTCCATGCTGTACATTAGATCCTCAGGACTTACCCATTTAAAAAAGATAAGCCTCTCTGTACCATCTTTTATTGCTTAAATTCTACCAGTTTTTGAAGGACCCACTCACTTGCTGCCTCCACCCTAACTTTTCTTCATTCCTTTGTTAGGAAGCGCTCTGCCCTTTCTTTGAACTCCTGTAACATTTCATTCATTCATTTATTCATCTAGTCAAAAAATATATACTATGTGTAGACAATAATCTCTGCTCTCATGATGGTTATAATCTAGTGGGGGATACAAAAATGAATGCATATATATTATGTTATGCTCAGTCGTGTCTGACTCTTTGCCACCCCATGGACTGTAGCCTGCCAGGTTAGATGGAGATAAATGTCATGGGAAAAAGGAGACAGGAAAAGAGCATAGAGAGGTCCAGTGTTGGGGTGAGAATGGTGTCAATTTTGAGTAGAATGGCTAATGGGGAGATGATCTTCAACCAGAAACCTGCTGGAGTGAGGGAGTAAGCCGGGAGGTGTGCTCCAGAGGAGGAAATGACAAGTGGAAGGTCACTGTGCCAGGAGAGGTGTGAATGAGAGAGTCTAACAGGTGAAGAGAGCAGATGCGTGATGGTGGGGGGCTGGGCTGCATATCCTATAGCTATTTAAGGATTTGGCTTTTACTCAGAGAGTGATCAGAAGCCATTAACAGGGTTTGAGGAGAGAAGTGATGTTATTTGACTTAAATTTTGAAAGGATTGTTTTGGCTGCAAGGCTTCAAATAGGCTGGGATGAAAGCAAGAGTATTGTCAAAAGGATAAGACATTGGTGGTAATGGCGGAAGTGATAAGATCCAGCTAAATTTTGCAAATGTTTTGAAAGTAGATAGGTAGGAAAATATACTCAGATGTGGAGTATTAGAGAAAGATAGGAAAGATAGAGAAGGGAGTTAGGTTTGGGGAAGATTAGAAGTTTAGCTGTGGATGTGTTACTACAGAGGTTTCTCTGTGATATTTAGGTCTAGATTTGGAGTGGGGAGTTGTATTTATGAGACTGGAGCAATTGGAGAAGTCCAGGCCGAAGACGTAAATAAGTCACTTGTGTATAAGTGATGTTTAAAGATCAAGACATTATCAGAAATTAATGCTTTTATCTGTGCCCCCTTTAAGCATGCTTTCTATATTTTATTATTAGTTGTAAATTTCCTCTCATCCATCATTAGATTATTTTCTTGGGGATAGATCCTCTGTGTGAACTCTCACAGAGCCTAGCCCAGAATGTAGCTCCAGGCAGATCTCAGTAAATGCTTTCAGTTAACAGTGCAAGACAGCATGATTAGGAGTTTAAATTGTGGTAGAGTTAATGCTAAAGATTTCAGCAGATGATATGCTGAATGTGGTCTGGGACGGCCTGGCCTAGAACATAATAATATAAGGAAAGCAAAGGAACCAGATAAGGGGAGCAGAGATGGGAGAAAATATCTAAGGGTTAGGGGAACATGAAAATGAGACTTGTTCTGGTTCTACAAAGATTATGCTAATTTAAGCAGAGACACCAGATCTGGAATTTGGAGACAGAGGATGAGATGGTTGGATGGCATCATCGACTCAATGGACATGAGTTTGAGCAAACTCCGGGAGATAGTGAAGGACAGAGAAGCTTAGCGTGCTGCAGTTCTTCAGGTTGCAGAGTCAGGCACACCTGAGCACCTGAACAGCAACAGTAAAAGACTGAACATTTGGCCCCCTTCCTCAGATTCATATGCTGAGAATTAATCCCCAGTGTGATGGTACTTGGAAGTGGGACTCTGGAAGGTGATTAGGTCAGGAGAATAAAGTCTTCATGAATGGATTAGCGCCTAGAAGAGACTCCAGAGCTCCCATGCCCTCCTTCCACCATGTGAGGACATAGTTGAGAAGGCAGCCATCTCTGGACCAGAAGGTGGGTTCCCAGACACCAGATCTGCTAGAACCTTGACTGTGGACTTCCCAGTTTCCAGAATTGTGAGGAATAAATGTCTGCTGTTGAAACCACCTGGTCTATGGAATTTTTGTTAGAGCAGTTGAATGGACCAAAGTGATAAGAATAAGAGGAGGATTGAGGAAGGGGATGGCTTAAAGAGGTGACTGTCAAGTGTGATCCTTCTTGGAGGGCATGGTATTAATAACACACAGATTGCTGGCCCAACTCCCAGAATTTCTGACCTGGTTGGTCTGCAGCAGGGGGAGGATCTGTATTTCTAACAAATTTCCAGTGTTATTGTTGTTGCTCCTTTAAAGTCTGCATTTTGAGACTCACTGGCTTAGAAATAAGATAGTCTTTCTTTTCTTTTCCTTTTTTAAAACTTAGTAATATGATTATTAAGCACCTCTACAAGAGTAATAACTACAAAATTATCTTTTCATAATTCATTAAACCTAGTTTTTATACACAGGGGGGTTATATTTTATATATTTATATTCAGCTTCCAAAGAAGTTAACTGAAATGTAATAGTTTGATAATTGATCTATGCATTCTTATATTATTGAAGAAAAGGAAAGTATTTCTGAAAGCTCAAGGCACCTTCAGTTCCATACCCCCCACACAGTTTTATTGAGATATAACTGACATACAGCAGTGACTGTATTTAGGTTGTACAGCATAATGATTTAAATTACATATATTGTGAATAATTACTACAAAAAGTTTAGTAAACATTCATCATCTTATGTAGACACAAAATTTTTTTTCTTGTGATGAGAACTCTTAGGAGTTACTTAACAGTTTTCACGTATATCATACATTGATAGCTATAGTCATCATACTGTACATTATGTCCCTAGAAATATTTATACCTGGAAATTTGTATCTTTTACCACTTTTATCTAATTTCTTCTCCCCTCATCATCTTCAATGTTTAATTTCTGTCACTTGGGAATGAAAACTAGGCCATTGCAAATTCATGAAAATTTTCATAAGATTATATCAAAAGTCTCCAGGGATAGCTCATGTAACTGGAAAACATGGGCTTTTAAAAATAAGATGGCAACATGTACTTTGCAAAAACATACATAACAAAGTCATACTGTGATTTGTTAAGTACTCTCAGTACTCTTGCCTGGAAAATCCCATGGGTGGAGGAGCCTGGTAGGCTGCAGTCCATGGGGTCGCTAAAAGTCAGACACAACTGAATGACTTCACTTTCACTTTTCACTTTCATGTATTGGAGAAGGAAATGGCAACCCACTCCAGTGTTTTTGCCTGGAGAATCCCAGAGACAGGGGAGCCTGGTGGGCTGGCATCTATGGGGTCACACAGAGTCAGACATGACTGAAGCGACTTAGCAGCAGCAGCTTCTGGAACTTTTGGCCTTTCAGGTTTTTATTTCAGTCTTACAGATTGTGTCACTTTTTAAACAAGTCAATTATTTTTGCTGGCTATACTCAGTACCACCTCCAACTCTCAACAGACTTTCCTTTAAGCACTGGGACAAGACATGGCATACCTGGCAGCAACATGCATCCTGAGATGTGAGGTTATAGAATTGCAGGGCTTGAAGAGAATACAGATTATTATCGAGTCCAAGGCCCTTCCTTTACATATTTATTTATTTAATAATTATTTACTGAGGTCATGATATGTTCCCAATGCTAAGCTAGATGTTGGGGATATAACAATTATAGTAGTAACCATGCCATTTAATATTTATACTTCCTGTGTACTACACATATTCCAAAGTTTTACATCTTTTACTTTTTCAATAACCACAAGAAGCCTACGCAGTAGTACTCTATCTCTGAAAGTCAGGGGTAGGCAAACTATGTCCTATGGCCTATTTTGTAGGGCCCATGAGTTAAGAATGGTTTTTACATTTTTTAGAGCACTGTAAATAAAAGAGTGAGATGGAAGAATAAAACGCCACAAAAACTGTATTTGGCTTTGCAAAACCTAAAGCATTTACCATCTGGCCCTTTACAGAGAACTTTTACCGAGTCCTGTTAGAGATAAGGATCCTGAGTCAAAAGGAAGTGCATTGTACCCAGGCAGTCTGCCTCTGGGGAAGACAAACTATTTCTGAATTGGTCACAATTAAGGCCCAGAGAGGTTAAAGAGACTTTTCCAAGTTGTGTAGTCAGTTACTGGCAGTGCTGGGACTTTATGCCAAGATTTTCAGTTCAGTGGCATTTCTGATACATTTCTTAATACTTCCTTAGGCTAGACCTTAGAAATTATCAGTTCTCAACATGTCAAATACTTTAATTTCTTCTCCGATTTACCCAATGCAAAGTTATCGAAAGAGGAGAACTCCAAGACAACAACTCATTTTGGGATAGGTTTAGGGCTTAGACATTCATCAACAGATATCTGGACAGCTGATGTCCTTCATCTGAACCTTATCTTATGTTCTTGCCAGGCTTGCGCTGCTATGAAGAAGAGGTAGCTCTAACTGCCTGGTTAAGTCTGAAAGCTTTTCCATGCTGACATCTTGTACTTTCATTTTCCTCTTTTTCCTTCTATTGACTCTGCTACCACATGGTTCTGTAACAAATTTTAGTTTCCATTTCTTAGGTTAAAATTATTTCTTGTGGTAAGCTGAAAACTGTAAATAGAATGGATGATGTACTTTGACGAGCTTCAGAGTAAATGTGGGGGCCAGAGAGATGCTTAGGGCAGTACTCTATTACCAAAAGGAGCCTCTATACTAAAAAGGTAAGTTCTTCATGTGCCCTAAAGAGAAATGAGCCAGGTCACATGTCTCTGCCCACATCTGGCATTATTCATTGCTAAGGGAAATACCATTTCATTTGGGCTCAGGAAACAGGATGAAATCATCAGTAACTGATTAGTACAGATACTCACTTTAGATATGGGTAGCCAAGAATCAAAACCATGGGAGGAGAAACCAGCAGCATGAAAGAGAAGCTTCAAAATAGGGAAAAAATAGAGAAACTAAATCCTGAGGAAATAGAGTTAGTATAGAACATAGGAATTTAATAAAATTCTATTTATCTCCAGAAAGACTTGAGAAGCTTTTAGACTTACAAAATAAGAGTAATTTCTATGGAAAAAAGAGACAGTTAGAGATCACAAAGGAGTTTTAGGAAATTAAAAACTTGATTTGGAAAATATCCTGTACCTCTCCTTAAAAAACTTGAATACAACAGCTGACAACTGAATTTGTAGTGAAGAATGGTCTAGCCAGTAGAAATACAACACAAGCCACATACAATTTAAATTTTTCTAGTAGCCATCTTATGAAAGTGAACAATAGGTGAAATTAACTTTAATGATATGTTTTATTTAACTCAAAATATTGTCATTTCAAATGTAATTGATATAAAAATTATTTATGTAATATTTGCATTCTTTTTTCTTTTCAAAATGTTTGAGTGCCATGTGTGTATGTTCTATTTACAGCACATCTCATTCAGGACCAATCATGTTTCTAGCACCTGTAGCTGGTGGTTACCATATTAGCATAGATCTAGGAGGCTGAATTGAGGGAATTATCCCAGAACAGAGTAAAAATGGGAGAAAAAATTAAGCACCAAGAGGGAGAGATATTCAATCAGGGATGAAAGAAGACAGGAAGAGTTAGAAGCTGCTGTAGAAGTCTAAGTGAGATACGAAGTTTGCTGACAGAAGAGGATCACAGAGGTGTAGTTCTTAGTTTCTGTCTTGAGCATTTTGAGAGCAAAAGTTCTTTGTTTTGAGGGTATACAACACAGAACATAGCCCCAGATTTGAATGGAAGATACAGTCCAGCGTTCTGCTAAGCCAGTCTTTCTAGTATCATGAGGTAAGACATCTTTTGGACACAGGAAACCTTCCTTCTTACCATCATTTACTGCAACCTGAAAAATAACTTGGATATTTTATAAGTTATACTAGCGAAGAAAAGGGAGAGAAACTTGTCTTACTGTGACTACACAGTTGTTTTTTTCAGTTTGCAAAGAGCATGAAAGCAAAGCACCAGAAACAGCAGTGACTGATGAAGGGAGAGCTCAGAACCTGATTCCAGGGCTCTTTTGTCAAGCACTGGGAATTCCCCCCTTCTCCTGCTCTCCTGCCTAGCACTTTTCAGGCAGTAAGTGCTTCCAGCATCTTTTAAACTATGGAAAATATGAAGCCAGAAGACCAGAATAATAATATTCGTTTCAGTTCTTTACACAGTGCCTGCTTCTCAGAAACTAGTTAAGGTTAAAAGAGGTCGATTCTTTAAAGTTCAGTGATAGGACAATCTTACCCTTGTTCTTTTTAAAAGCAAAGCATTGGTAAATTTGTGTTTATTATCTGAATGATCTTTACAATCAGAATGTACAGAGGTGCAAAGCAACACGTGCCTAATGTTATACAGTTTACCATGTGCTTTTCATACATAATCTCATCTAGTCTTCATAATTGTCCTACAAAGTAGGAGTTACCATCAGTTTTTTAAAAGGTGAAGAACTATGTTTTGGAAGACTCACTAACATGAGGTAATGTATATGAAGTGCTTAATAGAATGACTGGCACACAATACATATTGAAACCTATCTAATAATATTAATGGTAATGATAATTATTAATAATAATAATGATATTAACTTGCTCAATGTCACATAAGTGGTCGAGGTTTGAACTCAGGAATTCCTGATAATTTTATGAGCAAATTAACTTGTCAAAGTGAATCTATCTTTATTCATTTTTTAAAATTATACAAGTAATATACTTACACAGAGTTTGATAGAGAAAAATAAGTCACTGACCCATAATTCTACCATTTAAATATAATAGGTATTGTCATACAAAATGATTTTAGATTTATAAAGGCTTCTTTTAAAAAGTATTACTGATGCTTTAATTTGCCTTCTTCTTCCTAGAACCTTTATATATATATATATTTTCAGAGTAGAAACAAATATCACACTGGTTTTCCTCTTTTTCTGTCAATGGCATTAAAATGTCTATGTTGCACATCTAATAATTTTAAGCAGGAGCTACTTTGGATTTTAACCCTCTTTTAGACATTTGGTTTGCAAATATTTTTCCTATTTCCTAAGTTGCCTTTTCACTTGGCTGATTGTTTTCTTTGCATGCAGAAGCCTTTCAGATTGGTGTGTTCAGTTGCTCACTCAGTTGTCTGACTCTTTGCAGCCCCATGGAACTGTAGCACACCAGGCTGTTCAGCCCATGGAATTTTCCAGGCAAGAATACTGGAATGGGTTGCCATGCTCTCCTCAAGGGCATCTTCCTGACCCAGGGATGGAAGCTGCATCTCTTGTGTCTCTTGCATTGGCAGGCAGATTCCTTATCACTAGAACCACCTGGGAAATCCTTTAGATTGATGCTGTCCTTTTTTTTTTTTCCTTTCCTGTCCCACTGATCTGTGAATCTGCTTTTATTCCACTACCACGCTATTTTTGGTTATTGTAGTTGTGTAATATAGTTTGAAATCAAGAGGTGTGATGCCTCTTCTTTCTCAAGTTTGCTTTGACAATTTGGGGTCTTTTGTTGTTTCGTATGAATTTTAGGATTTTCCCCCTTTTTTTAAGAGAAAATTGCTGTTGGAATTTTGATAGAGATCACCTAAATCTCTGATTGCTTTAGGTAGTACAGACATTTTAACAATATTTATCCTTTCAACCCATGAATGTGGAATGTCTTTCCATTTCTTTGTGTCCTCTTCAATTTGTTTCATCAATGTCTTATAATTTTCAGTGTACAGGTCTTTTACAATAGCAAAACCCAAATGAAGTGATTTAAAAGTGGGCAAATGATATGAATAGACATTTTCCCAAAGATTGTCCAAACAGATATATGGAAAGGTGCTCAACATCACTAATGATTAGAAAAATGCGAATCAAATCCACAAGGAGATATTACCCGACACTTGTTAGGATGGCTATTCTCAAAAAGACAAGAGATATGTGTAGCTGACAGTATGGAAGAAAAGAAGCCTTCTAGATGGTTGATGAGAATGTAAATTGGTTCGGCCATGATAGAAAACAGTATGGAGATTTTTAAGAATAAATGAAAAATAGAATAAACATATGGTCTAGCAATCCCACTATTGGATATATATCCAAAGGAATTCAAACCAGGATCAGAGATATTGGACTCCCTTGCTCATTATAACATTATTCACAACAGCCACAATTTGAAACAACCTGCAACTAAGTGTCTGTTCACAAATGGATAAGAAAATATGGTATATATACCTACTGGAATGTTATTCAGCCATAAAAAGGAAAGAAACTCTCTCATTTGTGACAACACGGATAAACCTAGAAGACATTGCACTCCTGCTCAGTCACTTAGTCATTTCTGGCAAGAATGCTGGAGGGGGTTTTCATTTCCTCTTCCAGGGGATCTTCCTCACCCAGGGATCGAACCTGCATCGCCTGCATCGGCAGGCAGTTCTTTGCCACCAAGCCACCTAAGAACCCCCAGAAGACATCATGTTCAGTAAGTCATACAGAGAAAGAAAAATACTGTATGATTTTACTTATATACAGAATCTAAAAAAGTCAAACTCATAGAACCATAGTAGAATAGTGGTTACCAGGGACTGGAGGGTGGGAAAAATGAGGAAATGTTGATCAAAGGGTACAAAACTTCCATTTATCAAAGGAGTAAATCCTGGGGACATAATGTACAGCACAGTGACCGGTTAATAATACCATATTTTGTACTTGAAATTTGCTAATGGAGTAGATCTTAACTATTCTCACCATAGCAAAATAAACAAATAAATAAAAATGGTACTATGTGAGGTGATAAATACTTTAATTAATTTCATTTTGGTAATTATGAATACATATACCAAAGTATCATATTCTATACCTTAAATATATACAATTTTTGCCAATTTTACCTCAATAAAGCCGGAAATTTTTTTTTAATTATAAAATATGGCTCCTCTCACCCCTGCCCCAAAATGAGAATTAATATTGTGGACCAGTAATGGTTCAGGGAAAAGTTTATAATTATAAAGATAAAATGTAAAAATGTTAGTAGTTGTGGTTACAGAAACACCTAAAACTTAAGTTAATTGAAGGGTGAAATTAATTTATCTGGCAGAGTTGAATGCATTTTATTATGAACAAGTTATCCTTTCCATCTGTTCTTTGATTAGAATCATATTGCCACAATGGGTGTTGGGGAGAGATGTTTATCCATTTTTTTTTGCCCTCTTACACATCATTTCAAAGTAAGTAAAAGTTCACTCATACCTTTTACTGCCTACCCCCTACCCCCAAGTAATCTAGAATTGATTGAAAATAACTTCATGTATTCAGACCGACCTCTAATTTTTTAACAATAAACATTAAAAATACAATTAGAAATTTAATGAAAATGTGACTTTGCTAACCTCTATTAGATGGTTTTCTAAACTCCAGGAGTTTTTAGCTCATCAAAGACAATAAACCTGCTCATGAGACTTCCCAGAAAAAAATATAATTTAATAAGCATTATACAACTGCCATCTTTCCTCAATATTTCTTCTTATACTTCTGCAACAGCTTTCTATCGAATTATTTTGTCTCCTTTCTCTTTATCCCAAATTCATCTTCCATACAGCCACTGGAGTGATTTTTCAATAACGCACATTTGATCATATTCTTCGCCAACCCTTGCCTCTAATATCCTTCAGTGGCTCCCTGTCACCTTTAGGGTGAGTCTGAACTCTTTGTCATAGCATACAGGGTCCTCCGTGGTCTAGATTCTGCCTATTTTCTCAACCTTATACCTTTTTATTTCGCATTATACAATCACAATGGATACAGCTGTATCTATAACCTGACATTCCTAAAATGTGCTGTTGTCTTTTCACGCCTCTTTGCCTTTGCATCTGCTATTCCCTTCCCCCAGAACACTAGTCAAGGCTAAGTCTCTCATCCTTTGTATATAAGCTATGTCTTGCCTGCTGGTTACATTTTCCAACAGACCCACTATGCTATGTGTTCACCAAACCCCACCTCCTTGTCTCTCTGGAATCAGGTAGACCGCTTTCCCAGGTTTCCTCAAAGTTAGATATGGCCATGTGAGTTCTGATGAAAGAAATGTGGGTAAAAGTGACTTCCAGACCTGACCCCAAAAGCCTCCTGAATAATACTCCACGCTTTCCTTAGTTTTTCCTTTTCTGGTCAGATGCCAAGGATCCAGTGGAGGACTCCAAGGTCCTAGGGAACAGCAGACCCCCTAGCTTGAAGGCGCCTGCTTGCTGGTTGGGCCGTCTGACTAGGAACACCCATGAGGACTTACATCTGAGCTAAGAGTAAACTTTTATTGCGTTAAGTCCCTGAATAGGGAAGATAGGTAGTATATAATAAAAAAAAAAATTGTAGTGTAATTTCAGGCAATGCTAGTGGTGTTATGCAAGACAAATCTGGGTAAGGGGATGGAGAATTAAGGATGTGGGGTCCTTTCTTTGTCATGCAATCAAAGAAGGCCTTTCTGGGGATGTTATTTTAAGCACTGGGTTGCATGAAGTGACAGATAAGTAACATGAAGTCTAGGGAACTGGAAAGGGAAACAGAAAGGGGTAAGTATCTGATGTAGAAAATAGTGTGGCTATTTATACCTGCAATATCAATAGCATAAGGAAGAGGAAGACAGCCAATGTGGCTGGAGTGGAGGAAGAGAGAGAGAGGAAGAGAAGCAAGGGGGAATTCAGGAGGGAGGAAGAGCCTTGGGTCATGCAGAGCCTTGAAGGGCCTGGGATTCTGCTCTCAAGGAAAGAAGTCATGGGAGGATTGTGAGCAGTTGAATGGCACTTTAAAATGATCACTCTGGCTGCTGGGTTGAGAATAGCCCAGGTCTTGGGTTTCTGCAGACAGACTCCCACCTGCTCCCCTTTGGGGGCCACCATAGGCTTTATCTGCAGTCCCTCCCAAGTGGTGAAGCCAAAGGTCCATGTGCAATGAATGCTTCATTTCTCTCCCTGCTTATTTCTTTCCTTACCTCACTTCCCTAATTTTCCTGCCAATTTCACTGATTATTTGTAAAGGGCTTTAAAAAGTACTTTATCGAGCGTTTTTAGATATTATTTAGGAGGCAGGTTTTGCAGTTTCTGGTCAACTACACTGCCAGAAACCCTGACTGCTTCTACTTGTCAGTGAAATAAGAAGCAAAGTCTTAGAACAGTTTTGTGGTTGCCAAAGGGAAGAGGAGGTGGGAGAGGGAAGGGCTGTGAATTTGAGAAGAGCAGATGCAAAACTGTCCTATATAGAATGGATAAATAGCAAGGTCCTTCTGTATAGCACAGGGAACTATATTCAATATTGAAAAACCTTGAAAAAGAATGAATAACTGAATCACTTTATGACAGAAATTAGCACAATGTTGTAAATCAGCTCTGTGCTGTGCTCTGCTTAGTCGCTCAGTCATGCTTGACTCTTTGTGACCCCGTGAGCTGTAGCTGCCAGGCTCCTCTGTCCATGGGGATTCACCAGGCAAGAATACTGGAGTGTCTTGCCATGCCCTTCTCCAGGGGATCATCCTGACCCAGGGATCAAACCAGGGCCGCCTGCATTGCAGGTAGATTCTTTACCAGCTGACGTACTAGGGAAGTCCAAATCAGCTATTCTTCAATAAAATTTAAAAAGAAGAAGTAAAGTCTTTAATTGGGAATGAGAATGGGAGTATTGATGAGAGCAAAGAGGAGACCGCTTGCTTAGTGAGTGGGAGAGTCAATTCACTAGGGAAATTCAGGGTTTTTGTTTTTGATAAGGTTAAAAGGGATTGGGTGAGGATCAGCCATTGTGTTCAGGATTAGAGCAATGGAAAGTCTAAAAGACATAGTCTTTTCCCATAAATATAGACTAGTTGGAGAAACAGTGAGTAGTATCACAGGAAATAGTTTAAAGGCCTTATTTCATTCTTTCCCCCATTTATTAACTTGATGACAAAGAAATAATGATTATTTTAAAGCAGAAGACTAAGACACAGTCCCAGCTTAGATTCTAATAGGGCAAGGAAACAAGATGAGTTTCCTAATAGAGGTATGTACACCAAGGCGGTGATTCCTAGGTGGCTCGGTGATAAAGAATCCGCCTGCAATTCAGGAGATGCAGTTTGATACCTGGGTCAGGAAGATCCCCCGAAGAAGGGAATGGCAGTCCATTTCAGTATTCTTGCCTGTGAAATTCCATGGACAGAGGAGCCTGGTGGGCTACAGTGCACTGGGTCCCGAGAAAGTTAGATATGACTTAGAGACAAAAACAAAAACAGCAAACACCATCAAGGAGGCAGCATCCCAGTTTATCTGAAGGAGGGAGTGTGTGTGGTCAAGAACAGAGCAAGCAGCGATGCTGACACTTGAGGGGTTAGGAGGCTCCAGGGACACAGCTGGAATGGGCAAAGAAATGCATGCAGAGTAACAAAAGACGCAATGAAGAACTGAAAGCACAGTGTAACTCAGATAGGAAATTATCATTGGAGTTTTGTGCAGTTAGGGAAGATTGCGTAAAAGAATGAGATTAGAAGAATTGGAAGGATTTGAAAGAGAATTAATGGGGAGGAGACTTTAGGCTGGGAAAAGCATTTCCATCAAGGTGGGAATAGTGTTGGCATATGTTGAAGTCATTAGGAGAAATACATGGTGTGGGTTGTCATCCTCATAAACACTGTATATGCTACAATACCTAGTCTTCTCCTGCAGAATGTAGGGGTAGTGCACTGGGAAAAGGCTAGATAAGGTGGTGGGACTTCTAAATTGTAGAAGATCTTGCCCAAGTCCAGGGTCCACCTCTGATGGTCAGTTGCTTTTGCATGAGTGTGAAAGGAGAAATTTCCCCCTTTCTCTACTTTTGCCAAGTAAAGCCTTCGCACATTTCTGTACCCAGTCTGGTTTCTTCAGGTATTTAAGAACATCTAGTAATGGACAAATATCCCTCAGGAGGGAAGCTAGGTGGCACTATGTCACTGCCCAGCCACTGGTCTTTCAAAGCCTAGGGCTTCCTTGGTTTTAAATGTTTTAATGAATACAAAACTATTAGTGGAGCTTTGAGACAGATGGTCTGGAAGCCTTCTAGAGAAAGAAAATGTGTTCCTTTCATGAATTTTTATGTAATGAGCCCCTGTGATTTAGACCAGAATTAGCTAACTGATCTGTCTAAATTCTGCTGTGAATGACATAATTCTATTTGTAGATGAAGATCACATTATATTTTTCTATTTGAGAAATTATTGTATTCTGTAAGTAAAGCATTATAGGGATCAAAGATATATCACTATCTTCTTCTAAGCTTTAATAGAGAATAAAAAGCCCTTTTTGTTAATAAGAATTCAAAAGATGAAGTTGAGAAGTAAAGCTGCCTACTTTTGCCCTTAGTAGTAGAATTATAACTCCTACCAAGAGTTAATGACAGCTAAATAAGTATTTTCCTGGATAACCTGCTGCTGCTTTGATTTCCTCAAAGTTTTTCTTCCTGGGAAAAGTAGCATTGAGAGCTAGATTAATTTAATGACACTTTGTACCTGATGTAGCCAGTCAGCCGGCTTCAAAACATAAGGTGCTTGCCTCTACAGCACAGTGAAACAGAAAAGGTGTCTAGACAGCCTCCATTAATAGAACATGTTGGTCTAAGACATAAATTTGCTGTGGAAGAAGTATGGCGGAGGGCACAGAACAAGTTTATCCAGGGGCTTTGTAGTTTACATTAAGTCTTGGCCTTCCTCCACTCTCTTTCTCTCTTTCTCTTTTCTTCTCTTTTTCTTTTTTGGCCTCGTGCATTTGCCTTGCAGGATCTTAATTCTCAGACTAGGGATCAAACCAAGGTCACTGCAGTGAAAGGGCCAAGTCCTAACCACGGGACTTCCATGGCATGCGTACCCCATCTTGCTCTTGACTTCTACTTAATATTGTATGTAATTATTATCGCCTGCAACACAGGAGAGTCACAGGAATCGCAGGTTTGATCCCTGGATCGGGAAGACCCCCTGAAGGAGGGCATGGAAACCCATTCTAGTATTCTTGCCTGGAGAATCCCAAGAATAGAGGATCCTGGTGGGTTACAGTCCATCGGGTCACAAAGAGTTGAACACGACTGAAGCAAACTAGGGTATCTGTATGTTGCCTGAATTAAAATTAAATGAAACATTTAACTACAATCCTACCTAATGTTTCAGGATTCCCTGGTGCTTAAATGGTAAAGAATCCGCTTGCAATGCAGGAGTCCCAAGTTCAATCCCTAGGTCTGTAAGATCCCCTGGAGAAGGGAATGGCATCCCACTCCAGTATTCTTACCTGGGAAAGTCCATGAACAGAGGAGCCTGGCAGGCTACAGTCCATGGGGTCACAGGACTTTTAACCAAGAGTCAGACTGAGTAGCTAACACTTTCACTTTGACCTAATACTTCAGTTTCAGAGTTACCCTTTGTAGGAAGTTAGGGGGCAGTATAGACCATGGATGATAGTGTGTTTGGGGTCAGTAGAACCCAGCAGAGGTGGAGTATAAACTCAAATCAGCATACTTTCTGACTTGCCCTGCGTCATATATATACTACCCTCATGAATAGCTGCAATTTTTTACATTTCTAACACTATTAAAATATGTGCATTTGGCCCCTAGTACTATGAATAGGTTCAAGTGTCCAGTTCAAAAATAATAGTATGAATAGTTATTCAAAACTCAGTAAGATGTCAGGACACAGTAAAAAAAAATTACAGTTAGTGAAATAAATATGGTAGAGAAATATTCTGTGAGATAATCAGGTGTTTAACCTGATTTTGATGAACAAGAAAGTCGGAAAAAAAGACAGAATGCTTTCTACTGTGTGTTTATGTACATATTTCAATTATCGCAGGTTAAAATCCGTTGACAGTGGTTTCAAAAAGTCCCCAGTGTTTCTCCGCAGAATATGTTTAAGCAATGTAAACAAAGCTAAACAAAACAACCCCTTCCACCCAAACAAACACTAAATTCAGTTCTTTGTAAAAAGGATTGTTTCCATGTTTAATAAGATTTTTATTGTCAAAATATTTCTTTTCCCTTCAATCATTTTCTTTCTTTCTCTATTTTAGCCCACAAGGGAGAAAATTTCTTTACTTCACTCAGTCATGACAGTCATAGAGATTTGAACCAGCCTGCAAACCCTGTGGCTTTACAATAATATAAGATCATCACAATAGTTCCTAATTAAAACAGCAAACACTTACAGAGCACTTAACTGTGTGCTATGGCCTTGGAGTACAGAAGGAAGTAGGGCAAAAGCTAATAGTTTTGCCAAGAGAACGCACTGGTCATAGCAAATACCCTCTTCCAACAACACAAGAGAACACTCTACACATGGACATCACCAGATGGCCAACACCACAATCAGATTGATTAGATTTTTTGCAGCCAACAATGGAGAAGCTCTATACAGTCAGCAAAAAAAGACCAGGAGCTGACTGTGGCTCAGATCATAAACTCCTATTCCCAAATTCAGACTTAGATTGAAGAAAGTGGGGAAAACCACTAGACTATTCAGGTATGACCTAAATCAAATCCCTAACAATTATACAGTGGAAGTAAGAAATAGATTTAAGGGACTAAATCTGATAGAGTGCTTGATGAACTATGGATGGAGATTTGTGACATTGTACAGAAGACAGGGATCAAGACCATCCCCAAGAAAAAGAAATGCAAAAAAGCAAAATGAAAAGCAAAGGAGAAAAGGAAAGATATAAGCATCTGAATGCAGAGTTCCAGATAATAGCAAGGAGAGAGAAGAAAGCCTTCCTCAGCGATCAATGCAAAGAAATAGAGGAAAACAACAGAATGGGAAAGACTAGAGATTGCTTCAAGAAAATTAGAGATACCAAGGGAACATTTCATGCAAAGATGGGCTGAATAAAGGAAAGAAATGGTGTGGACCTAACAGAAGCAGAAGATATTAAGAAGAGGTGATGAGAATACATAGAAGAACTGTACAAAAAAGATCTTCATGACCCGGTTAATCATGATGGTGTGATCACTCATCTACAGCCAGACATCCTGGAATGTGAAGTTAAGTGGGCCTTAGAAAGCATCACCACACACAAAGCTAGTGGAGGTGATGGAATTCCAGTTGAGCTATTTCAAATCCTGAAAGATGATGCTGTGAAAGTGCTACACTCAATATGCCAGCAAATTTGGAAAACTCAGCAGTGGCCACAGGACTGGAAAATGTCCGTTTTCATTCCAATCCCAAAGAAAGGCAATGCCAAAGAATGCTCAAACTACCACACAATTGCACTCATCTCACACGCTAGTAAGGTAATGCTCAAAATTCTCCAAGCCAGGCTTCAGCAATACGTGAACCATGAAGTTCCAGATGTTCAAGCTGGTTTTAGAAAAGGCAGAGGAAACAGAAAAACATCTATTTCTGCTGTATTGACTATGCCAAAGCCTTTGACTGTGTGGATCACAACAAACTGTGGAAAATTCTGAAAGAGACGGGAATACCAGACCACCTGAACTGCCTCTTGAGAAATCTGTATGCAGGTCAGGAAGCAACAGTTAGAACTGGACCTGGGACAACAGACTGGTTCCAAATTGGGAAAGTACTATGTCAAGGCTGTGTATTGTCACCCTGCTTATTTAACTTCTATGCAGAGTACATCATGAGAAATGCTGGGCTGGAAGAAGCACAAGCTGTGAATCAAGATTGCTGGGAGAAATATCAATAACCTCAGATATGCAGATGACACCACCCTTATGGCAGAAAGTGAAGAGGAACCAAATAGCCTCTTGATGAAAGTGAAAGAGGAGAGTGGAAAAGCTGGCTTAAAGCTCAACATTTGGAAAACGAAGATCATGGCATCTGGTCCCATCACTTCATGGCAAATAGATGGGGAAACAGTGGAAACAGTGTCAGACTTTATTTATTTATTTTTTTCTGTCATGAACACTTCTTCATTTTCATCAGAAACTTCATGAATAAAGCATGCTTTCTTTAAGTTGCTGAAAATTCTGGATGAATAGATATGTCAGGCAGCCTCTAAGATGACCCTAATTATTCCTGCCTCCTGGTATTCACACCTTTGTGTGATCCCCTCCCCTTGTGTGTGAACTGGTTCTAATGACTCCTTTTTTTTTTTTTTTTAAGAGCTGTCTTTTGGACTCTGAGGGAGAGGGAGAGGGTGGGAAGATTTGGGAGAATGGCATTCAAACATATATACTATCATGTAAGAAATGAATCGCCAGTTTATGTCTGATGCAGGATACAGGATGCTTGGGGCTGGTGCACGGGGATGACCCAGAGAGATGTTGTGGGGAGGGAGGTGGGAGGGGGGTTCATTTTGGGAGCGCATGTACACCCGTGGTGGATTCATGTTGATGTATGGCAAAACCAATACAGTACTGTAAAGTAAAATAAAGTTAAAAAAAAAATAAAACAGACTTTATTTTTTTGGGCTCCAAAATCACTGCAGATGGTGATTGTAGCCATAAAATTAAAAGACGCTTACTCCTTGGAAGGAAGGTGATGACCAACCTAGACAGCATATTCAAAAGCAGAGACACTTTGTCAACAAAGGTCCATCTAGTCAAGGCTATGGTTTTTCCAGTGGTCATGAATGGATGTGAGAGTTGGACTATAAAGAAAGCTGAGTGCTGAAGAATTGGTGCTTTTGAACTGTGGTGTTGGAGAAGACTCTGAGAGTCCCTTGGACAGCAAGGAGCTCCAAGAAGCCCATCCTGAAGGAGATCAGTCCTGGGTGTTCTTTGGAAGGACTGATGTTGAAGCTGAGACTCCAATACTTTGGCCTCCTGATATGAAGAGGTGACTCATTTGAAAAGACTCTGATGCTGGGAACAATTGAGGGCAGGAGGAGGAGGGGGGTCAGAGGATGAGATGGTTGGATGGCATCACTGACTCAATGGACATGAGTTTGGGTAAACTCCAGGAGTTGGTGATGGGCAGGGAGGCCTGGTGTGCCGTGGTTCACGGGGTCACAAAGAGTCGGATATGACGGAGTGACTGAGCTGAACTGAACTGAGGATGTATTAAGCTCTTTATATGTATTAGTCAAATGAATCCTCATAATAATTCCAAGAAGTAAATTGTCAACTCAGTAAAATTCAAAGCAATTTTCTTATATTATGCAAAGATTACTGGAGCCTTCTGAATGTTCTAGAATTATTCTTAATCTGAAGTCTTCCTTTCAGATCTGCCTTGAAGAAAATGTTCTAAGGATCTCTGCTTCTTCCTAATGTCCCAATTTCCCCAAACAGAAAACTGTTTGGAGACTTGAGAAGAGCATCTTATTCCTAGTTTTTCATGTTAGCCATAAGATTACAAGATTACAGGTGAGAATTTATTGCCCTTTTCAGCAGCTTTATTGAAAAGTGCATCACATTCTATTGGCTGGGTAAAGGAGGTTTGTTCTGCTTTTATTTTTTTTTAAAATGCAGAATTGTGCAATTTATTAAAGCCAAAGTTAATGAATTCTTTTTTTCTCAGCAGACCAAAGACAGGCAATGCTCTGACAACTCCCTGCTATCCCAAGAGTCCTGTTGGAAGCTTACATCGTGTCTGCAAATTGCCCCCTTCGCATCTTCCTGAGGGTTAAGGGATGTGTTTAATGTCAGACAAACTCCTTGTCTTCTGCAGAAATAGGAGCAAAACCAGCACAAAAGTTATTAGGGCCATTAACTGTTTCCTCACCTTAGCATGACCTGGCTTCCTGTTTTGATAACCCAGTACAGTACATTCTCTTCCAATTTGGCATTAGCGATGCCAAGATTGTTGTCAATTAGCTTTATTAGATGTTTGTGTCCTTTGGAGGATTGTTTCTGTTTTTATTTCTAACATGGAGATTCTGGGTTTGAGACGGGCTGAAAATATTCAACCTCTGCAGTGTCCCGGGGTCACTGTCTGGTGTCAAGAGAGAGGCCTGAAGCCCCGAGTCCCTGTTATGCCCCAGATTCACTGGTCATGGGCTCTGGGACATGTGACAGTCAGTCAATATCTTGGGGCCTCAGTTTCCTCAACTACTTTGTGGGGTTATGACAAGATAAAACTATGACAAACCTAGGTGGTGGTGGTGGTTTAGTTGCTCAGTCATGTCTAAGTCTTTGTAACCCCATGCACGGTAGCACACCAGGCTCCTCTGTCCATCCGATTTCCCAGGCAGGAATACTGGAATGGCTTGCCATCCCTTTCTCCAGGGGATCTTCCCAACCCAGAGATCGAACCCAGGTCTTCTGCACTGCAAGCAGAGTCTTTACTGACTGAGCCACCAGGGATTATATTAACTATCAAAACAATATTCATATTAATAATAATAGCTGACAGTTATCGAGTGGTTTTTCAAGAGCCTTGATGGTGTCTCTCAGTTAATTATAAAAGCAGCACTGGGAGGCAGGGACTATTATGACCCTGCTTCAAAGAGTTGACTGAGATGGGACAGGTGGGATTAGTACTTTCTCTTATCTGTAGTTGTGTAGTCAGTAGGTGGTGGGGACCACACTTGGGACACTCTGATGGTTTATCCTGAAAGTGGGACCCACAGACCAGCAGCATCAACAATACCTGTGGGTTTATTAAAAATGTAAATTATTGGGCATTCTCTAGCTTCTTTGTGTGATTTCTATGCATATGACATGTTGAATATTCTAGTACAGTGGTACTAGGACCTATGTTCTCAATCCCTGTATAAAGGTTTTCTTCATTCAGTGAATTTCTCAGATTGTCTGGAGCATTGCCCAACTGACTCTGGTTGGTTATGTGGTTGTCTCTCCACTCCCTTGTCCCTATCCCACACTTTGTGCAAGCCCATCCCTCCTGTGCAAAATCATCCCCCAGAAAAAGAAATGCAAAAAAGGCAAAATGGTTGTCTGAGGAAGCCTTACAGATAGCTGAGAAAAGAAGACAAGCTAAAGGCAAAGAAGAAAAGGAAAGCTATACCCATCTGAATGCAAAGTTCCAGAGAATAACAAAGAGAGATAAGAAAGCCTTCCTAAGTGAACAATGCAAAGAAACAGAGGAAAACAATAGAATGGGAAAGACTAGAGATAAGATAGACTCTTTAAGAAAATTAGAGATACCAAAGGAACATTTCATGCAAAGATGGGCTGAATAAAGGACAGAAATGGTACGGACCTAACAGAAGCAAAAGATATTAAGAAGAGGTGGCAAGAATACACAAAACTATACAAAAAAGATCTTCATAACCCGGATAACCACAATGGTGTGATAAGTCACCTAGAGCCAGACATCTTGGAGTCTGAAGTCAAATGGGCCTTAGGAAGCATCACTATGAACAAAGCTAGTGGAGGTGATGGAATTCCAGTTGACTTATTTCAAATCCTGAAAGAAGATTCTGTTAAAGCACTGTACTCATTATTTCAGCAAATTTGGAAAACTCAGCAGTGGCCACAGGACTGGAAAAGGTCAGTTTTCATTCCAATTCCAAAGAAGGGCAGTGTCAAAGAATGTTCAAACTACCACACAATTGCACTCATTTCACATACTAACAAAGTAATGCTCAAAATTCTCCAAGTTAGGCTTCAACAGTACATGAACTGAGAACTTCCAGATGTTCAAGCTGGATTCAGAAAAGCCAGAGGAACCAGAGATCAAATTGCCAACATTCACTGGATCATAGAAGAAGCAAGAGAATTCCAGAAAAGCATTTACTTCTGCTTTATTTACTACCCTAAAGCATTTGACTGTGTGGATCACAACAAACTGTGGAAAATTCTTTAAGAGATGAGAATACCAGACCACCTTACCTGCCTCCTGAGAAACCTGTATGCAGGTTAAGAAGCTACAGTTAGAACTGGACATGAACAATGGACTGGTTCCAAATGTTTGGATGGCATCACCAACTCAATGGACATGAGCTTGAGCGAGCTCCGGAAGGTGAAAGGCAGGGAAGCCTGGTATGCTACAGCCCATGGGGTCGCAAAGAGCTGGATACAACTGAGAGACTGAACGACAAGAATCCCTCCAGTAGCTGTGTGTCTGACTCCAGGAATGGTCTGTGCCTAGAGAGGGAGAGGTTAAAGGCTTAGGAAGAATGTATTTTTCACTCGAGACTGCCAGTGTCCTTCCCGCGATTCATGTGCCATCAAAATCAATGCACATTAATGTTTTGTTGCCAGAAACTGCTCTATTTTACAATTTAAAAATATACTCTAATATGAGAACTTATGCCTGTGAAATGCATAAATTTCCCCTCATTTCTATAAGACGACTTCTGATAAATTTTATCAGTTCCAAGAGATTTCAAGGCATTTAGTTATGTGAATTAACTGGAAAACACTGCATACTTTTCTTTCTGTTGGAAAAAATCAAGTTATGTTTATGAACTCCAAAGATAACAGATACTATAAATACAACAGTTTCATGTATAGCCAGATTGTTACATAAACTTTAAAGGACCTTTAAAAATTCTTTTGGAAAAAAAAATGGAATTTAAATTTTTTCTTTGTGGCCCTCAATCGGTCCTTATTACCATTAGATTATCAAAACTTTTTTTTCCCAAAGAGTGTGAATTCCTTCCACTTAGTTGCAAATAGTGAAGGGTAAGATAGTTTCCACAACAAACTCTGGAAAATTCTTAAAGAGATGGGAATACCTAACCACTTAACCTGCCTCTTAAGAAACCTGTATGCAGGTCAGGAAGCAACAGTTAGAACTGGACATGGAACAACAGACTGGTTCCAAATAGGAAAAGGAGTACATCAAGGCTGTATATTGTCACCCTGCTTATTTAACTTATATGCAGAGTACATCATGAGAAACACTAGACTGGAGGAAGCACAAGCTGGAATCAAGATTGCTGGGAGAAATATCAATAACTTTAGATATGCAGATGACACCACCCTTATGGCAGAAAGTGAAGAGCTAAAGAGCCTTTTGACGAAAGTGAAAGAGGATAGTGAAAAAGTTGGCTTGAAACTCAACATTCAGAAAACTAAGATCATGGCATCTGGTCCCATCACTTCATGGCAAATAGAAGGGGAAACAGTGGAAAGAGTGACAGACTTTATTTTTTTGGGCTCCAAAATCACTGCAGATGGTGATTGCAGCCAGGAAATTAAAAGACACTTGCTCCTTGGAAGAAAAGTGATGACCAACCTAGACAGCATATTAAAAAGCAGAGACATTCCTTTGCCAACAAAGGTCCGTCTAGTCACAGCTATGGTTTTTCCAGTTGTCGTATATGGATGTGAGAGCTGGACTATAAAGAGAGCTGAGCACAGAACTGATGCTTTTGAACTGTGGTGTTGGAGAAGACTCTTGAGAGTCCCTTGGACTGCAAGGAGATCCAAGCAGCCCATCCTAAAGGAGATCAGTCCTGAATATTCGTTGGAAGGTCTGATACTGAAGCTGAAACTCCAATACTTTGGCCACCTGATGCAAAGAACTGACTCATTTGAAAAGACCCTGATGCTGGGAAAGATTGAAGGTGGGAGGAGAAGGGGACAACAGAGAATGAGATGGTTGGATGGCATCACCGACTCAATGGATATGAGTTTGAGTAAACTCTGAGAGTTGCTGATGGACACAGAGAGAGGCCTGGCATGCTGTAGTCCATGGGGTCTCAAAGAGTCAGACATGACTGAGTGACTGAATTGAACTGAGGATAGTAAGTGCTACATTTGTAGAGTGTTAAGAGAAATGTAACTGTAGAAAAGAAATGAAATTCCAGCAGGAAGAGAAAAAGTATGTTTATACTTTTAAAAAGGTTTTAAAAAGTACTATCAGAAAAATTCAGAAACTGTGATCAATTACAAGAAGAAAATAAAAATCCTTCGCATTCTTTCTATTCAGCACTGTTAGCACTATAGAGTATATATCTTTCCAGAATATTTTGGCATATCAGGACAGTTATACTTAGCTCTGTAATTTACCAAAATTTAGATCTTATTTTGTACACTGTTTTGTAAATATAGTAACTGTGGTTCTCCTTTAATATCAACCTCTATGGATGTGTACAGCTTTCTAGGGTGGAAAGACTTGTTTGCAGGCACTCACATATTTCTGGTGGTATTGATTCCCATGTCGCCTATGCTTGAGATGCACTCACAGCCACCTGTGCAGAATATAAGGAAATAATTGGGTAGATATAATATGTCTCTTATAGTTGGTCACTTCAAAATCAAATAAAATGACTAATGTGAAGCTTCTAAGTCACCCATTTTACTACCAATGGCTTCCTTCCTTCCTTCCTTTCTTGTATTTTAAATTTATAAGTACCATGAAGTTCTGTTTTAAAGAGTTCAGCTTTCAGACATATTTTCTGTGATAAATTAACTCACTTTCTTTACCAGTACAAAAATTCCAAAATGAAGCTTGACTTCATTTCTTTTGTTCTTTTATTTTCTCAGGGAACTTCTGCCCCAGGGAAATCACTTTTAGGGAGATTCCAGGGATCAAATTCAGGCCACTAGAACCATATCTTAACTGTTTAGTTATTGGAAGTACTTAGGGAAAGAAACTTTACTGTAAATCTAAGAAGATCTAGATTTAGGGCTTATCTACACATAAGTTAGCTTGAGAAAAAAAAATCGTTGAATTCAGGGAAACTAGAGATAAGCTAGCTACTACTTAGATTCACTTTGTTGCATTTTTTTCTCAAGCTGATTTTTATGGGAGGCTAAAACCAGATTCTTTTTGGGTGGTAGGTTTTTCTGTTTTTCAGACACAAAAGTTTCACAATCAAAAATGTTTTGCCAAGTGATGTTTACTCTAAAGATGCCAGTTCAAGAATACTCTGTCTGAATGTGATAATAAACAGTGGCAAATTCTTTATTTTGGTAAAGTATATTAACTGAAGAATATACAGGGCAGGCACTCAAATGAAAATCACTCTTTCCTGCTATAAGTCATGATATACAAGTAACAATACTTTGGGGACATCAGAACACATTCTTGAAAGTACACTGAATTGTCCTTGTGTTAGTTGCTCAGTCATGTCTGACTTTTTGTGACCCCGTGAACTGTAGTCCACTAGGCTCCTCTGTCCATGGGATTTTCCAGGCAAGAATACTGGAGTGGGTAGCCATTCCCTTCTCCCGGGGAATCTTCCCAATCTAGGGATCAAACTCAGGTTTCCTGCATTGCAGGCAAATTCTTCACCATCTGAGCCACAAGGGAAGCCCAACTGCCCATGGGTGGTCAGAAAGCATTTGTGCAACTTTAAGAATGATTTTTTCTTAATTCATCAGAATTCTGCTACCAACTTTCCCTAGGCGGATATATGTAAAACAATAGTTGTCTAGTTTATCAATAATTTTCTCCTTCTGATAACCTGAATCATGAATATTTCAAGCCTTTTGTTTCTTTTCTTTCTAAAGAATAGATAGTATTCTTTATTGTTTGTAAAGATTAAAGATATAAATCATATATTTAAAATGTAACAAGTAATTCTCATTTAAAAGCTAGGTCTTAGAAAGGAAATTAGAAAACTGAACCATATATGTATTTTTATCTTAATTCTGTGACTACCCAAAGTCAAAACAATCCATGAGAATAAGCCAAACTGGTTATTAGAAACCTGGGAGTAAAAATAGGTATCCAAGAGAACAAAATGTTCTTAAAAATCTAAACTGATAATATATGCAGCTGCTTCCTACTCAAGGAGGTGGAACATAATGCCCTAGTCCCTTGAGTGTGAGCTGTGTGTAGTGATTTCCTTCCAAAAATTACAGTATGGAGAAGGTGCAGAGTAGCTTTGCCAAGAGAGGCCTGGCAAACACTGTCCCAGCCAGGTGGTCAAGGTGAACATTAATAGCCATTTGATATTAACAGATATGTTGATACCTTTTATCCTTGGTATCAGGTAATGAGAGTGGTACTTTGTGGTCTTCCTCCTCAAAACTCATAACTCTAGTGTGCCCATGAAAAAAGCAAAAGACAAATTCTAGTAGCTGGGCATTGCACAAAATACTTGACCAGTGGTCCTCAAAACTGTCAAGGCCATCAAAAATTAGGAAAGTTTATTAAATTGTCATAACCAAGAGGAGCCTCAGGAGATACAATTAATAGTAAAGTGATAGCCTGGATAGGATCCTGGAACAGAAAAAAAGACATTATTAGTAAGAACTAAAGAAACTGGAATAAAATATGGATTTTAGTTAATAATAAGTACCATAAAATAAACTTATTTACAAAGAGAAATAGACATAGAAAACAAATTTATGATTGCCAAAGGGGATAGCCCGAGTAGGGGTAGGATTCAGTTCAGTTCAGTCGCTCAGTCGTGTCTGACTCTTTGCAACCCCATGAACCGCAGCATGCCAGGCCTCCCTGTCCATCACCAACTCCCAGAGTCCACCCAAACCTATGTCCATTGAGTCAGTGATGCCATCCAGCCATCTCATCCTCTGTTGTCCCCTTCTCCTGCCCTCAATCTTTCCTAGCATCAAGGTCTTTGCAAATGAGTCAGCTCTTTGCATCAGGTGGCCAAAGTATTGGAGTTTCAGCTTCAACATCAGTCCTTTCAGTGAACACCCAGGACTGATCTCCTTTTCTATTGTGTTTGAACAAACACTGGTCTTGTTTCCACCAAAAAGAGGAAGAGGTTACCTAGATGGGGAAGGAAGCAAGCCAGTTTCTGTAAGCTCCAGATGATGGTGTCAGGCAGCTGGTGGTGCTGATGCAGCTCAGGCAGTTGCAGGGATGTTCTGAGTGACACTTCTCCTACTCCCTAAAGACTTAGTGCTCAGATAATGACATAGATGACAGGTTTTCATTTTTCCCTCAGTTTTCCTGCCTACATGGTTAATCTAAGGATGCTGTATCTGGATAAGAATATGTAATTCTAATAAAGATATCTAAAATAAAATTTTTGTATCCAAGAATGTATGTGTGTGTGTGTGTGTGGTCCATCCGACTCTTTGCAACCCCATGCACTGTAGCCCTCCGGGCTTCTCTGTTCATGGAATTCTCCAGGCAAGAATACTGGAGTGGGTAGCCATTCCCTTCTTCAGCGGATCTTCTCGACCCAGAGATCAAGCCAAAGTCTCCTGCTTGGCAGGTAGAGGCTTCTTTACCATCTGAGACACCAGACACTCAGGCATATCAGGTAAACACAGTTGTAACATATATTAAGATTTTTAAGGAGTTGCATTCTGGGGCCAATAATTTGAGCTCTCATTATATTTAGACAAATTCAAATTGAAAAGAAATACAAATGATTGCAGTTATTAAACATTAGAATGAGATATTTAATGGAGAATAAATCCTCCTTTCTCCGAGGTGATCTGAAGAAGTGACGCTGCCTAAAGGGTGGATGAGATTAATAGGATGTACCAAGCTCTTTATCAGCCCTGTCTTTTTCAGTGTAGGTTCTTGTTAATGTGTTTTATCTTCTTAATTTGTTAGTTTTCCCATATAATTTTAAAAAATTGATATGTTGTATTTTCATTGTTATTTAGCTCAAGAAATTTTGCTTTTATCTTTTGGCCACACTGCATGTGGGATCTTCGTTCCTGAAGCAAGGATAGAACCTGCACCCCCTGGAAGCCTGGAGTCTTAACCACTGGACTGCCAGGGAAGTCCCTTGCTCATCATAAGCTTACATTAACCATTTTACATAGCAGCTCAGATTCAACTGTACATTTTAAATCTTATCTTCTTTCTAAGGCAGAAATATACCAGTATGCCAATATACAGTGTTACTAGATCTATCTGTCCACAGCTCTTATAATAATTAGAAATAATACTAAGCATTTATTATGCTTATAGGCATCAGGTCTAATGCTAAGCAGTTTATGTATTTTGTATCCTCCGAGCTCTAAATTGTATAATTTACCTTTGTTGTTTAGTTGCTAAGTTGGGCCCAACTCTTTTTTCGACCCCATGGACTGTAGCTTGCCAGGCTCCTCTGTCCATGGAATTTCCTAGGCAAGAATACTGGAGTGGGTTGCCATTTCCTTCTTCAAAGGAGAATATTTAACTTACTACTTGACAATACCACTTGGATATCTCATAGGCATTTCAAACTTAACAGAACCAAAACACAAACCTACAATTTATTCATTTACTCCTATAATTCAGATATTTTCCATCTTAGTAAATACCACCAGCCACTCAGTTGTAGATATACATAGCAGTCATCCTTGATTTTATCTTTTATTCATATTTTATATCCCATCTCTCAGGCAGTTCTGTTATTTCTATCCAACATGAACAGAATCTGCCTATTTCTATTTCCACTCTCACCACTACAGTCCAAGCTGCCATCACTCTTCAGTTTGGACGTTGTAATAGCTTCCTTCCAATTTGCACAGTTGTTCCCTAAATCCAGTATGCCCAGAGATCAAAGTGACTTTATCCCAACATTTCACCATGAAAAATTCAGCAAGGTTGAAATAATTTTATAGTAAACATTCATATCTACCACATTTAATGGTTTAGTTATGTGAATTTAGTTTGCTAGGGCAACTATAACAAAATACCACAGGCTGAGTGGCTTAGACAACAAAAATGCATTTTCTCATAGTTTCAGAGGCCAGAGGTCTAAAATCTAAAAGTGAGGGCAGAATTGGCTTGTTCTGAGGCCTCCCGCTTGGCTTGCACATGGTTGTCTTTGCTCTGTCCTCACAGGGTTGTCCCTCGGTCTGTGTTGTCTGTTCCCTAATCTCCCTTTTTTGTAAGGATACCACTCATTGGATTAGGCCCTCCTCCATATGCCCCAAAATTGATGCCTTTGAACTGTGGTGCTGGAGAAGACTCCTAAAAGTCCCTTGGACAGCAAGGAGATCAAACCAGTCAATCTTAAGGGAGATCAACCTTGAATATTCACTGGAAGGACTGATGCTGAAGCTGAAGCTCCGGGATTTTGGTCATCTGATGCGAGCAGATGACTCATTGGAAAAGTCCTTGATGCTGGGAAAAATTGAGAGCAGAAGAAGAGGGGGTTAGAGGATGAGATGGCTGGATGGCATCACCAGTGCAAGGAAGGTGAACTTGGGCAAACTCTGAGAGATGGTGGGGGACGGGGATGCCTGGCGTACTGCAGTCCATGGGGTCCAAAGAATTGGACTTGACGGGTGACTGAACAACAACAACAACAACAACAAACAACATACCCTCTTATATCTGAATTGCCACTTTAAAGGTCCTGTCTCCAAATACAGTCACAATCTGGGGTGCCAGGGCTTAGAGCATCAACACATGAATTTTGAGTCCATAACATGTACAGGCTCACCTGTACAATTCAGCCCATAACACATATGCTTGCTTCAGGACATTTCTGTTTCTCCATCCATCCCTCCATTTATCCATTAGTCCATCTTAAGTTTGGTGCATTTCAAAAAAATTGCAGATATCAGTATTCTTGCCTCTAAACACTTCAGCATACATATATAATAGTTAATTGAAATTCAATGTTTGTGTAGTTCTTTAAAAATTTAATTCCTAAATTCACATCTGCTGAGTTTTGACTGTAACCCTAACCCTTATCAAGTATAATAGTAACCACTCCTTCAGAAAGTTCCCTCATACCCTTCCCAGGCAATCCTTGTTCCCACTTCCATCTCTGAGGAAATCATGGTTCTGAGTTTTTTTTTTTTTTTTACTGTAGATTAGCTTTGCCTATTCCAGAATATCATATAAATGGAATCATACAATACGTTGTTGCAGTATCAGTAATTCATTTATTTTTATTGTTGAGTAATAATCCATTTAAGAATATATTGCAGTGTGTTTATAATTTTTTAAAATTGATGGATATATGGACTGTTTCCAGTCTGGGGCTATTATGAATAAAACTGCTATGAATATTCTTGATATGAGCCTTTTTTTAAATGCAAATTTTCATTTGTTTTGGGTGAATACTTGGGAGTAGAATTGCTGGGTAGGTGTATGTTTACTTGTAAAGCAGAGTGATCTTTTCAAAATGTGTCAAACAATGTCACTCCTCTGTTTACAATATTCCAATGACTTCCATTGCTCTTAGAATAAAATTCCCCCCAAGTGTAAAGCCCAGAAACACAGACTCCTTCCTCCTTAGCTCAGTCTCCTGCTACTCCCCTGACCACCTCCTCTGACCACCTCCCTTGGCCATCGTGTCCCACTCCAGTAAGTTCGTCACACAAGCCAAGCATGTTCCCAGCTCACTCATATGCTCACTGTTACTCCAGTCAAGAACTTTATTCTCCCAACCCATTACTGATTTCTGTTCATCCTTCTGGCATCAGCTTAAATGTTACCTCTTCAGAGATAATTGAGCTTTAGAAAGGTTAAGTTACATAGCAGGGAGAGTCAAAATGCAAATCCATGCAAACAGACAATCTATTCCCAAGACACTTGCCCTAAGCATCTTAAAAGACAAACCCCCCTTCAGCTGTATGTCTTGTGATAGCTTCTTGCTGTCTCTCTCTCAGCAGTCATTCACAGTTTATTCCAGTTCAGTCTTTTATTTTTTAAAGATTTTTTTTTAATTTGGACCATTTTTAAAGTCTTTAATTTGCTATAATATTGTTTCTGTTTTATGTTTTGGTTTTTTGGCCTCAAGACATGTGGGATCTCAGCTACAACTGGGGATTGAACCTGCACCCCTCACATTGGAAGATGAAGTCCCAACCACTGGATTTCCAAGGACGTTGTCAGTCTTTTATTTTTCTTTTGCTTTTCCTATTCCCTGAAACTATTCTGATCAAGACCACCTAAAGGTCAAATCTGGTGACAATAGATTTCAGGCCCCACGTGACTTTGCCTCTCTGTAGCATTTGGTACTATTGACTCTGTCTTTTCCTTGCTATGTTGCATTTGGCTTATATATGCATATCCTTTCATGGTTTTCTCTGCTTCTGTGGCCCCACATTTTTTGGTCTCTTTTAGGGGACCAAGAATTGCTACTCCACTGATTACCCTTAAATATTGGTGTTTCACGGGACTTCCCTGGGTCTTGTTCTTGTTGCACTCTGCATATCCTCTCTGGGAGATCTCAACGACACTGATTGCTTCAATCACCACCTACATATTGGTTGTCTTCACAGCTAGATCCCCAGCTCAGATCTCTCCCTGAACTAGAGACATGTAGCTTGAATATCAGTTAAACTTCTCCAGTTGCATGTCCCAGAGGAACTGAGTTAATCTCCAAAGATGGGCCCTGATGAAATATGCTGCTTTATCTTCAAGCCCCAAGGAGTCCCCACTCCTTGAATCTGGGATGACCTGCGAGTCATTCTTAACCATGATATGATTCCCAAGGCTATGTCATTAGAAACCCTGCAGCTTTTGCGCAGGGTTCTTAAAATACTTGCTCATTGGACTCTATCTCTTGTTACCCAGCTATCTTGCTGTAAGAAGCTCAATCCACATGGAGAAGCCACATGTAGGTAGAAAAGCCCATCTGAACTCCTATCCAAAAGCCAGCACCAATTGCCACCCACATGAGTGAGCCTCCTTGTACAACCAGCTCAACTGAACCTTCGGAAGATTGCAGCTCAGCCAATATCTGACAGTAATTATCTGAAAGCCCTCAAGCAAGAATTACCCAGCTGAACCCAGTTGACTCATAGACCCATGAGCAAAAATCACAAATTATTATTTTAAGCTACTGAGTTTTAGGATGGTTTGTTATGTAGCAATAGATAGCAGGAATAGGCCTCTCAGACGTAATATTCCCAAGCTGAACAAACTGTCCTTTTCTTCAACTGGGAGTTCCTCTTACATTCCCTGTTCTGGTTAATGTCTCAGCTTCTACACTAACCTGAATCTAGAAGTCATCCTTTCCTTTTCTTCTGGATCAACTTCTACATCCAGCCAGCTTCTCTCCTAATTCTATAAATTTTATCATTTCAATATTAATAGCTACTGTGGTTTTCCTTTCTTCCCTCCCTGTTCCTATTCCCTTAGGCCCCTTACCACTTATCACCTGTACAGTTATGTGACTGTCTTCCCTGATCTCCTGCTCGCTGCCCTCTCTGCAATCCATTCGTTACTCTGCTATTGGTCATCTTCCTGAAATGTAGCTCTGAGCTTGGATATAAAGATTGTCATGGCTCCAATTGCTCTCAGGATCAAGTAAGAACTTCAGCAAGGCACACAGACTCTTCCTCATCCTATCATCTCTCTACTTTCATTTGCTCCCAATGCTCCCTCGTGACAATTCTGCCCATTCATGTCGACTGCATTTCCCCCAGAAAGCCCTGTCCTCTCCTCTCTGGCTCTTTGCATGTATCTTTCTGTAGCTATCCTATAATGTTAAGAGCTCAGGCTCTGGTTCTCACTGTGGCATTGACACCATCTAGCTGTGTGATTTGGCCAGCTATTTGGACTCTCTATTTATCAGCTGCCAGAATGGGAATAGAAATAGAGACTCACATCTGGTTCTTATGAGGATTAAGAAGATTAATGCAGGTAAAGAACGTAGAACAGTGCTCGGCACATTGGAAACACAGCAGTAAGTGTTGGCTGCTGCTAGTAGTTTTCCTTTCTCTAGAGTTGTCTTGGCCATCTGATGCTTTCTCAATCCTTATTTGACCAGAAAATCCCATGTTCTGCAAAACTCCTTTCCAGTGTCTGACTTTTAGGGAAGCTATCAGGAACAGCTCTAACAAAGTTCTTGACATATGTCTTTCCCTCCCTGTCTTTATGCTTTCCCTGCTCACTCAGTTGTGTCCAACTCTTCTGTGACCCCATGGGCTATAGCCCAGCAGGCCCCTCTGTCCATGGGATTCTCCAGGAAAGAATATTGGAGTGGGTTGTCATTTCCTACTCCAGGGGATCTTCCCAACCCAGGGGTCAAATCTGTGTCTCTTGTGGTCTCCTGTATTGGCAGGTAGATTCTTTACCACTAGTGCCACCTGGGAAGCCCTTTCTAGATATCTTATTGCATGTATCATCCTATACTTTGTATGTTTAATTACTAGATAGAAACTCTGGAACCTACTCTCAGCTCCTGGTACATGACAACAGCTCAGTATGTACTTGCTCAGTGCGTAATGGATGATCAAGTCACCCAGTGGAAGAAATCAGGGCAGAAAATATTTCTGGTAAGCTCGAGGAGGTGAGAAGTAGGGGAAAGTGAATGAAAGAGATAAGTTTTGATAAAGAACATTTTGTGAATAAAACTTAGTTGTGGGGGGTTGCAGCTCATTATTTTCTCTCCTTCTCAAGTCTGTATGTGTTGTACAGTTGTAATAAACATTGTTTGTTGGGCCTGTTACTGTATTGCCATTGAAGTGAAGTGAAGTGAAAGTTGCTCAGTCGTGTCCGACTCTGCAACCCCATGGACTGTACAGTCCATTGAATTCTCTAGGCCAGAATACTGGAGTGGGTAGCCTTTCCATTCTCCAGGGGATCTTCCCAACCCAGGGACTGAACAGGTCTCCCACACTACAGGCGGATTCACAGCTGAGCCACAAGGGAAGCCCAAGCATACTGGAGTGGGTAGTCTTTCCCTTCTCCAGGAGATCGTCCCGGTCCAGGAATTGAACCGGTGTCTCTTGCATTGTAGGCAGATTCTTTATCAACTGAGCTTTCAGGGTATTGCCATTAAGTTAATCCTGTCTTCCTGCCCTGAGTGCCCCATCACTAGGAGGGATTAATACTCACCGAGTGGTTGCAGTGCCCTTTTCATTTCTCTCACACACCCAGTTATCCACACTGATACCAAAATATGAGAAATGAAGTAGGTTTCTTCACCCAGGAAATAGGTAAGACATGACTGCAATTCATTTCAAAGAGACCCAAGGAAAGTGCCCTGGAAGCAAAATGGCTTGTTCACGGCTCAGGGAACTCAAAATCCAGAGCTTCTGACAAGTGTTATTGAGGGCAATAAACAGGATTCCCCAGTGGCTCAGGTGCTAAAGAATCTGCCTGCAATGCAGGAATCACAGGAGACCTGGCTTTGGTCCCTGGGTCAGGAAGACCCCCAGGAGAAGGAAAGGGCAACCCACTCCAGTATTCTTGCCTGGCAAATCCCATGGATAGAGGAGCCTGGTAGGCTATAGTCCAAAGAGTCGCGTTGGCAACAGCACCTAGTACGGTGCCTAGCCCATAATGTGGGCCACGTGCTACATGCATCACTGTTTCCCTCCGCGTGGCCAGAGCTCAGGCTATCGCTGATGTGTGAGACTAGCGAATGAAGCTTCCCTCCCTGAAGCTAACGAAACTTTCCTGGGACTTGAAGCTCCTCCTGATTTTGGCCTCCTTAATCAACCAAGTCAACTAAACTCAAGTCAGAGGGGCAGCAACTAGTCGGAATGCCAAGATAACCATTCAATGACAATCTTTATGACTAAGCTCCCAAAGTTGAAAGTTAAGCAAGTAACTATGGTTAAAAAACTTTGTTGGATAAACATTGCCACTCCCTTGAAAATTCTGGGAGTTTCAGCTTGGGTGCTGACCTTTTTTTGCTGTTTATCTATTTGTGTAGCACAAGCATTTCTTAAGTTTCCAGTGTGTACAGAATGCTGCCTTGGGTTCTGGGAAATACAGTGAGCCATGCTCCTCATCTGCAAGTTGGTCACATTTTAAAGTGGGAGTGCATATTCAAACCGCTTAACCATTTTAAACATAGAAAACAACTTTTACGAGCAACAGCTTTCAGCAACTCCAGACAGTCTTGCTCAATCATTTGGCCATGAATTACCTTCTGTCACAGAAAAGAAAAGAAATTGTGGAAAAGTTGTCAAAACATTATGGAATTAATGGTATGTTCTTTCTAGCCTCTGGGCCTTTGTGCATGATAGTTCCTCCTTTTCCCACCCCACCCCTCTATCTAGCTAACTAAAATTCGTATTTAATGTATCAGTGACAATTTAATCTATGAGCCCTTGCTGACCAGCCTCTGTACATACATTCACCCCTACATGCTGTGATTGAGGGGACCACATCTATCTCGTCCATCACAGTATTTCTAGTGGCCAGCACCTGGGGGCCGTTTAACAGCTATTTGCTGAATGCATGAATAAATCAACAATTGAATGGTAGAGCCAACATTGGAGTACAGTTTTCATCTACTGTTCAATTACTTGGGGCAATAACTTCCTAGATATTTTATGGATCTTCATTTCTGGGCTTATGCTGGCAGAAATTTGTTGCAGCGATGCAGTTTCTTAAATACCTCAGTTACCTGTAGAATTTAGTCCTCCCTGGTGGCTCAGAGGTTAAAGCATCTGCCTCCAATGCAGGAGACCTGGGTTCGATCCCTGGGTTGGGAAGATACCCTGGAGAAGGAAATGGAAACCCACTCCAGTATTCCTGCCTGGAGAATCCCATGGATGGAGGAGCCTGGTAGGCTACAGTCCACAGGGTTGCAAAGAGTCAGACACGACTGAGCGACTTCACTTCACTTCATGGGAAGAATGAAAAGATGCTACTGATCAGAAGTCACAGGCTTACTCTCTGTCCAGACCAGCTGGCTCGTCACCAGGAGCTCGCTGCCTTAAATTGAGTTTCCTCTGGACCAGCCATTTTCATTCATTACAATTGGCAAGCAGTCAAGAGGTATGTGACAGAGTAGGAGAGAGGGTCTGAATAGCTTAGTGCAAACTACAGAAAGAATTCTAGAGAAACAAGACCAGATTCTTTTTACACTGCAAATAAGACCAAAATCTATGGAAATAACATGGAATATATCCTAAAAATATAGCAATAGAGGTGAAGGTGAAATAACCAGTGGAATTCAATCCCTTGGTGAAAAAAAATTTAATTTCAAAAAGCAAAATAAGGTAAATTTATGATAAATTTGGTTCTGAAGTGTCTCTTCTGAAGGTCACTAAAATAAGTTTAAATTTGGCTTCCTAAATCCAATTTTTGCTCTGTTAGTTCTTAGGTATTTTTTGAATAAATAATCCATGCTTAACTCCACTCTGTCCTGCTGTTTTCTAAAGTGTGCTCATCCAGAAAACATTTCTTCTTCGTATTAAAGTCTACAAGCTTAGAAATGTGATCCTCCTGCCTGATGTATCCTATACTTCCCAGAATTTTTAAGATTAAGATGAATCATTGTAAGTGAAATGACCCTCGATGGAGAGCACAGAGGGTTGGCGCATGTTTGCTGTAACCTTCTGAGAGAGCTCTTCATCTCGTTTACAAGTTCTTGAGAGATTGCTTTCCGTGCTGTGATGAATGAGCCATCCAGACTGCCAGCCCTCCACTGCCTCACCCTGCAGGTGTTGTTTCCTCAGAGGTCCTGTGCATCTGGACTGTCTTTTTTTAAAAAAATTTTAAATTTATTAATTTTCTTGTATGAAGGATAACTGCTTTAAGAATTGTGTTGGTTTCTGCCAAACATCAATGTGAATCAGCCAGAGGAAGGGGGCATATGCATTTGCCTTTTAATCACAGGCCATGTTATCCGTTGCTGGTACATAAACACAAGCTGCCCCTTTCTGAATATGACTCTCTTGTTCCTTGTTCATTTTTTATTGTGTGAAAATGACTCTGCTTTTTAATCAAACACACCTGGATTGCTTGTTCACAATAACCATAAATTGGCAGTTACTCAACTTTAATGTTTTTTTCCCAATTTTTAAATTGTGGTGAAGTAAAAAGAAGGCAAAAGGAGAAGGGGGTGCAGAGGATGAGGTAGTTAGATAGTATCACAGACTCAACGGACATGAATTGGAGCAGACTCCGGGAGGTGGTGAGGGACAGGGAAGCCAAGTGTTAGAGACTGAACAACAGCAACAAAATGCATAACATAAAAATTACCAACTTCACCATTTTCAAGTGTACAGTTCAGTGATATTAAATATGTTTGTAATATTGTGCAACCATTACTACCACCCATCTCCAGAATTCTTCCATTTTGTGAAACTAAAACTAAATACCCAGTGAACAATAACTCTACATTTTCCCTTTCTACCTAGCGCCTGGCAATCTCTGTCCTACTTTCTGTCCCCATGATTTTGACTATTCTAAATGTCTCATATGAATGAAATTATACAGTATTTTTCTTTTTGTGATGGGCTTATTTCATTTAACATGTCTTTAAGATTCATCCATGTTGTAGTGTATTCCAGAATTTCCCCCCTTTTCAAGGCTGAATAATATTCCATCATACGTTTAGACCATTCATCTGTCAATAGACATTTGGGTTGCTCCCACACTTTTGCTACTGTGACTAATGGTGATATGAACATGGGTGTATAGATGCCACTTTGAGATGATGCTTTCAATACTTTGAGCATATACCCAAAAGTGAAATTGTTGGATTATACAGTAATCTAATTTTTAATTTTTTGAAGAAACTTTTTCCATAGTGTCTGTACCATTAACATTCCCACCAACAGTACACAAGGGTTCCAATTACTCCATGTCCTCACCAACCCTTGTTATTTTTTTCTGTTTTTTTTTGTTTGTTTTTATACTAGCCATCCTAATGGATGTGAGGTGTTATTTTATTGTAGTTTTGTATATTATTACAGGGAATATTAAAGTAAAAAATATCTTTACATAATTGAAGAATAAGTGTGAGAATAAGTTAAGTTTTTGATATCTCAGTCTGTAAATTGGTCAATTATGTATTCAAAAGGAAATTGAGGCCATCTTCCATCGTTGTGAGGTCCCTCTGCCAATCAATATCGGCAGAAACTGTATATGTATATGCATGTGCATGCTAAGTCGCTTCAGTCCTGTCTGACTGAGATGCTATAGACTGGAGCCCACCAGGCTCCTCTGTCCATGGGATTCTCCAGGCAAGAATACTGGAGTGGGTTACCACACCATCCTCCAGAGAATCTTCCTGACCCAAGAATTGAAACTGTATCTCTTATGTCTGCTTATACAAATACGTATATGTAGTTGTTGAATTCCAAACTCAGAGAGATCTAGGATCAAATCTCACTCTTGCTACTTACTAGTTATGTGATCTCTAAGACTCGGTCTCCTTAACTATATTATTTTTCTTACTAGGATAATGATATTCCCTATGCCAAGGGGTTCCTATAAAATAGTGAGATATTAAATGAGTTATATGATTTAAGAGTTTAATGAAATAATGCATAAAAAGCATGACACACATTGGGAACTCCATAAATATTATCTATGTTAATGATGAAGATTCTAGTATAAACATGCCCAGCATTCTAAAAATAAGGAGCTTTCTGGTTGAAATCACCCCGTAAATGTTAACAGGGAAACCTCTTCCAACAGGGGTGTAAGGAAAAAAAAGAGTGGAGAAGATACTGTTTATAATCTTAGAAGTCAGGAGAGATGCACTTTTTCATCATTTGGCAAATCAGAGATTTTTTTAGAGACATCAGAGGGAGGCACATTCAGAAAAAGTTAAAACAGCTTCTCTTAAAATGAATGAATTTCCCTCATAAACAATTTTGCTCGAGGTTGATGAGACATACATTAAGAAATGAAATTTTCAATCTTGCTTAGGTCATGTGAACAGGGAACTAACTAGTCAATATCCTGGAAGGTCAACTTGCTAAATAAAGCTACTATTTATTAAAAATGTTATTTTTATCCACCAAAATAATGTTATCTTTATTAATGTCATTAAGCATCTATTTTGTGAAAGAAACTCAACTTAGATATAAGGAATCCATAGCCCTGGCCTCAGTGTCCTTAAGTGGGAAAATGTGCTGCTGTGCTCAGCCGTGGTCAATTCTTTGCAACACTATGGACTGTAGCTTACCAGGGTCTTCTGTCTATGGAATTTTCCAGGTAAGAATACTGGAGTGGGTTGCCATTTCCTTCTCTAGGAAGTGGGAAAATGAAATACTCTCATTTTTAAAAAGTCACGCTCAGCATCAAGGTTTAAATGCTTTATAACTGATGATAGAACAAGAAATCTAGAAAGAGAAGACATGGGCTCTAGTTTTGGTTCCACCACTTATTAACTCTGTAACCTCGGAAAATTCACTCAACTTCTTTGAGTTTTCAAGTTTTCAAAGGCTAAATGGAGATAAGGTCTGCCCTACCATTCCCATAAAGTTGATATGAGTTTCAAATGAGCTAAGGTTTATGAAAGCACATAATAAATTATAACATTAGTGGATTTATCTGCAACGTGATCATTTTCCTCCTTCTGTCACCTCATAGAATGAGATTCAAACTTTCTCTTTTTTTGTTTTCTGCCTTAGCTTATGAAATATCTGAAAGTTTTATCTTTATGTGTGTGTATTACCACACCTTACTAAGCTGAAGAAGAAGAGATAAAGAGACATCCAGACTGCTGATAGTCTAACAATTAATCCTAAAGCTTGCAAAAATAGGTTGTACCAATTTCAGAAAAGAGTCAGTGTCCCTGTCAGTTTACAGTGGAGGACACAAGCAAATTCATTTATGTAACACCTATTCAATTAGTATTTATGAAGAGCCTTCTCTGTATCAGAGTCCTGCTTCTAAGAAAAGGCAGAGAGCTCAGTTTTAACATTGACCTTTGCTGGTAACTTCTTGTTGTTGTTTAGTCTCTAAGCTGTGCCTGAACCCCAGAGACTGTAGCCCGCCAGGCTCCTTTGTCCATGGAATTTCCCAGGCAAGAACACTGGAGTGGGTTGCCATTTCCTTCTCCAGGGGATCTTCCCAACCCAGGGATCAGATTCGAGTCTCCTGCATTGCAGGCAGTTTCTTTACCATTGAGCCACCAGGGAAGCCCGGTAACTTCTTGGCATTGAGTAAATCATTCATCTGCCTGTCCTTTAGTTTCCTCCTGTGTAAACTGAAGCACACAGACAATATTATGCCTGAAAATACTGTGATATAGAGATAAAGTGTAAAAAGGAAGGGTATGAAACCCCCTCCCATTCATTCAGCTGTGAGAGGGTGACTGTTACTCTTGGGAGTCATGAGAGTGGGCAGTGGAAAGCATCGTCTGACTGTGGAAGCCAACATGGGCTTTGGGTTGGTACAGGAATTTGAGTGAGTTGTGTAGTTGGGGAGGGAGTTGGGCTGAGATGACTGCCAGCTTCCAGAATGGGAGCTTCCGAGTATGTGATTGGAAATGACCTGTAAGATAGCACTGTTTAGTATTCAGGAAGATGAAAAACTAAAGCTGTTATGGGCCAGAAGAAATTTTGTGGGATGATGAGAGAGCTGAGACTTTGTCAGTAAGCCTAAAAGAAGATGATGGATTTACACTGGGTGACCCACTGGTACTTCTTTTTATCCTGGATTAAAAAATTTTGCGTGTGTGGTTTCTTAGCTTACTGTGAAACCTATTAAACATAAGTGAAAGCAACATATAACTAAAAGATAAAGAAAGAGAGAGTTAATAAAATAATATTCAAGATAGGAACTAAAGTGGGCTAAGGGGGCGTCATAAGAGGAAGAAAGTTAACATGCGTTAAGCTCATGTGAGTGCCTACAGGGCCCTAGGAACTTTCACATCCACAAAATAACCTCAACATAGCCACACAAGGTAGGCTGTCCAACAGATCTGAAAACCGCAGCGTAGAGAGAGTCAGCAACTTGTCTAAAATCAGGAATGACTCTGTTGCTGAGCTTGGCTCTGAGCAGTGGAGAGTGTGACATTCTCAGAAACTGTTGTAAACTCAGCACCCTTGCCACTGTCACTTTATCATTAGAAAATGATCTCTCTTGGAAAGAGGTGACCCGTCACATCTCTGCTGCAGTGCTAACATTATCCAAAGATATTATTCCAGTGGGGATGCTTGGACTCAGGGGTAAGCATGTAAGATGTCTATTGTGACCCTGTGGTAACCTCTGGCACTGGCATTTCACAAACCTGCTCACCCTGCTTAGCTAGGAAGACCACGGGGAAGCCCGCTGCCATTTGAAAAAATGTCCAGTGAGAGTAGGCTATCCACTTCCCAGAGGCAAATCTTTCTGAATATGCATAGTTTCACAGGCTCAGAGAATTTCGGAGCTGAAGAGATCTGAGAGACGAATTTTTTGCTCTGCTTTTCTGTCCAGGTTGCGTGCTCAGTCGCTCAGCTGTGTCCAACTCTTTTGCAACCTCATGGACTGTAGCCCATCAGGGTCCTCTGTCCATGGGGATTCTCCAGGCAAGAATACTGGAGTGTGTTGCCATGCCCTCCTCTAAGGGATCTTCCAAACCCAGGGATTGAACCTGGGTCTCCCTCATTGCAGGCAGATTCTTTACTGTCTGAGCCACAGGGAAGTCCCTGTCTAGGTTAGGGGAAAGGTAGGGCAAGAGTTCATTTATGGCCCTCCCATCATGTCCTGGAATCAACATTTTCCTGTCTGTAGTGCTGGGTGCATGAGTAAGCTATTGAAACCATTCCTGACTTTGTAATGTATTAACCCAGGAATAGGGCATTTATCATTTGAATCATCCTAGAAGCATGTGTCAGAGTTGGGGAGGAAAAGATTTCTTCTAAAAACTCTAATCTTGGTTATTTAAGGTGACAGTCTTGCCCACTGTGGGAAGTTGTGTATGCCTTGCTGAGCCCCAGAGCGAGTTCTCTTAGCCCTAATGAACTCGGAAGTACCAGCCCCAAAGGTTCTGCTTGACGGTTCCCAGCAAGGATAAAACTGAAAATAGGAACCCTTTGGTTGCTGAGTGGGACATAAACTTGCTTAAGCAGCCTGCTGAAAGCAGCAGATCATATGACAGCCACATGACAAACCAGAAACAATTGGAGATTTAAAGACGCCAATGTCGATGAGTAAGATTTCTTTCATCAAAAGATCTTGTAAAAGCAAATTCACCCACTCATAAGTTCTTAAGTGCCATTATCTTTTACCCTGAAACATTTCACTTGTCCTGATGTGGCAAACTAAGTGATTTAATTAACACAGAAATGTCAGCCTTTATTGGCTACAACTAACTTTCATGGTTTTTTTTTTGCTTTATTATTAACTCATTTGTTTTTCTACTCAGCACATCTTTAAAAACCTCTTATGTGCTAAGTGTAGTGCAAGATACAAATAATACTTTATGCAACTTTTTCTGATTCCTCCAGTGTAATGCTATTTCTCCCTTTCCTGAAACTGACTGGCTCTTTGTGTTTCCCTGATGGCTCAGTGGGTGAAGAACTCCTCTGCTAATGTAGTAGACACAGGAGACACAGGTTTGATCCCTGGTTTGGGAAGATCCCTTAGAGGCAGAAATGGCAACAAGCTCCAGTAATTCTTGCCTGAAAAATACTATGGACAGGGAGCCTGGTGGGCTATAGTCCAGAGTCTCAGAGTTGGACACAACTAAACATGAGCACAAGACAAGTGAGTCTTTGTTTGCAAGTCTCCAAAGAAATTTATGATGTTTTCCATTGTATTGTAGCAACCTGAAAGCATGTCTTATCTTACTATTCAGAACCAAGACAACTGAAGACAGACATGACACTTTACAAATTTTTGCAATTTCATGATATTTAAAGAAGTCTTGGCACAGGGTATATAGCCTCAGGATTGTGAAATGAATGACTGAATACTTGTTGAGTTGAATAGGAAGTAGATTCAATGTAGGCTAATTTATGCTGCCTTAACAAACAACTCCCGGATTTCAACAGTTCACAAAACAGTGGTTTTTTCCTCTTCTCTGTTAATGTCCACTGTGAGTTAGGTGCACCTCTGCTTCTCTTATTTTTTATTCTGGCATCTGAGCAGGAAGAGCAGCTATTAACTGGGACAAGCTATCTAGTGGCAGGGGGGCAAAAGAGATGTCAGAAACACTCTATGGACCAGAAGTGCTGTATGTTAGTTTTGCTCAGATTTAATTTGTTAAAGCCAGTCATGTAGCAAAACCTCCCATGAAGGGCAGACAAGTATGATTCTTCCACAGAGAAGACAGTTAATATTTTGAGGAGAATAATATAATCTACCAGAGAAGTCATCCTTACTTTTAAGGAGTTTAAAATATAGTTGAGGAAGTAAGCTAGACACAACCAAAAAATTTTAAATGAAGTGTTCAGTTCAGTTCAGTCGCTCAGTCATGTCCGACTCTTTGCAACCCCATGAATCGCAGCACGCCAGGCCTCCCTGTCCATCACCAACTCCCAGAGTTCACTCAGACTCACATCCATCGAGTCGGTGATGCCATCCAGCCTTCTCATCCTCTGTCATCCCCTTCTTCTCCTGCCCCCCCATCCCTCCCAGCATCAGAGTCTTTTCCAGTGAGTCAACTCTTCACATGAGGTGGCCAAAGTACTGGAGTTTCAGCTTTAGCATCATTCCCTCCAAAGAAATCCCAGGGCTGATTTCCTTTAGGATGGACTGGTTGGATCTCCTTGCAGTCCAAGGGACTCTCAAGAGTCTTCTCCAACACCACAGTTAAAAGCATCAATTCTTCAGCACTCAGCCTTCTTCACAGTCCAGCTCTCACATCCGTACATGACCACTGGAAAAACCATAGCCTTGACTAGATGGACCTTTGTTGGCAAAGTAATGTCTCTGCTTTTGAATATGCTATCTAGGTTGGTCATAACTTTTCTTCCAAGGAGTAAGTGTAGGCAACAATAGATGTAAGAGGAAAGAGGGATTTCTGTTGACTGGGGTTAGGCATAGAAGGTTTAATAGATCTATCCTTCAGGTTGGACACTAAGACTTTGTGAGAAGGAAATGAGGAAAGTCAGTCTAAGTGAAGAAGAGTATTAGGAGACTTATGAAGGTGTTCAAACAAAAAGTGTGCTTGGGAAAAAAGTGGATAGTACACTTTTCGTGGTGGGGGAGGTATGATGCCACATTGAGCCACCAGGGAAGCCCTTCCCTGTAGCTCAGATGGCAAAAAATCGGCCTACAATGCAGGAGACCCGAGTTCAGTCCCTGGGTCAGAAAGATCCCCTGGTGGAGGGCATGGCAACCTACTGCAGTAATCTTGCCTGGAGAATTCCATGGACAGAGGAGCCGTGGGGTTGCAAAGAGTCAGACATGACTGAGCAACTAACAGCAAAAGTACCACTAAGATGCTACATAGAGAAACAATAGTGAATTAAGCTTCAGACTAAATAATTTAGAATCTCTTCAGTAGGCAATGGCAAGCCATTGGAGATTTTGGAAGCTAATTGAAGAAGGGGTTGGAGAGAAGCTGAAGACATTTGTAAGTCTATTTGAAGAATCCAGGGAAGAGATAATAAAGGGAGAACCAGGACATTGACAAATATAATGAAAAAGACAGAACATATATATACAACCTGCAAAGGAAACCAACAATACTTGAAAACTGATGTGTTTGGGGAGAAAGGAGAGAGAGAGCAGAGAGAGAGGAGGTGAAAATGACAGAAGAGTAGAGGTGTCAATAACGGAAAAATAAGAAAGCACCGACTTGTGGAATAGGGAAATAATACGTTTTATTTTAGCTATGATGAATTTGAAGAATTTCAGATAGAAATGGTTAGCAGCCATATGGGTCTAGGGGACTAGGATTTAGGATTGTGGTTGTGATTGAAGATGTAGACCTGTGGGACCCCATAAAGAGGTGACAATTGAAACTGTGGGTGCATGAGAGATTATCAGAGGGGAATGTGGCTGAAAGGCAGAGTCTTGGGGGCTCCCCACATGCAGGGTGAGCAAGGATGAAGCTACACCTGGGAAGGAGCCTGAGGAGCACTGACTGGGAGCACTGTCCTGATCTGAGGACAGGACAGTGTGGGAGCACTGAGCTGAAGAGGATCTGAATAGGAGGGAGAGATCAGTAGTATCAAGTACTTCAGAGAGCACCAGGAGGCAGAGAAATGGGAAGTGGTACTGGGGTTGAAGGAGGAGATTAGTGGTGATGGATAAGGAAAACAACTTCAGTGCAGATTGGGGATGTTCTTTTGAGATAATGAAAACTCTAGACATTGAAAGGTGGAGGGGCAGTGCAAAAGGGTGGAATCAAGAGTACAGTGAATGGGTTCCCTTCTGAAAAGAAGATGGACATATTCTACAAAGGGAGGACAGAGAATGTGTACCAAGAGAGGAAACTCTCAATGGGAAGCAGTGATTTTAAGGTAGCTCTTACCAAAGTAGGGAGTATTAAATATGTTCATTCTTTGAAATTAAAAATAATTATATTATTGAAAAATTAGATTTTTAAAACCATGTACGTAAAATTAGTCATGGGAAGCAGAAGGGATTGTTCAAGTTACTACACTGAATTTATTATTATAGAGTCAATGATAGCTCAGTTGGTAAAGAATCTGCCTGCAATGCAGGAGACCCTGGTTCGATTCCTATGTCAGAAAGATACCCTGGGGAAAGGACAAGCTACCCATTCCAGTATTCTTGGGCTTCCTTTGTGGCTCAGCTGGTAAAGAATTCGCCTACAATGCAGGAGACCTGGGTTTGATTCCTGGGTTGGGAAGATATCCTGGAGAAGGCAAAGACTACCCACTCCAGTATTCTGGCCTAGAGAATTCCATAGACTGTATATAGTTCATGGGGTCACAAAGAGTTGGACATGACTGAGTTACTTTCACACAGTCAAAGTCCAGCAAGGGCATGCCATATATTCACATACAATAAATTATTTGGGGACTATATTATTGAGCTACAGCATGGATGATTTTAGGAAAATGGGTTTGTTGCATAAGGTTCATACATTGGTCCAAGTGTCCTTCTGATGGGAGAAGAGCACTTTCAACATTTTTTGAGAGCATATTAGAGAACTTTTCTTCCTACTAGTTTGAGGTTGCTGGCATTTCTTCAAAGTGACTATGAACCTTGCAAGCCACCAAGCTTTGAGGAGAAACAAGACCCAAGCAGAGCAAAACCTAGTAATATTCTGGGTTTGGTCTGTGATATGAGGAAGAACTGGTGAACTTAGCAAAGAGGGATGTTTATAATATTTATATCTTCATTCATCATTAATACTCATTCAGCATTCTAAAATTCTTTCTGGGCATCTGCTGCATGTGTCAGGTACTATTCTAAGTGCTGAAGACATAGCCTCTTCACTGATGGAGACTAAATAACAATGCTACACAATATCATGTAATGATGAGCATTATAAAGAAAAATAAAGCAAGTTAAAGAGATAAAGAATAAATTGGGACTGAGAGAGTTGGGTGGGACCACTGTTTCATATAGAAGTGCCTTGGAAGGTCTCTGATGAGCAAACACTAAACCAAGATCTGAAAGATCTGGAGAAAGCATGCCCTAGGCAGAGTGAGGAAGCACAAGCTGGAATCAATATTGCCAGGAGAAATATCAATAACCTCAGATATGCAGATGACACCACCCTTATGGCAGAAAGTCAAGAAGAACTAAAGAGCCTCCTGATGAAAGTGAAAGAGGAAAGTGAAAAAGTTGGCTTAAAGCTCAACATTCAGAAAACGAAGATCATGGCATCTGGTCCTATCACTTCATGGGAAGTGGATGGGAAAACAGTGGAAACAGTGTCAGACTTTATTTTTTTGGGCTCCAAAATCACTGCAGATGGTGACTGCAGCCATGAAATGAAAAGACGCTTATTCCTTGGGAGGAAAGTTATGACCAACCTAGACAGCATATTAAAAAGCAGAGACATTACTTTACCAACAAAGGTCTATCTAGTCAAGGCTATGGTTTTTCCAGTGGTCATGTATGGATGTGAGAGTTGGACTGTGAAGAAAGCTGAGCACTGAAGAATTGATGCTTTTGAACTGTGGTGTTGGAGAAGACTCTTGAGAGTCCTTTGGACTGCAAGGAGATCCAACCAGTCCATCCTAAAGGAGATAAGTCTTGGGTGTTTATTGGAAGGACTGATGTTGAAGCTGAAACTCCAATACTTTGGCCACCTGATGCAAAGAGCTGACTCATTTGAAAAGACCTTGATGCTGGGAAAGATTGAGGGCAGGAGGAAAAGGAGACAACGGAGGATGAGATGGTTGGATGGCATCACCGACACAATGGAGATGGGTTTGGGTGGACTCCCGGAGTTGGTGATAGACACGAACTGAGGCAGAGTGAACAGTTGATGCTAAGACTATTCATTCTTGAGATGGGAATGAACTTGGCACATTTCTGTGTGGTAGAATGCCAGGGTCCAGCCCCGGTAGATCCAGGGTAATTCAAAGGGGAGATGGTGTTGGCGTCCTAGGAAAAAGCTATTTAATTAGAAATATAAAGAGAGATTAGAAAAGGATAGTGTAATAGGAAATATTAGTGGAGAAAAGGGGCTGAATAACTTGGTTTACGTGGAAAACCAATAAAACTCCAAGACAAGGAGTTTGCACCACATATGTAGGCCACCAGCGCCTGCTTGAATAGCGGAGGGTGCTCCGCCTCGGGGTCCCTCTCGAGTGGGTCTTAGAAGCCAGGGCAAGTAAGTAGACATGGCAAGCCTCCACGTTCCAGATGGGAATTCAGCCAGAAAAGAAGAGAATGAGAAAAGACCACATGGGGGAAACCAGTCTTTCCAGGAACTTGTCCATTTTCTTTGTTTTTCAGGTTCGCTTATATACTTTTTGTTATACATAGGGATGAATACAGAGTCACGTGGGGTCAGCAGACCTGAACTTTATCAAAATCAGGTGCTTCATATAAATGTATACAAAGGTCTTAGGGGTTTTACATCATCTTCTGGCCATGAGGCTTGCTGACATTTTATGGCCCTTTCTGATAATGGTCAGTCAACCAGAAAACTTATTTTTTCCAGGGGTGATTTTTTCCTTAAACCAGGTGCCACCCTCCGAAGGTACCAGATAAATTTGCATACCTATAGGGTGAGGGTGCAGGGGGTTATAATCAAAAAAGGAATTTACTTAGCCTAAGGTTTAACATGATTAATATCAAAGGTTAATACTTATTTCTCTTATATGCTAGTTATATTCATTAATGTGTATAAGGGCAAGGAATATGGAGACTTAGCAGCAAATATTGGCCCAACAAATGAAAACACTTCACCAGTATAATTTCTAACCAACCCACTATACTAATAATTTCTAACATCTCAGAAGAATCTGTATTTAGAAAGCTTAAAGCATCTCGTGCCTCTCACAGTTGGGAGGCTGTAAACAATCACATGTGGCCAGACAAACCTTTCAGGCAGGCTAGAGACCCTTCAGAGGAGTTTGTAAGTTGAAACACTCTTGTTATGCCCAGGAATTTTTATTGACTGGAGCTGCAAGTTAACTCCTTCTCCGAGAGAGGTGGTGGGGGACAGCCCCTGTAAAGTCAGATGTGTAGGTGAGAGCATGAAGCAGTAAAGTAGGCAGACTCTGGTTTTGGGGGTAGATGCTTGGGAACAGGGGGTCTCCTGAGGCTCAATTCTGCCTTTGCGTATACCAAGCCTCCTTCCTCATGACCTGTGCCACGGGCAGAGTTCCTCACACTGGCTCCCAGCAGTAGAAGTCAAAAGAACAGGTGGAGAGTGGTAGATACAAAGTTTGAAAGAGAAGCTAGATTTTTTAAAAATATACATTTATTTATTTTAATTGGAGATTAATTACTTTACAATACTGATTTTGCCATATATCAACATGAATCTGCCACAGGTATACATGTGTTCAAGTGGGTCTGGAAGGCTCTGTTTTCAGTGTGATGGGAAATTGTTGGATGGGTTTAAAGTAAGAAAGCAACAGGTTAGGGATTATGTTTTTAGAGATTGCTTTTTCTTTCTTTTTTGAGTATTATCTTTGTTTTCTTAAAATTTACCTAATTACACATTTACCAAATTTAATTTTTAATTATGTCTGTATTTAACAACTGGCTTAGGAAATTCCTGAACATTTAGCAATAAGAATTTGTGAATCCTTAAAAGTTGACTCTACCATGCCTTAGAGGATTACTTTGACTGCTACATGGAAATAAGCCATAAAAGGGCAGGACCTGAAGCAGGGAGACTATTTAGTAAGCTGCTACAGTAATTCAGCACGAGAAGATAGAGGTTTGGACAAGGATGACAGTGGTGGTAACAAGGAGCAGTGGAAAGATTCTTAGGTGTATTTTTAATTTTTTAATAATAGCTTTATTAAGGTATAACTCACATACCATAACATTTCTTTTAATTATACCCATTTAAAGTGTAAAATTCTGTGGTCTCAGAGATAGATTTAACAGACTTGATAATGGAGTTGATTCAAAGTATGAAGGGAAAGACAGGCTTCAAGGATTTCACTTGGGTTAGGGAATAAGCAAGCTGATGGACACTAGTCTGTTTTGCTGAGATGCAGTGAAATGAGAAAAAGAAAAGTACCTTTATCCTTGGACTAGGAGATGATCTATAAGCACGCAGAAGAATGCTGCTGCTGCTGCTGCTGCTAAGCAGCTTCAGTTGTGTCCGACTCTTAGCGACCCCATGGACTGCAGCCTACCAGGCTCCTCCGTCCATGGGATTTTCCAGGCAAGAGAACTGGAGTGGGATGCTATTGCCTTCTTTGAGAAAAATGCTAGTATGTTGTAAATGTAGAATATATTGGCTAATTCCCCCCTATGTAACATTTCCTCTCTGTTTTTGGACAAAAAAGGCAAACCAGAAGTCTAGTCATTGAAATCAGGATACAGAGTTAGAGGGTTTCAGCAGGAAGAATGATAGGATGTTCAGAAGTCCAACAGTGGATCTAGGAAGTTTTATATTTCCACTTTCTGGGGGCTGGAGAGGTCTCTTAATTATGGCAAAGGACACATTTCTCCTGGAAGCCAGATAGCAAATTCTCATGTTGGATATTTTTAGTGGGCCATACAATGGCTTCCACTATCCTTTTATGGAAAAAGAATAAGAACATATATCAGATAAAGTATCCTTATTGTCCAATAAATCACTGATATGTAAAATTTGGTGATCTCCACTGGGATTCCCCACCATTAATTTTACCATCATGACTTTGTAACGTGCCAACAGCTTTTGTGAATTTTGTGTATTTATATAGTAAATTTACAAACAAATTTTAAGATTTATACATACATATATACATATATAATACATATATAAGACTTAAGTGTAACAGTAATAATTCATATTCATTACTAAAATGGATAAATCAACTGGAGAAAGGCCAACTGAGTTGAATGTGGGGAGGGAAATTCAGAGATAAAAATTTTTTAATGGGAAGTAATTGGTTTGGATTCTTGCCTTATCCTGTACCTTGGGACTCATTTGTCTTAGTTGTCTACAGTTAGGTAATCAACAGTTAACGGCTTAAGACCACAATATATTATTACCTCTCCTAGTTTTGTGAGTTGACTGAGCTCATCCGGGCAGACTTCACTTGGGGTCCCTCGCGCAGTTGTAGTTGTAGAGCTGCTGAATTGGAGTCATGTGGAAGTTCAACTGGGCTGAGCTGAACCACAATGGCTTCTTATCACGAAACAAGATGGCTTCTTATCACATGTGTGGCATTTCTGAGCTCCTCCAAGTGGTCTTTTTGTTTAGCAAAGTATCTTGCACTTCTGATATGGCAGTTCAGGGCTCCAAGAGGTAGGACATGGAAGCTTTCAGTCCTTAACAAAAGCCAATTCCAAAACTGACACAATATCGTTTCCATCATCTTCTATTGGCTGAAGCACCCAGGGGGAGAGCCCAGGTTCTGGGTGGTGAAGGAATAGACTCCATCCTTAGATGGAGGTGTCACATTCATGTAGAAGGAGGACAAGAACTAATGATAGCCATCTGGGAAATAAACTACACTTAATCAGCTTTAATCATTTTCTTCTCATGCAGGGACTGCTAAACCTTTTACAAAAGGCTATTTTTTTAAGATAATAATTTTTAAATTTTTTTCTTTGAAATCATGAAAGAAACTAAATATCTGGCACCTAGCACTATACTAAGTCCATTCTGTAATCAGAAAATCAGAGATTTCTAATTGTTTGGTATCATGTACGACTTACCAAACACCAGAAAAGGTCTCTTAGGTCGGTCCGACTCTGTGCCACCCTATGGACGGCAGCCTGACAGGCTCCTTGATCCATGGGATTCTCCAGGCAAGAATACTGGAGTGTGCTGCTGTGCCCTCCTCCAGGGGATCTTTCCCACCCAGGAATCCAACCCGAGTCTCTTAGATCTCCTGTACTGGTGGGCAAGGTTTACCACTAGTGCCACCTAGGATGTCCCATAGCGTTCCTTAACGCATTATTAAACCATTAGATGCTATTTCTCAAGAAAATTTGTAAGTAGATTTGGATTCTCTTGCAACTCGTTGTTGGTTTTTCAGAATCAACTATTTGAATACTCTTTGATTTTATTTTTTAGCCTAGATCTATAGGCCAATGGAAAGAATAATTTCCAGAATCATCCTGGTCAATGGGATCTATTCAGTGTAACTCTACAGAGGTCCCTAGATATAGACAACCATATGTGCCTTTTCAACCATGTACTGTGTGTCAGATCTAAAGTTGGGTTATATAAGAATGGGAAACCAAATAAGGTGGAACAGTTCCAAACCTGACCTAGAGCTGAAATATCTGGGAAGAATCAGCAAGACTTGGCAGGTATAAAATCAGGAGTCAACCAGGAGTACTGCCAGGAGTTTCTGAAAAAGTGAGTAGGGCAGTCAGCCCAAGCAGGACAAGAGTGAACATAAGAACTGAGCTGTGATCCAGGAGAAATTCCATCCCTGGGGTGGTAGCCAAACAGCAATAGAGAAGCAGAGCAGTAAATTATTAACAAGCTGCTTTAAATACTTAATAAGAGAGATAGGGCAAAGCTGAGTACAGGAAGCAGCAATTGAGAAAATATTCTCAAGAGCTGGACCAATAATTATTTAAGACAGGAAAATCTTTTTAATTTTTAAAAAATTTAACATTTTTAGTTGGCATATAATTGCTTTACAATTTTGTGTTAGTTTCTGCTGTACATAAAGTGAATCAGCTATATGTATACATATAACTCCTTCCTCTTGAGCCTCCCTCCCATGCCACCACCATCCTATCTCCTAGGTCATCACAGAGCATGAAACTGAATAAAACAGGGAAGTCTTTTAGACTCAGATGCTTGACCCCTTCCAGTCATCACTCAAGAAATTTCCCTCAGACTGGAAAAGAATCTGTAAAATCCATAACACCCCTAGGTTAAGGAATTCCCTGTTCTCATTGTTATGAAGAGTTATTTCATACCCAGTGGGGTAATCAGAACCCACGCAAAATGTTTGCAGATTGTTTGCCATGTGACACTCAGTGAATGTTAGTTTCTACTTTCTACCTTGCCTTTCTTTAGTGGTAAAGCATGCAAAAGGCACTTAGCAACAAGCAACTCTTGGCCCATCTCATGAAGGCAGAGCTCATCTCGTTTTGTAATCAACATATTGACTATTCTCAATTTGTTGGTTGCCACTCATGTAGCCACACCTACTGATCAATTTGAATAAAGTTACAGTCACCATAGTTTTCTTTTTATTTTATCTATTTATTTTTATTTTTAAAACTTTTATTTTCTATTAGAATATAGTTGATTTATAATCTACAATATAGTTTTTAAAAACCCTTATACAACTTAACAGAAAAGCAAACAACCCAATTTAAAAATGAGAGGCTCCGAATAGACATTTTTCCAAAGAAGACAAACAAATGGCCAACAAGTACAGGAAAAGGTGCTCGACATCACTAATCATTAGGGAAATACAAATCAAAATTACAATAAAATATCACCTCATACCTGTAAGAATGGTTTTTAAAACAAGAAATAACAAGTGTTGGCAAGAACATAGAGAAAAGGGAGCCCTTATGTACTGCTGGTGTTTGTGTGTGTTAGTTGCTCAGTAGTGTCTGATTCTTTGCAACCCCACTGACTGCAGCCCGCCAGGCTCCTTTGTCCATGAAATTGTCCAGGCAAGAACACTGGACTGGGTAGCCATTCCCTTCTCCAGGGGATCTTGCCAACCCAGGGATCGAACCCGGGTCTCCTACACTGCAGGCAGATTCTTTACCATCTGAGAGCCACCAGGGAAGCTCTACACTGCTGAGAGAATGTCAACTAGTTCAGATATTATGAAAAACAGGATGGAGATTCCTCAAAAAATTAAAACTAGAAACTACCACCTAACCCAACAGTTCTACTTCTTGGTATTTACCCAAAGGAACCAAAATCACTATTTTGAAAATACATCTACACTCCAGTGTTCAATGCAGCATTTTTTACAATTGCTAGGACATGGAAACAAGAGATCATCACGAGATTTTTTTTAATGTGGCATGTATACAATTGAATATTATCCAATAATAAAAAGAAGGAAATTCTGCCATTTGTGACATCATGGATGGATTAGGGCATTATACTAAGTGAAGTCAGACAGAGAAAGACATATACCGATACTGTATGACCTCATTTATATGCGGACTCTGGAAAAAAATCAAAAGCAAAAAGATGGAACCGAAGTCACAGATACAGAGAAGAAACTAATGGCTGCCAGAGGCAGTGGCTGAAATGTGTGAAGAAGGCCAAAAGCCACAAATTTCCAATTATAAAGTAAATAACTCATGGGGATGTAATATACAGAATGGTGATTATAATTCATATTACTTGATTTGAAAGTTGCTAAGAGAGATTTTTTTTTAACCAGTCATTTTTAATTGGATGTTAATTCTCCATTAGGCTATGGAAGGATTCAGGGGTGCCTGGCAAAGGTGATGGTCAGGAATGCAGACTGTGCCCTCTTCAGTGGTACTCGCTTGGATGCTCTTGTTCTGAAGTTAGAAAGGCAAAACGACCAATTTCTTCAAAAGTATGGTGAAAGCACAGGATGACGGGGAGGGCAGCAGGCTAAGATCACTTGAAACCATCCCAAGAATTCCTTTCAGGAGATGACCCACAACCTGTTTGAGGAATTAGGAGCTAATCTGCCACCTAGGGAGCCTCTTCCTTCCCTGAAGGAACACCCACTCAGAAAAACAGCACCCATGAGCCCATCCTTCATTGCTCTGGGTGCCAGACTGGCAAGGGGCTGAATGCAGCCAGAAATGGTCCATGAAACCCAGTCAGTGGCCACCAGGGAAACAGTTCCTGACCAGGTGTCTCCTATCAGACACACTCCCCTCAAGTCTCAGAAACAGCCATGCTTTTCCAGAGACTACAGATACTGGATTGTAGCACTCAAACTATTTCCTTATTCACAATGGCTGCTAGGAAGATATGGAGAAGGCAGTGGCAACCCACTCCAGTACTCCCGCCTGGAGAATCCCATGGATGGAGGAACCCAGTAAGCCGCAGTCCACGGGGTCGCCAAGAGTTGGACATGACCGAGGGACTTCACTTTCTCTTTTCACTTTCATGCATTGGAGAAGGAAATGGCAACCCACTCCAGTGTTCTTGCCTGGAGAATCCCAGGGACTGGGGAGCCTGGTGGGCTGCTGTCAATGGGGTGACACAGAGTCAGACACGACTGAAGCAAATTAGGCACAGCAGCAGCTAGACGATAAAGCCAAGTTTTCTACCAACCTTTGCCTGCGGTAACTTAGAGAAAGCTGCCTAAGTATTACCTTTACCCCATCCTCATCTCATTTTCCTGTCTTTGCCACAATTTTCTCACTTATGGGCTATATTCTGATAAGTCCTTTCAGTTCTTCAGCCGTCGGTAGAATGATGGACTTCTTAATTTGACAGAGAACCAATACCACCCTGTCACAGGAAACCCCACCAAAGGCAAAACAACGCAAGAGACTTACAAAGCTCCTTGTAAGAACGGCAACAGTTCATAAGCATGTAAGCCGCCAGCACCATAGAAAGCCCAGCGACACTCCCTTTCTTCATGTTTAACTTGTTGTAATACTGGCAATAACCTCTTTGAAACGCTCCAGCAATGCCTTTAGGGATAAAATCTCGCATTAGTATCCAGCTTGGCAGCTCCCTTAATTTGACATCCTTTTTCTTCAGTGGTGAAACTGACGCCATCTTGGAGTCCTGGCAGTCTGCTCCATAATGAACTCTTCCATGTTGAGCAAGGTTTGAGGCACAACAAAAAGCTTTCCCACATTCTTCATAGAGTTTCTCACCACCATGAATGATCTGATGCAGAAAAAGAGATGAATGTTTCCCAGATACAAACGTTTTTCTATCGCTGGTTATTTTATAACTTGGATCCAAATCTGTATTCCAGCTTCTTGTTTCTTTTCTCACAACCATCTAGGGGTTTCTTCCTTCTTCCAATAACACAATTATGTCTGGCTTAGAAATGGAATGGCCCGGGCCATGGTTTTGGACCTGCAAGAGCTGACTGGTCCTCAGGGTTCCTTTATCAGAAAAACAGAGTCCAGAAAACCACACTGTCCCTTGTTGGTTCTGGCTCCCTTTGCACAGTCGTTTCCATGGCAACCCACTGGTTTCTTGCTTGGATGGATGCCATTCACAAGCCTTCAATGCTTCAAGGAGTAAGCAAAGAACCAGAGATGGAAGTCACCTGCTTCATCACTGGAGGTGCCCTAAATAGTTCCATAGTTTTCTGAACTCTACATGTAGATTCCCACATAGGAACACAGTTGATGATCATGAAGAATGGTTGCTTACATAGTGTACAACATAGTCTGCTCTGATCCAAATTTCTGTGAAACAAAGTTAAATTGAGCCAAAAGAAGTTAAGACCATTAGAAGAAAAAATTTGAGGACTGCATTGATCTTGATAAGGACTTTGTAGAATTTTTTAGTAAAAAGTTTAACATTGACTCTCTTTTATTAAGAAATCTAAATAAATATTTCTATTTAGATCATTTCACCTCTTTCTGAGAATGAACACAGAATGAACACTTTCATGAGAGTCCAAACTGCTACATCCTGTATTAGCAGAACTCTCGGCAGCACACCCTGATATGGAGGACCAGTGATGAATACCGTAATTCAGGTGAGGAATGACCACAGCAGACACTTTCCAGAACTTCCCAGTTAATCAAAAAGGCTGGAACTATTCCCAGGATGCTTTTTTTTTTTAAGTCTAGACAAAACCTCAAGATAACCTTTGTATAAGTGTTCTAATGCCAGTGGGATGTGAGAAGAGAGTTAGAGATCTGCATTTTCAAAGGGGTTTTTACAGAGAATAAGGTGGAGTAATAAAGAATAAAATGCCAATGGAGACTAGGACAGAAAATGTAAACACAAATCATTTGTGTGTGGTGGCTGAGGGGAGGGCAGGGGAGGGCAAGGAAACATTCGAGGGGAAGAAGAAACAGTTGTGCAATGTGGAGGAAGTTGATCAGACTTCAGCTTCCCCAGAGGATAAGCACAATATAATTATTAACTTGTATTTGGCACCAGCTTTATTCTCTACACAAAGAATTAACTCAAGCTAGGAAAAACCCTGAGAGGGAGGAGGAGACATTTTATTTGAAGGTGGGTGCCATGGATAAAATAATTGAAAATATTTTTATTCTCACTGATGACTTCCAACTGGAAGTACCAAACCCCATAGTGACGAATGGAAAAAACAAAGCTGATGAGAGCACTGTTTACTTCCCTGTTGAAAAGTATTCCTTAGTGATTGCTTGGGGTCTAGGGTGAGCTTTGTATTGCATCAAAGCTCTTATAATTGTGTTTAATTAGAGCACTTTCATCTTTCTAAGAATTTTTAATGACCAGAATATTTGGAACTTTGGCATTTCCTGATAGGCTCAAATAAATCACACAAATAATTCTCATTCGGCTCATATGCAATGTATTAGTGATGTAGTTCAAGTACCTTCTGACTTCCCACTTGCTCCTTGCAATTTTACCTAGAATCACATCTGTTTCATTTGGCCAACTGCAATTATAAAATCCTCTCTAAGAATGTCAAGTAACACAAGTAGATACCAGTAGAAGGTAATTTTTGTCTCCCTTATCACCACTTTTTTCCAATTAGCTAAAGTTTCCAAACATAGCCACTTCTATACTGCCTCAATTCTATTTCTAGGTATGTACCTAAAGAGAAATACTTCCACCTCAAAGATATACAAGAATGTTCATAGTTCCTTCATTCATAATAACCAAAGACTTAAACAAACCAAAATGTCCATCCACAGTAGAATATTACAAAACAATGAAAAAGAGCATGCTATTGTTACATGCAAAAACATGGAGGAATCTCACAGACATAGCCTTGAGTGAAAGAAGGCAGATACAAAATAACTGTTTCCATTTGTATAAAGTTCAAAGACAGTTAAAACTAACTCATGGAAATAAAAGAACAGTGATTATCCTCAGAGGATATTGACTTGGAATGGGCACTGGGAAGCCTTATGATAGTTTCATGGGTGTATACACATGTAAAAAGTAATTAAGCTGTACCTAAGATTTAAGCATTTTATTATATGTATATTACAGCTAAATTAAAAAAATATAGAAGGAAATGGAGGCTTTTCAGAAGTTTATACTTGGGGATCCAAAATTTAAGCTCATACTCAAGATATCAGCACTTCATTGGTGATACACTTATGATACAATGATGGCTGTATCCAGTACTTCCCTGTGAATATAGTTTGTGGACCAAATTTTAGAAAAGTAAATGAAATAGAAAATTTTAATCAAAATAGCTTTCCATACATATTGGATATTAACAGTGATATAATCCACTGCTCATTTAACGTGTGGTCCACAGTACAGAAGGTGGGTTCATTTATTTTCAGCAAATATTTTTAATTGTTTCTTTTATTTTTTTATCTTAAAATTTGTGTTTATTTATTTATACATATTTTTGGCTATGCTGTGCAGCATGTGGGATCTTAGTTTCTTCCTACAGTGGAAACATGGAGTTTTAACCACTGGACTGCCAGGGAAGTCCTTTTATTACTTCTTGTTGCCTTGAGGTTAAAGAATCCCCTCTGAAGTATGGTGAACTATAGAAATCTGAATCAGGTAAATGGCCCCCTTTATGTAATTCTCATAACAAAGTTTATTTCAGTCTGCTTTGCTGTGCTGCAAATACTTTGCTAAAGGAGACTAAAGGGAGAGTGAACCCTTCTCATAGAATGGTTTTACTTTGGTTTTCTTCAAATACAATGGCCTCCCATTAGTGCATCTCTGTTCTGGTAGTTGATTTTCAGGAGTAATCAATAAAAGTTTGAGTTTTACACATCATTTAAAAAAGAACCAATTTTTAATCAATTGACTTAAAAATTCTTTTACCTTGATTTGGTTGATTTTTCTTAACGATTCAAATAAACCATTGCTCTACTTACAGGAAACACATGGTTCCATTCCAAGGAGGAAATGCTCTCTTGTATTTAGGATTTTTGAACCCATTTAAGGAACTAATACATAATGGGACAATAGAGAGGTGAAGGATGCCATTCATAGGAAAGGTCCCACTGAGGTACAAGAGACACTGTCATGAACGCCAAAGAAACCCAAGAGGTAAAGTCAGTTGGGAGCAGTTTCATTCTCAAATGAATATCATTTAATTGGGGGAAGAACTGTGCCCTAATTGTCTACAGTGCAACCAAATGGCTGGGAGAGCACTCAGGTTCATAACCCCTGTCTCTGGTTCAGTTTTAAAACTCAGCTTCTTAGCTGCTGTTTTGAAACCATGGGAAAAGGTCAATTGAATTTCAGCTGTGGTCATGGAGAAATCAAAACTTAAAGATAAAACACTGAAAGAGTACTTGAGCATCTTGCAGAACCTCTGGAAGCCAATGCTTTTAAGACAGAAACCCTAGCCCCCGAGACTTGATAGGTAGATGGAAACCCAGAAGCAATGTGTAGTTGGGGTCTGATTAACGATAGGGCTTATGGTGCACTCTTGATCACTGTTGCCTGCAAAAGGAGTCTTGCACCAGCTGTTTATGGAGAGCCGTGGGGAAACTTTTCAGTCAATATCATTTGTACAATTGTAGAGGATATATGAATATTAATAAATGTGGGGACCAAAAGTGGTGAATGCTATAATGTAGAATTTGGCAAGCAGTTGTTTTAGTGGTTTAGAATTAATTTATTCAATGTCTACTTGTGTTGAACAACTACTGAGTACCAGCACTGTGATATACATTGGGTGTGCATGTAGCCTCTAACCTCGTGGAGTGTACAGAACTGCTCTGATACTAAATTTCTCCATCTTAAAGCAAACACTACATATGATTATCATGAAGATTAAATGAGGTCATGCATTTCAACTTTTTCTACACTGTGTGGCAAATAGAAAGCCTTCATTTTATATGTAGTCATGGATGCAAACACAGACTTATCAAGGACAGGGTGCTGTGACAAAACATAGAAGGAGTGTGTGTTAATCACTCAGTCAAGTCTGACTCTTTGTGACCCCACAGACTGTAGCCCACCAGGCTCTTCCATCCATGGAATTTCCCAGGCAAGATTTCTGGAGTGAGTTGACATTCCCTTCTCCAGGGGATCTCCCTGATCCAGCGATCGAACCTGGATCTCTTGCATTGCAGGCAGATTCTTTACTGTCTGAGCCATCAGGTAAGGAGTACATCAGTTAATCTGAGGGTGGGACATCAGGAAAGGCCTCCTTGAGGCAGCGAGGACTAACATAAGAATGAGTAGGAGAGAGACTATAGAAGAGGAGGAGATGCCCTTTGGCGGCAGTATGGTACAAGGGTGGAGAAGTAGTAGGCACTTGGCAATGGTTCAGTTTCAGTATAGCTGGAGAACAGAGCTCCAGCTGGGAAGTTTTAGGAGATGAGGTGGTAGGTGAAATATGTTGGTAAACCAGTTCTGGGGTCTTTGACCGATTTCCATAGACCGTGCCTATCCTGACTGATTACAGTCATCAATAACTTAACAAGTTCAGTTCAGTTCAGTTCAGTCGCTCAGTTGTGTCCGACTCTTTTCGACCCCATGAATCGCAGCACGCCAGGCCTCCCTGTCCATCACCAACTCCCGGAGTTTACTCAAACTCATGTCCATCAAGTCGGTGATGCCATCCAGCCATCTCATCCTCTGTCATCCCCTTCTCCTGCTGCCCCCAATCCCTCCCAGCATCAGAGTCTTTTCCAATGAGTCAACTCTTTGCATGAGGTGGGCAAAGTACTGGAGTTTCAGCTTTAGCATCACTCCTTCCAAAGAACACCCAGGGTTGATCTCCTTCAGAATGGACTGGTTGGATCTCCTTGCAGTCCAAGGGACTCTCAAGAGTCTTCTCCAACACCACAGTTCAAAAGCATCAGTTCTTCAGTGCTCAGCTTTCTTCACAGTCCAACTCTCACATCCATACATGACCACTGGAAAAACCATAGCCTTGACTTATCAAGGGGACCTGCCAAATTCAAGGACTGTTAAAAATCAGCTCTGTGGCAGTTGCAAGTGATGTCTAATATATCCTGGTTGGGGGCTAAGAGTTTGGACTGTAGGGCAACAGGTAGCCTGTGATATGCTGGCAGCCAGGGGAGCAGAGCATCAGGTCCAAATTTCAGAAAGATCACTTTGGCTTCAGTGAGGCCATAGAGGCAAAGAGGCTGGTGTAGACCGGAAACCCAGTGGATTTGAGACTCAGAAAAAAAAAAGGTCTTGGAAGAGATCAGAGCAACAGATGATTGACCAGATGTGGAGGCTTAGGAAGGGGGGGGCATCCAAGAAATACAAATGGGATTTGGGTTTAGGGGGCAGGGTAGACTCTGCACCACTCCCTAAAACAAACAAACAAACAAACAAAAAAACCTCAAAGAGTAGGAAATGTGTGGAGGTGGCAGACTGGTGGATACATTTGAACTTACTAGTTTTAGCTTCTCATCCAAGTGATGATGTCCAGGAGGCATGTCTCTCTCCTTGTCTCAGCCCAGATCTGGAATGGAGACTGAAGTTAGAAACGGTGATCAAAGCTTTGCTAGCGCCTGAGATCACCAACAAACCTAGAGCAGAATCTTGGGGACATCTCTGTTTAGGGGATTGTGCCAAAGAAAAGGACCATTAAAGGGACAGAGCGGGGTGGATGGACTTTTAAGAGGAGAAACAGAAGAGGACAATGGTGCTATAGAGTCAGCAGTGAGCCTTTATAGTTAAACACCAATAACAAATCAATAAAGACTGGAAAGAAGCTATTGGATTCAACTAGGAAGTTGTAAATAGTATCATTTTTAAGACTAGATTTAGTGATTCCATCTGCAGCAAGTTGTGCTACAAATGCAAGGTAATGACACTTAGTTGACACCCAGTAAGTGTCAACAGTGTTTCAAAAAGCATAGTGTGGTAGTGGGATCCTATAGAGAGGAAAGTAGGATCTAGGGAAAGTGTACTGTTTGTAGGTTTGGTTTGTGTTACAGGAGAGACATTTTAAAATGTGAATGATTTAGTAAACACTTCTATGATATTTGCAATGGATCAGGCACTGTTCTAAATATAGAACACATATATCCTATATTTACACATATTCATGGACTTAATCCTCATAAGAGGAAATAATCTTATGGTCTTCATTTTACAAATGGCAAAGAAGTTGCCTCAGGCCACGTGGCTGTCAAGATGAAGTCAGGAATTGTCCCTAGGCAACTTGGCTTCCCTGGTAGCTCAGTGATAAAAAACCTGCCTGCCAATGCAGGAGACAAAAATGATGTGGGTTTGATCCCTGGGTCATGAAGATCTCCTGGAAGAGGGCATGGCAACCTACTCCAGTATTCTTTCCTGGAGAGTCTCATGGACAGAGGAGGCTGGCGGGATATAGTCCATGGGGTTGTAAGAGTCATGCATGACTGAATGACTAACACTTTCACTTTCCGAGGTACCTCCAAAGCTGGGAGGGGAATGGGGCCAAGAGCATGAGTGGAGAGATCAACCCCAAGCAGGAAGGAACATTGAAATAGGAGAAAAAGAGAGAGAAATTATGGGTATAGTTGCAGGTAAGTTTGTAAGTTTGGGGACAGTAAATAGAGGCTTTTTCAAAAGTGTGGAGGAGAAATGGTCTGAAAGCAATAGTGGGGGGTAAGGAAGGTCCTGATTTAATTTTCAGACCTAAAAGGTTTACACAGGATGTGGGAAAAGGAGCAGCTTTCACTCAAGAGCCTGCTTGGTGTCTCAGGAAAGAGCTATGTTTTATTTAAGGCAAAGAGAGAAGTGCCATGAAGATGTAGGAAGCTTCATCATGGGATGAGAGTGGTGGGAGACTCAGAGGAAAGATTTGGAAGAGAGAAAAGGAATGGGGAGTGAGATGAGAGGAAATGATAAAATACCAGTAACCAGTGGGGCTTGCACCTTGGTTGGGGATCAAGAAGAGCCAGACTGTCTCTTCTGTGTATTATTCAAGCTGAGGAACACCAAGAAGGAACTCCAAGAAGTTAGTCTTCTGGTTGGGGGAGGGGGTGAGTGGGCAAGAAGAAGAAAAAGAGGAGAGGAGGGGATGAAATGGGAGTGGTTCATTGGTCAGATCACCCTGGAAGGGCAGTACTTCCAAATAAGTCATTGTTCTGGAAGATGAAAAGACTGCAGCCTTTGGCAGAAGTCACCATGATTAGATCCACTTGTGAAAGTTCTTGAGGAAGTCTTGTAGAAAAGGTCCTAATATGTATGTGTGTGTGTGTGCACCTGCTGGGAAAATTTTTCCTACCTGCTGTCTTTGGTATTAAGAGAGGCAAATCTTGAATTATGTTTTTTTTTTTACTGAAAGTACACTTCAGTGGATGGATGTTTGGAGCAGGCTGGTTGTATCGCCTGTCAGGAGTGAGCAGGATTCCAGCCTCCTGGTCATCTGACTCCAGAGGGCTACTCTTGATCATACCATTCCACTGTGTTCCAAAATATCTGCATATATCAGACAAGAGGAAACTGCTTTATAATTCTTAGAGAAACATTACAAACAAATAAAAGAAAGGACAAGAAAATTCCTGAGAGAGAAATGGGTAAAAGATTTGAATGAGAAATTCACAAAGAAAGAAATACAAGTGATCAATAAATATATGAAAAAATGCTGGCCCTCACTTATAATTAATGAAAGACTTTTTCACCTACTGTATTTGCAAGGATATTTAAAACATGAATTCCACAGAGTGTACAGAGCATTGATAGCTACTTGTAATGATATACTATATAGCCATTAAAAGAATGAGCTCTGCTGTGGAAAGAACTTATGTAATGTAATGTTAAGAAAAAAAATGAAGGCTCCAACTAATATGCATATAAGATACTACTTTAAAAATCAGGCTCTGTATGTGCAGATATGTACTTATAAATGGTCAGAGAATGTTTGGAAGAATATAGCAGAAATAATTGCCATATGTAACTCTGGAGAGTGGAATTGGAGGTCTAAAAGGATACAGACCATGGGGATGAGTGGAAGCACTTTTTAAAAATATATCTTTTTAGGGGAAATTTTAAACATTGTCAGGCAGGAAGAATGATATAATGAGCCACCTGCCCATTTACCCATCACTCTGGTCCAACAATTATGTATATTGCTTTATGTTATGCTTTTGTTCTACTTGAAAAAAATACCATTTGTTTGTATTATTTTTTTTGCTAAAAAAAATCCAACATGATGAAAGTGATTTTCCCCAATGCCTTCACAACCACAACCCAAACTTTAGTTTCTAGAGGCAGCAGAAGGCTTCAGAAACTAGGGATCTGGGGAGGTTTAGCCATGTTCCTCTTAAATTCTGTCAGCTCTGTAGCTAGGGGGACAGCTTACTTTATCCAGATACTATAAAATGATCCTTAATTTTAAAACCAACATCAAAGGAAGACTTTCTACCCACTAAGGGGAATTTAATTTGTTCACCACCCCCACCCATACCCCCTGGTCCATGTTTTTATTAAGGGACAACTTGATTTATCCTGCAGCTTATTTTTATCTCTTTGTTAAGATTTACTTCATTCCCCACCAAAGCCCCAAACTAAGAAAACAGTACCTTCCTCTTCAGACTGGTGTGTCTTGGACAGCCAAGCAGCTGCTGCCAGATTTTGCCCTTGGTCATGGGGTCTGATGAATGTCTTATGCTAGAGGCTCAGGGGAGCTTGGAAAAGTACATAGATTCGCAGGCCCCATTTGGGATACAGTGTGAAGTTCTGCAGGCTGAAAATGAGGACCCCTCTCCTCTCTGCATCCATCCATCATTTACTCATCAGTATACCCTACCCTCGGCCAGGCTTTGTGCTAGAGTTAGGGTTATAAAGTTGAGCAACACATGGCCCCTGCCCTTCAGAAGCTTATCAAAACTGGAAAGAAACTTTAAAGATTTTCTGTTTCCTCTTCCCAGATTGCTCTTCCTATCTTGTCTATATATCCTTACTCATCCTTCAGAATTTAGCCATGAGTCACCACCTCTGAAGAATAAAACTTGAAGTTTATTGCTTCCTTTACCAGCAACACCCTTCCTATCTTGTCCACCTCAACTTGATCTTCCCTGGTTTTTCAGATGGTAAACCGTCTGCCTACAATGCAGGAGACCTGGGTTCAATCCCTGGGTTGGGAAGATCTCCTGGAGAAGGAAACGGCAGCCCACTCCAGTATTCTTGCCTGGAAATTCCCATGGATGGAGGAACCTGGTTGGGCTACAGTCTACGGGGTCACAAAGAGTCGGACATGACACAACCTCAACTTACTCATCCTGAAAAACTGGAGTCACCAGTCCCCATCACGGTAGCCTTGCTTGACTCCTCGGATCTTGGCAGGTTACTATGCTGATCAGATTGCATTGTAGATTCTTACATGTTTGCCTTCCTAACAGAGCCTTTGATTCTCCAGTTTGTACACGGTGCAGAGTATGTATGTTCATTGAATTAATGCATAAAGAAGTGTAACAAACATAGTTTTTTTGGGGGGGTTCATGTCATTTTATGTCTCACAAGCACCTTGAAGATAATCTCTGTGGCTAGCAACCCCTTCACAACTGTCTCTCCTTTTCTCTGTGTTTTACCAAAACACAAATCTTATTAAATCTTGTCTGAGAAGGCCTGAGATTCCAAATAAAAGAGCATATGTATGTCTGCAGTCCCAGCCCTGAGCAACTAAAATGTAACACTCACCCCTTTGAAAGAGACATTAGCATGGGTTTCAAAACCATTGCTTGATCTTTTCCATTTTTAAAAATACTTTAAAAAGAAATTGGAATTTACCAATATCATCATGTTTTTAGCATCCTGCTCTGAAACCTTTGGACAGAGTGAAGGTCTTTGCAACTGTAGAACTCTTAAGAAAGACTAGGCAACATACAGCTGAAGAATCATACTGAATAAGCACTAGATCAAGTCAGGGGACCTAACTTCTCCTTCTTTTGGAAGCCTTAGTTTCTTCATCTGCAAAGAAGAAGGAAGAGAAGGAGAAAAAGAATGAAGAGAAGAGGAAGAAAAAGTAGGAGGAGGAGGAGAAGAACAAGAAGAAAGAGGAGGTGGAGGAGATGGAGGAGGTATCCGAGTGCTTTCAAGGGTCCCTCATGGCTTGAAGCTCAATGAATCCATGAGTCCATAATCCAGGACACAAATCTTTTCGATAAACTGAAAAAAAAGTCAGTTTTCTTATCTGGTCTCCTCTTCTATGAATTGCCGTTGAGATATGGGGTAATATAATTTTTTTTTCCTGTTAACTGTTTTCTGTGAATTGAGACATTTTTAGGTAACAAGCTAGTAAGCAAACAAAAAAAAAAAGCCCCTTTGGGAAATTGACTTCAAGAGAAAATTCCAAAGTCCATTGTTTTCTTTGATTTCTTTTTGGCAAAGATATCTTAATTCAAGTTGCTATTGCATATTTTGAATTTAATCCAATGGGAGAGGAGATTCCACATTTATTTATAACTCCCCTGCTGACAGCTCCCATTATGGGTGGTAACTCAAGCTCTTTGGAGCCAGTCTGACACCTGAGTTCCCAGACTGTGGCAGTTCCTGCCTGTCCATTCCACTGCTTTCCCAGCAACAGGACTGGCACAGGACCTCTTTATTGTACAGCTTTTTAAATTTCAGTGTAAGTTTTTGTCTAGTGTCTATGATTTTGCTAAAACAAATCAGGCACCATTAGTTGATAATATTGTCTCAATTCAGATTTACATCAAATACCTAAATGGGAGAGGTAAAAAGTGACCTCTACCCAAAAGAAAATTAGAATAACTACTAATAATTTTAATTTGCTGACTATATGCCAAATCTTATCTCATTTCTTCCTCACACAACACTGTAAGACAGGTACTATTACATGCCTCATTTTATAAATAAAGAAATTGAGGTTTGAAGAAGTTACTATCAAATCTAAGATTACTCAGTCCACCAAATTTATGTTCAGATCTGGAACATCTGATCCCACAGTCTGTGCATATAACTACTGTACTATATTGGTGCTCAAGATACCTGAATGTGTATGTTCTCAGGGGCATCCCGGGTGGCGCTAGTAGTAAGGAACCCACCAGCTAAGGCAGGAGACTCAAAGACATAAAAGAGAAGCAGGTGTGACCCCTGGGTTGAGAAGATCCCCTGGAGGAGTATCAGATCTGGGAGACTATTCTGAACAGAACCGCTGATATAAGGTCTTTAATGGATTCCAAAATGATAATAGAAGCTAATTATCAGCATGTCTCCTGAATTAGCCACAAGACAAGTTTTGGATATTGTAGAAATAGAAGTCTTTGTTAAATTAAGGATAAGTTTAAGAAACATCTGCTGGATATCCAGGAAAATTAATCACATAAATTAATAAATTATATTAGTTAAGGTAAATGACTTCAGTTGTTATAGCACAATGAACATTTATTACTCCCAGTTCAATGTGGTTGGTAGATGGGCTCTGCTCCACACAGTCATTCAGGGCAGGATCTGGACTAGGGGTGGCATGAGCAGGGTATTCATCTCATGTACAAAATTGAAGGGAGTCACTCAGTAATCAAGAGAAATAATATTTTAATGCCATAGTTTGGAAAAAATCAAAACGAATGCAAAAATATTCATGATGAATAAAGTATTAAAATTTTAAATTAAGACAAAAGCCAACAGAGCTGGGATAACAGTGAGGTGATTCAGACTATGTCATGTTGGTTAATTAAAGGCAGATTTTAAAAATCCAACTGAAAGTAGAATGACCTTTTACTCAGAAAATAGACGTTCACAGGTGAGAGCAAAACAAAAACATGCATTATTGCTCCCTCCTGTCATGCCTAGATTCATGGTAAAGGGAAAAAATATCCCCAGGCCAGTGGGCGAGCAAACACTGCATTTTCCCATCGCTCCAGGCAAGAGGTGGAGCACAAGAATGCAGACTGGAGTGAGCTTCGCTTTGGCAACCAGAGGACCCCAAGGAACTGGTTTGCTCCTCAAGGCTGGGAGGAACAGCTCCTTCACTAACAGGCTTCAGTTGGTGGCTGCCCTGACAAATAGCTCCAAAGAGCCTTTGGTTAAGATAGTCATTATTTTCACAGCAAGCAAGTTACCCAATAACCATCTTAAATCATATTGCTGAGATATCAACCATTATCTTACATTTTGAATAATATTTATACCCAAATATAAACTCTTAAGGGTCTTCCCAGGTAGTGCTAATGATAAAGAACTCTCCTGCCAATGCAGAAGAAATAAGAGACGGGCGTTCAATCCCTGGGTTGGAAAGATCCCCTGGAGAAGGAAATGTCAGCCCATTCCAATATTCTTGTATTGAGAATCCCCATGGACAGAGGAGCCTGACGGGCTATTACTGTCCATAGGGTTGCAAAGAGTCGGACGTGACTGAAGCAACTTAGCATATGCACATAAACTCTTAAACTACACACAAGTCATTATCCTCCTTTTGGAACCAACTTTGTATTTTAATATACTCCCCAATTTAATATTTTAAAATTACCTGTACCTTAACATCTCTGAAATCAAGATGTCTTATAATCAACATCTTTTAAATATAGCATTTCATTTTTTTCTTTTAAGCTGTTATTAAAGTAATGGTATGTCTTTCCATCAATGGCAATTTAGAATCAAGAAAGTGTAGTATTTCTATGAAACATGATAGATAGCTTTATAATCTTAGCATATTAAGAAGTCATATAAAATTATAATAAATGTAGTAATACCTTGAGAGATAAACAGGCAAAGAACATGAACCTCCCATTCACATAAGAAAAATATAACTAACCAGAAAATACAAAGAACTTTACTAGTGCTTAAGTAAGTACAAACTAAACAAAAAGGAAACTACATTTCTGTCTTTCAGATTAGCAAAGAATAATTTTTTAAAAATCCAGTGCTAATATAGAGTGAAATAGTACTGGCACTACCATCAAATTTTGGCGAGTGTATTGGTACAAAAGTTCTGGAAAGCAATTTGGCTTTGTCCTTAGTGTTCACACCTTATTTATTATTTTATAAATGTATTACATGAGAACAATCGGAAATGTCAAATTTTATTCACAAAGACAGTAAATGGAAAAGTCAAGATTCTAAATGTACACACTATATTTCAGTTCTGTAAGGAATTTGGAAAAAAAATAAGATACCTACTTATGTGTACTTTACAAGTAGATGCATATTATTTTCATAACCAGAAAGAAATTTAAAAGTTGAAAGGGAAGAAAGTGACCATAGAATATTCTGACAGAATTTTTATTTCTTCCCAAAGAAAAAGTAGGAAAATTTCTTACCACAAAGTTTGTCCTTGTTTAAGACTTATCACCCAAAATTACACATCTGGGGACTTCTGAACATTTATGCAGCATGGTTTTTCAAGATTTGCTAGATTTAGGTGACTTAAAATCTCAATTCTTGAATTTTAAATTTTTAGGAAAATTGTTTTGAAGCTTGTTATTGTAATTATTTCACACACTGGCAGGTTATTGGTTAAACTTATCCTGTTAAGCATCAAGTTCCTGGATGAGGAAGTTTTCAGTGTCTGCACTAAAGATGTTATTAGTCAGCTTTTTGTTATCTCTTGCAAATAATAGTCAGATAGAGCTCCTGTATTGTAAATGTTTATTTATCAAAAAATCCAACAGAAACTATATGCTGCTAATTAACAGCTGTGTAATAAGAATATTGCAAGATTTCTTTTTATTTTATTTTATTTTTTTTGCAGTGGAAAAATCTAATTTATTAGAACAAATCAGGTTTGGTTTAAATTTGACCTGGTTTCTTACTAGTTTTAAAAGTTATGCTCCTTTTCTAACTCTCTGTTTCCTTACCTAAATTATGAAGAAAACATTAAAACAATTTTTTGCTTTATTTTTATTTTTTGAATATAAATTTATTTATTTTAATCAGAGATTAATTACTTTACAATATTGTATTGGTTTTGTCATACATCAACATGACTCTGCCACAAGTATACACGTGTTTCCCATCCTGAACCCCCCTCCCTCCTCCCTCCCCGTATCATCCCTCTGGGTCATCCCAGTGCTCCAGCCCCAAGCATCCTGTATCCTGCATCGAACCTGGACTGGCGATTCATTTCATATATGATATTATACATGTTTCAGTGCCATTCTCCCAAATCATCCCACTCTTTCCCTCTCCCATAGAGTCCAAAAGCCTGTATACGTCTGTGTCTCTTTTGCTGTCTCGCATACAGGGTTATCGAGATTTCCTTTTAATAGGACTCTTATGTCCAATTCAATATTACCTATGCTCAGAAGAATCTCCCAGAGGTCTCTGGCTGTTTTCTATTCTCCCCACTTCCAAACCTCATCTCCAAACTTGAAATTTTAGTTTTTCTTACATATTCTTTAAGAAACAACAAAATACAGCATGCCTTGACTTGTTCCTTTGATATCAGAAAAAATAATCAGTTAAAACTGTTATCAGGTTTATATACTATATAACTTCTTTATTTCAATAACTTCCTTATTATATTTATTTTTTCATGTATTCATACTTTTGATATTTTATTTAGGTATGCTGATATAATGCATATCATTGAGGTGCTCAAGTCTCTTGCAGGCTAGTTAGGAGTGGTAGGGTTGTGGGGCAGTTAGATTATCAGCAATTATAGTTGAAAGTGAAGAGTATCATCGATTCTTTTATCCAACATAGGTTTATTGAGTGTGTGCCATTGGCCAGAGAAAGTTCTGGGCATTGAGATAAAGTGAGGTATAAGGCATAGGCTTTGCTCCCTGAATAGGATGGCAACCGGACACTCAGAGCATGGAAAACAGGTGAACTTCCATTAGTTGTTAATCCACACTACTCTCAGTTTCTTTCTCCTCATCCCTTATTTCTAAACTCTAGCCAAGTTGGTTTCTCTTGATTTGTTTTAATGCTCTCCTTGTAATTTTGATACACACTTAAGTTTGGGAACACTATAATGACTAAATAGCCATAATGATATCATTCAAAAGCAGATGAAATTATTAAAAGGCAGCAGAAAAATGTTTCCTTGAATCATCTTGTTTCCACAACATCTTGCTACTGTTAGAATTTTGTTTTGGAATGTAAAATCATTAATGGTTTGGTCTCTAATTCTGTTCAACTATATAGATAAGACTCTTCTGTGCTCCTCCAAACGATTCTTGGCTTTTGTAAGTTATTGAATTAATAGTCAGCTGAAGTTATTTCTTCTGTTCTCATTTGAAATTATCTTCTTATAAAAATGATGCTGCAATTTAGTGTCTTGTTGTTCATCTGCTTGGTGCAGGCCTATGATTTTTTTATAGTTTCACAAATGTGGCATGTTTTCTTGCCTCTGGGCCCTTGAACATGATATTCCATTTCCCACTTATTGGCTCATTTTTATTCAGAAGCCAACTGTGAAAAGTAATTAATTTTTATGCATATAAGATATCAAAAGATGTAACTTCCATGCATCCTGTCATGGCAAGATTTACTGAGGATGGGTAAATCTGGATTGAGAATGACAAGACCTGAGAAAGAGCTAGCTAAGGAACAGCAGCCAAGGGAAGGAAGTCCCAGAATGATGTTGGGCAGAAGGATGCAGAAATCCAGAGAACTCGAGGGGAAACAAAAGAGCTCTTGAGAAAGAACATAGACAAACATTTAGCAAATATGATGGAATCATTAGTCACATGGAAAACTGTGCAAATGATAAAAGAAAGTGAAACAGAAGGTTTTTAATGTAGAAAAATGTAATTCTTGCATATGCTGTCTCAGCAGTGAATAACAGTTGCATCATCTTTGCAATATACCTAGTATTTCTTTTACTGTTGTGATATGACTTTATTGAGACGGGGGAGAAGAGAACTGAGTGTGTGAGTAGTAGTGTTTTAATGATATTAAATCCTCTATCAATGCAAAAAGTCAATAGGGGAGATAAGTCAGACAATAATAAACATATGGAAAAGTAAGATGGAAAAAGTGCCAGCAGAAATGGCTATGAGAATTCAAAGTAGTTGCTTAAGTCAGGTATGGGTGAGGATGCGTACAAGAGACTGCACTGCTGTTGTTTTCTATGGAAGTCTTTTAAGTATTTTTGTTATCATTGTGTTTGAAAAGTGCCTATATTCCTTGATTAAAAAAATCAAATCAACATGTACATATAGTAAGCAACTACTACATGCCTGGTGAAGTGTTGAACTCTGTAAATGATATAAGGAAGGCTAGAAAAAAACATTCTGACCCTTCCGGACCCTAAGAAGCCTTGGAGGAGATGAGCTACTAAACAAAGAGTACAAATGAACTTATCTACAAAACAGTAATAGAGTTACAGATGTAGAAAACAAACATATGGCTATCAGGTTGCAAGGAGGGGGGGGCAATAAATTGGGAGATTGGGACTGACATATATACAAACTACTATATATAAAATAGTTAACTAATGAGGACCTACTGTATAGCATAGATAGCACAGGTAACTCTACTCAATACTCTGTAATGGCCTAAAGTCTCACCAATAGCAAGACTATATTGAAGAATTAGCCAGACTTTGCATTTGTTGGAGAAAGAAATGGCAGTCCACTCCAGTATTCTTGCCTGAAGAATCCCATGGACAGAGGAGCCTGGCAGGCTACAGTCCATGGGGTCACAAAGAGTTGGACACTGTCGAGTGACTAACACACACACCGCATTTGTAATGAAATGGCTGCTTTGCAATCTTCGGTCTTAGCTCCTTAAAAAAGTTCTTAAGTGCTTCCTTTCTACCAGGCACTTTGTTCTTATGAGCACCGAGTTCATGTTCCCCTTTGCCCAATAACTGTCTTAAAGGATGCTGCGGAGATGACTGAAGAAGGACAAGCAAGTAAGAAAATCAGAACCAGAGGGTCAGAAGAATGGAGACAAAGAGGAAAAGAGAGCACAAATGTTGTTTGTCAGGACTTTGGGGGCAGTTTCACATATGCATCTCTTGCCAATGTTGTATATTTTACTTGGACATCCTGTCACTTCCTCTGTACCCTTTGTGACAGAGCTATTTGTTAAAAAGGTTAAAATCCCAGAGGAAGTTGTTTATGTGGCATGTTCCTTGGCAAGAGATTTATCTTCTGGTCCTCTGAGAAATGTTAAGTTACAGCATACAATTAAGCCTATTCAAGTTAAAGAAAAAAGAAAGTGAAGTCGCTCAGTCGTGTCCAGCTGTTTGCGACCCCATGGACTGTAGCCTACCAGGCTCCTCCTCCCGCTGGATTTTCCAAGCAAGAGTACTGGAGTGGGTTTCCATTTCCTTCTCCAAGGGATCTTCCCAACCCAGGGATTGAAGCTGGATCTCCCACATTGTAGGCAGACGCTTTACCGTATGAGTCACCAGGGAAAATACAAGCCTATTCAAGTTAGAGGGTGTAAAATGTTCTTGAATAAAGAAAAAAAAACAAATCTCGGCAGGGGAAGGTGTATCTCAGAGATCTACCATTGCATATACCCTAGAAAAATTTTTTCCCAAAGTTAACAAAACCAACAGTCTCAGAACCTGAGAATTGTCTGCCTTTTAGTTTAACAGATTTTAAAGGTAATACACATCTATTAGATTTTTAAACTTTTTATTTTGTATTGAGGTATAGCTGATTAATAATGTGATAGTTTCAGGTGAACAGCGAAGAAATTCAGCCATACATATACATTCCCAGGTGGTGCTAGTGGTAAAGAATCCATCTGCCAATTCATGAGAAGAGACTCAGGTTTGATCCCTGGGTCAGAAAGATCTCTTGAAGGAGGGCATGGTAACCCACTCCAGGATTCATGCCTGGAGAATCCAGTGGACAGAGGAGCCTGGTGGGATACAGTCCAAAGGGTCACAAAGAGTTGAACGTGATTGAGCAACTTAGCACGGCACGGCTAGTATATTTTAGTTAGCACGATATTTTAAAGGTTCATTCATATTTAGTATATGTTAGAATGTCCTTTCTTTTTAAGGCTGGATGATAATCCATATTATGTATATATCACATTTGTTTATCCATTCATATTGGGGGATTAAGAAAGAATATTTTTATCAATTACCGTTTGAATTTTGTCTCCCCTTGGTGTCTGTGGCAGAGTTGGCTGGGGATGATCATTTTAAGGTCCCTCTTCTATAGTGGAGAGTTGCTAGACAGCATCGCCCAGATAGAGATTACATTTCCTGGCCCCCTTTATGTCAAAGTGGGCCTCATAACTAGTTATTGTCAACAATGTGGGAGGAGGTGATACGTCACTTCTGAACTGATCCTCTAAACACCTGCTGGCAGGCTAACACCAGGGCAACTTTAAAACCACGAGAAGGCAGAGCCCCAGGGAGAAATAGCCTGAGTCATCACCTTGAGGAAAGCCTCCCCGGAGAGCCCTCCTGTGGAGAATCACATGGGATTTTGTTAAGCCTCTGTGTCAAACCTCTGTGATTTGGGGGCTCTTATTCAACTCAAATGGCTTTCTTGGTGGCTCAGTGGTAAAGAAACCACCTGCCAATGCAGGAGACATGGGTCAGGAAGATTTACTGGAGAAGGAAATGGCTACCTACTCCAGTATTCTTGCCTGGGAAATCCCATGCACAGAGGATCCTGGCAGGCTACTGTCCATGGGTTGCAAAAGAGTCAGACACAATGTAGTGACTCAACAACATGCAACCCTAACACAGCTTTTCAGACTCACTTATTTCAAGTTTCTTTTCCTGCCTTTCCAGCTCCTCTTTCCTATCGTCCACTGCTGACTTTTACCCTGTGCCTTAACTCTTGCTTTTCAGCTGCCAGGTCACATTTTACTTTTTTTTTTTCCATGGAAGGGCACTTAAGTTTAAATATAGCAATGTATACATGTCAATCCCAAACTCACTCCACTTTTTAGTAGTGCCTCTATCAATCCTTTCCTACCTAAGTACTCTGCTATGATTTAATTAAGCAGAGACAGACCAAGGAGTATGTCAAGCCAGCTGAAAGCTGGAATGCTAGTCTATAAAAGATGTTTCAAGTTTATTGAAAATTTTGTTTATGCTGATAATTTTTTAAGGACGACCCTGCACTAGCTGAGTGAGGGCTGAGACCTTCATGGAATCTGCTTCAGTAACAGCAGGTGGTCTCTAAGCTGCCTTAGGAAACAGGTGGGTTGTGGGTAATGCAGGGCTGGGAGTTTGCTGAGTGGGGATTAGCACCCAGCTCCTCTATACAGATGTGGAGCAAATATGAGAAAATACCAGTTACGGGGGTAGATAGTTAGACAACTCATGTCCCCCACATATCTTAGTCTGGCCCTGAGTTCAGGCCAGCAGTTTTTCTTTCTCTTTCTGTGCTATTACATTTAATTCCAAATGGATCTGCCATTCATTCTCCTCCCTGCCACCATGCTATCTTTGCCTTAAAACTCTGAGGTTGCAAATTGCCTATGGTCAAATTCCTTTGAATGGATCTCTTATGCCACGCACTGGGAAGAGAGCAGGAGAGAAAAACCATTTAAATAGTTCAGGCTATCAGTGCAAATTTGTTGTATGATGTGAGGAGCTCAAATCAGGTGCTCTGTGATAACCTAGAGGGATGGGATGGGTTGGGAGGTAGGAGGGAGGTTCAAGAGGAAAGGGACATATGTATACCTATGACTGATTCATGTTGATATATTACCGAAACCAACACAATACTGTAAAGTAATTATCATCCAATTATGAATAAATAAGTTTAAATAAATAGTGCAGGCTATGATGCTACCATCCCAAATCATGAGCTCATACCAAAAGATGAGGAGATGCAGAAGACATGAGTGTGCTATGCCTGGCTGTTTCTCATCTTTGACTCTTTACTTAGATTGTCCCTTCTTCCAGAATTCCAGAAGACTATACACTCATCTTGTAAATCTTAGTCCAAGAGATATCCTTTCTGGGAAATCTTTTCTGACAAATCTCCTCACACTCCCCACTACCTCCACTCCCTCACTATCAGTTCTTTTCTGTCTTTTCTCCCTTTCCATATCCAGGCAGTGGTTGAAGCATAAAAGCTTAGATTTTTCCAGCATTTAGTCAGGTCCCATGGCAGTGTGAGAATAGTTACTGTGATATTGTTGTTTTAAGGGAAGTTATATACATCTTGGTTACAATGAGGGGTGCTGGGGCTCTATGGTTTAAGCTATGTACACACGTGTTTAGCAATTGCTCCCCACTGGACCCCAAGACTGCCAGCATGTGGAGAACAGACCTTTCCTGTGGCCTAAACATAAGAGTTTGAATGTTTCCTTTGGGCAGAGGAATGACCATTTATCTTTTCCTCTTCCTGAATTCCCTTCTGCATCTGGGTGCAATCAATCATCTTTGTGTTGAAAATAAATAAATTAAATGCCTTACAGGGAGTTTACTTTGCAATTGAAGTAAAGATAGAGGAAGATTATTCTTTCTGTCCACATTTTGACAGGAAATCTCTGCCTTTCCAAATGTGACCCAAAGACCTACTAACCTGAAAGTGGTTGCTTTGAACTTTGTAGCCAAAATAATTACTTAAAAAATATCTTTGGTGAGCACACGAGAGGTACTTCACCACCTGCTGCTGTTGCTACTGTTTAATCAATAGTCTCCAGGTGACAGGCCAGCAAGACTGGACCAATAATTGAAATTAATAACAATCTTGAGATGCATGAGTTTTATTCCACTAAATACTCATTATAAAACTATGGTTTTGAAGTTTTATAAGCAAAGAAGACAGCTGTGAATAAAGCCTCTGTGTGGACTTTACTTACCTTGAATTCTACCACTAGCTCTGACTTTCCAGCTACACTCCCTTGTTATTAAACAACAGCATACCTTACCCATAGATTTGGTACTGAAAAGAGATGCTTACTCCCCTGTTTAAGAGTTTTTGCTTTAGGGGAGTTTTTGTTTGTTTCTTTTTGTTTGTTGTGGAAGTGGTCAGACACTGAGGTAGCATGGCTAAATGGTTCTTTCTTTTTTAAAAGACTTTATTTTTTAAAAATAGAATTGGAAGAAGAGTATAGAGATTTCCCACATATCCCCTATACTTATACATGCATTGCCCCCACCATTATCAGTATCCCCCATCAGTGATCAAACCCAGGTCTGCTGGATTGCAGGTTCAATCTCTGGGTCAGGAAGATTGCTTGGTGAAGGAAATTGCAACCCAATCCAGTATTCTTGCATGGAAAATCCCATGGACAGAGGATCCTGGCAGGCTACAGTCCATGGAGTCACAAAAGAGTCAGAGATGACATAGCAATTAAACAACAACAAGACATATTATTATACATTCATCCGAACCCATTGAATGTACAACATCAAGAGTGAGCCCTTAGGACTTTGGATAATTATGAGATGTCAATATAGTAATAACTTCATCTAAAGATTAAAAATGTACCATTCTGATGGGGGATGTTGATAATGGACATGTCAATCTTCAATTCCAAGGTTGATGTGTTCCTATTTCTTTGAGGCCAGTTCTGGGAATTGTGGCAGTTTATTTAATGGCTATGTTCTGGTCATCATGTAGTTAACTTCTACCTGGTAGGAGTAGGTATCTATAAGATCTTTTAGAATCTATAAAAAAACTCACAGGACATGGCTTAGAATATTATCTATAGTCCTCGAGAAGGAACTAAAGATTCTTGACTATGCTTAATGACTAAACTGGGCTTCCCTAGTGGCTCAGACAGTAAGGAACCTGCCTGCAATGCAGGAGACCCTGGTTCAATCACAGGGTCAGGAAGATCCTCCAGAAAAGGGAAGGGCTACCCACTCCAGTATTCCTGCCTGGAGCATTCTATGAACAGAGGAGTATAATGGGCTACAGTCCATGGGGTCACAAAGAGTTGGATGTGACTGAGTGACTAACACTTTCACTGTCCTTCACTTTCAATGACTAAACTATTATTATTTAGTCTTATTGGACTGTTTGCCTTCATTTTTGCCTTTTCTCATTTCTTTGATTAAACTTATCCTTTGGTTAAGGTTTTCCCACAAAGTCAGGAAGAAGACATAGTGGGAAAGGACCATAGGGTCTTGCTCTGTTTCACTATGACTATCCCTTGGCGGGATTTTGTGTGGACATAAGTTTTCAACATCACTTTGCCAACAAAGGTCCTTATAGTCAAAGCTATGGTTTTTCCAACAGTCATGTAAAGATGTGAGAGTTGGACCATAAAGAAGGCTGAGCACCAAAGAATTGATGCTTTCAAATTGTGGTGCTGGAGAAGACTCTTGAGAGTCCCTTGGACTGCAAGGAGATCAAACCAGTCAATCCTAAAGGAAATCATCCCTGAATATTCATTGGAAGGACTGGTGCTGAAGCTGAAGTTCCAATACTTTGGCCACCTGATGCAAAGAGCCGACTCACTGGAAAAGACCGGGATGCTGGGAAAGACTGAAGGCAAAGAGACAAATAGCATCACTGACTCAATGGACAAGAACTGGAGCAAGCTCTGGGAGATATCGAAGGACAGGGAGCCTGGCGTGCTGCAGTCCATGGAGTCACAGTCAGACATGACTTAGTGACTGAACAACAATGAACAAAATTTTCAACTCATTTAGGAAAATACCTAGGAGAGTGATTGCTGGGTTGTATGGTAAGAGTATATTCAATTTTGTAAGAAACTCTGAAACTGTCTTCCAAAGTGGCTGTGCTATTTTTCACTCCCCCCAGTAATGTATGAGAGCTCCTGGGGCTCCATATCTTTGCTGCATCTTGGTAGCTAGACATGCTGTACCAGGTGAGAGGAAATGTGTCAAAGTGCCTTTCACAGTATGGTAGTGAGGAGTGGGGGACAGGGAAGTGTTCTAAAGTCTCTGACTAGGTCTCAGTCTTTTAATGAGCTTGTGCCTCTAGAGTGGGAGCTTCAGGAGTGTTTCTCATTTTTCCCTCCCTGCCTTAGGCCAGACAGAATGACTAGAACAGGCTGGGGTTGAGTATTTTCCTGTATTCACATGGAAGGCTAGAGGTGACTGTAATTAGATAATTTTCTTCCCTCAGATCAGTTCAACTCTGATAATACCCCAGCAGGTTAGGCTCTGGTTAACTAGTTTCCCCTGAGAAGTTCATAATGCGGATAACTTTTATGGTTAAAGGTAAAAAACCTAAGACCACATTTATTCTCAAGCCTTACTTTATGCTGGAAAATCAAAGGTTGAAGTGTGTTATTTAATTGTTGTTTAGTCACTAAGTTGTGTCCAATCCTTTTTCAATCCCATGGAGTGTAGCCCGCCAGGCTCCTCTGTCCATGGGATTCTCCAGGGAAGAATACTGGAGTGGAAGGGGATCTTCCCCATCCAGGGATCGAACTGGAGTCTCTTGCACTGTAGGTGGGTTCTTTACCACTGAGCCACCTGGGAAGCTACTTCATTTGATTAGAAAATCTCATAATTTGTGTTTGTTTTCCCTGGTGGCTCAGATGGTAAAGTGTCTGTCTACAATGCAGGAGACCTGGGTTCGATCCCTGGGTCGGGAAGTTTCCCTGGAGAAGGAAATGACAACCCACTCACAGTACTCTTGCCTAGAAAATCCCATGGACTGAGGAGCCTGGTGTCCATGGGGCTGCAAAGGGTCGGACACGACTGAGAGGCTTCACTTTCTTTCCTCCTAACACTGGTTTAATTACTGCTGGCCCCAACATAGCAGAGCCACATTTTTCAGTGGGAAAAGATATTAAACTGATAAGAACAGAAACTACACTTGATTCTAGCCAAAATACCAAGAAGTGATGGGAAAGGATTTTAATTTCCTCTTTGTGGTTCATAAAACAGCCCACTTACCCCCAGTGGAATTTTTTCTCCCTCACTGACAAGGTAGCCACAAAATTTCCTTCCTCAAAATCCTTGGTTAGTAAATAGTGCAATATGGAGCTTGTACCTGGCAAGTGGAAAGGGAATTGCCCACTGCTTTGCCCTGCCGTCTTAGGAGCAAGCCTGCACCTCAGCTCTGAGATTTCATAGGCATGGAGGGACCCTCAGCTTCTTCCATCCAGAGCTTCTCCTCTTTTCTCCTCAAAATTGCCTCGATGAGGTGACTGACTCCTTCAGTCAAGGACCAGAGATGAAGCTTGAAGAGCAAGTGTGCCCAGAGAAAATACTTTTTGTTCTTACCCCTAGGTGTAAATGCTTAAAAACAGATTTGTAGTCAGAACAATGAGGAAGTAGGAGAAAGCTGGCTAGTGTGGGGAAAGGGAAATGGGGCTTTCCCAGCAAGAAGATTTGGAAATATGGACTGGGGGAATTACAGTGGCTTCCTCACAATTTTAACCCAGTCTCACCTTTCACTAACACTGAGAAAGTATTTGACAGACAACTCGGGTGTCTGCCAAACAACTCCACCAACGAGACTCTTCCTTCCTGCTTGTCTCCATTGCTCATCCATGGATTGCTCTTCCCTGCCTAGAAAGGCAGTGAGTTCCTGGATATTGTTGACTACTGAGAGAAGAAAAGAACCCAGGGCATTCAGCTGCTGCTAAGAAAGGTCATTCCTTTGTTTCAGCATCTGGTTTCATTTTGTGCTTTCTGAGAAAATGCCACGTGTAGAAGAAATGATCCTTGTACATTTCCCCTGAAATAGAGCGTTGTGTGGGATAGTTGACAGTGTGAGGGCTTTCTGTGCCATGCTCGCCTTCCATTGGCTGAAGACGCAGAGAACTAGATGGCTCACTGCGTTCACGACACTGGTTTCTCTCATGCTCTGAGGTGCAACGAAAGCTGACTACTTCTCTAATTACTTCCTTACGCCTCTTCACCTCTTTAAGGACTAAGGGGCCATTTCCTTTCCTAGTTTTAACTCATTCCAGAGTGTCTCTTCACTGTTTGATTAGAACGCTTGTTATGTATATTTTACTTGGCAAATAGACTGTCACATTTTAATAGTGGTGTCCAAAAGATATGAGTTCAATACACGCGCTATAGGTTTCTAGCTGAATGATCCTTGTCCAGTTCTGTGACCTTTCTGAATTAGTGTCATTGTCTTAGAATAGCAATAACTAATTGGGTGGTGAAAAATAGTGTAAAAATATATGCATTCTGTGTACATACGTGATAATATTATTATATTGACGTTTTAATTTTTCAAACAGTACAGCTGAACAGTGAGTGAATTGTTATATTGAAGTGTGTGTGTGTGCACGCTCAGCTGTGTTCGATTCATTGTGACCCCATGGACTGTAGCCCACCAGGCTTCTCCTCTGTCCATGGAATTTTCCAGGCAAGAATACTAGAGTGAGTTGCCATTTTCTTTCCTACCCAGGGAGCAAACCTGTCTCTTGGGTCTCCTGCATTGGCAGGCAGATTCTTTACCTCTGCACCACATGGAAAGCCATGTTCTAATTTTTGAAACAGTACAGCTGTTTCAATGAGCAAATACAGTTGAACAGCTGAACAGTGAGCAAATTGCTGCTGTAATGATGTGTTTGTGTGTGCTCAGTTGAGTTCGACTCTTTTTTACCCCAAGGACTGCAGCCCACCAGGCTCCTTTTCTGTCCATGGAATTTTCCAGGCAAGAATACTAAAGTGAGTTGCCATTTCCTTCTCCAGGGGATCTTCCCTACCCAGGGATCGAACTCAAGTCTCTGGTTTTCTGTATTGGCAGACAGATTCTTTACTACTGAGCCACCTGGGAAACCATGTTCTAATTTTTGAACAGTGAGAAAATTGCTGCCATAATGGTAAAAACAACAATAATATCTATAGGACATCACATTTCACCAAACCCTTTACATTCACTTTCTCTTACCAACGTGTTTTGGCATAGCAGGTATTTTAAAATATCTACATTAGAAATTGGAAGTTGAGAATCAGAGAGACAAACTTAAAGTCACACAGTTGGTTAGTTAGATATTATGTATCCAGTTGTTGAGAGGAGGATACTGACCAAAAAAAGATAAGTGACTTGTTGAAAGGAGCAAAGCTAGTAAATAGAGATAGAAACTGGAACTTAATAGAGATGAAGGCAATTTGAATTGATATCAAATCCCATGATCTTTTTATCATAGCTAATTAATTTTAATTCTCAAAGAAAATTTCTGCTTCACATATCACTTTCTGAGACATGAGTTAGTATCTCCAGTTACCAGTAGCAGCTTCTTGAACTATTATTCATTTTCTCAGCACTAGAGAACACCCCTCTTCAAAACTTAGGATGTTTTTATTTTCAAGTGTATTTTGATATTAAAATTACTATCCTGGCTTTTGGTTCATATTTGTCTTTTCTCCCTTTAGTTTTGACTTTCCTTATCTTTTTCTTATAGCTGGTTGATTCTTGTAAACTACTCACTCCTGGTCTTGGTTTTGAGAACACAAGCTAAGACTCTCCTCTTTTGATCATTAAGTTTATTTATATATTTTATTTTAACTACTCATATTAAAATACTTCTGCTAGCTCATTTAATATATTCTAAACACCTTGTTTTTCTTACAAATAATCCTTTCTTGCCTCTGTTTGGGTGTATTAAATTATATTCTGGTTATTTAAAAATTATATTCTATTTTTCTTTTTGAATGGTTTTCTTATACAAATTTTCTTCTATCAATTTATTACCCTTTGTATTTCCCTTCTATACAAGCAGACAAACATCTTAACACATTTTAATCCCCTTTGAACAATTCCTTTTTGTCCTCTGTCTCTAACTTTTGCCTGTTGTTATTTTCTGCAGTTTTAGTTCTGAATTGATAGAAATGATCTTGAGCATTGGATTTTTGTTTGTTTGTTTTGGTTCTTTTCTTAAAGATAGCAATAACTTAAAAAAATTTTTTTTAAAGGAGCCTCCCTGGTGGTCCAGTGGTTAAGAATTTACCTTCCAATGCAAGGGACTTGGGTTCAATCCTGGCCAAGGAACCAACATCCTACATGCTGTGGGGCAATGAAACCCATGTGCCACAACTAGCAAAGCCCATGTGCCACAACAAAGACCCTGTGCAGCCATTTTTTAAAAAATAGAGCAACAATAATTTTTAGTAAGTTTATTAGCCCGATGTTTCTATCTCTGGGTATAGCTCTCTCCTCCCCTGTATTCTGCCCTGAGAACTCTAACCACTTTGATCTCCTCAGACTCTCAGCTGGGCCTCAGGGAATTTTCTGAGCTCTGTTTGTGATCACTCTCCCCTATTCAAGGTCCAAAAAGTCAGTAGTAGGAGGGATCATAGAGTTTACTTGTTTGTTTTCCATTTCTTGGGGGTTCAGTCAGTCAGTCGGTTCAGTCAGTCATTCAGTTCAGTCGCTCAATCGTGTCCGACTTTTTGCGACCCCATGAATCGCAGCACGCCAGGCCTCCCTGTCCATCACCAACTCCTGGAGCTCACCCAGACTCATGTCTGTCGAGTCGGTGATGCCATCCAGCCATTTCATCCTCTGTCGTCCCCTTCTCCTCCTGCCCCCAATCTCTCCCAGCATCAGAGTCTTTTCCAATGAGACAACTCTTTGCATGAGGTGGCCAAAGTAATGGAGTTTCAGCTTCAGCATCATTCCCTCCAAAGAAATCCCAGGGCTGATCTCCTTCAGAATGGACTGGTTGGATCTCCTTGCAGTCCAAGGGACTCTCAAGAGTCTTCTCCAACACCACAGTTCAAGGGCATCAATTCTTCAGCACTCAGCTTTCTTCACAGTCCAACTCTCGCATCCATACATGACCACTGGAAAAACCATAGCCTTGACTAGACAGACCTTTGTTGGCAAAGTAATGTCTCTGCTTTTCAATATGCTATCTAGGTTGTTCATAACTTTTCTTCTAAGGAGTAAGCGTCTCTGGGGTTGCCATCACTCATTTTCTAATTCCAGTGTCTTGAAATCCATTGTTCATATATTTTGTCCAGTTTTGGGCTTCAGACTAGAGAGTAAAGCTGGCCCTTGTTACTCCATCTTTGTTGAAAGCAAAAGTCCTTGTACCTCAATCTCTCAGTAAATGTTTATCCTTCTAACAAATAGAATGTAGTAGAAATGAGACTCTTGAGAGATAATTCTCTATGGGTCTGTTGCATTTCCTCACATCTTCCAAGCAGAGGCACTGAACATATTTGTTCTACACTAACTTTTGAAGGATATTTAGGTAATAAACTGATCTAGAAGATAATATCTCCCTCTGGGGCAAAGAACAGATTTGCTTAAAGTCTTAAAATAGAGAGTGTCTCTCCAGAGTGAAGTATAAAAGTGTTTATTGTTCAGTAAAATATATTTGGGTTTCCTAAGCTCACACTCCTGTCTTAGAAATGCAACCCAGTATGTGAGGAGCTTGACCCTCTATACAACACCCTGTGAAACTGGGGCTCAAGGCATTAGTGGGAGAGAATGCTTATTCTCCATCTACTGCTTTTACTGCAGTTAATGAACTATCCTTTGTCCTTGATCTAGGAGTCTTGTGCCTTCTTGCCAGCATTCATGAAAATGTGGCAGGCTAACCTGTTAGCTTGTAAACAATGTAAACTCTCATACACATCATAGTTCTTGACAGAAAAATTGAATAGTCTAGGTTACAAGTCAGTACAACTTCTTGGCTTCTCTTGAGGCACATGCCTTGGGAGTCCTGAGTCGATATGCTATATGTTTGACTACCTTGAAGCCCATGTGCTGGAAAGATTACATGGAGGGTCTACATTTGAGATACTGAAGGAGTTCCAACTGCTCTAGTTGTCACAGGTTTGAGTTTCCTCATTCCAGGTGCCAGTCACATGAAAGAGTGAATCCTCAGATCATACTCAATACCAGCCTTTGAGCCATATTGATAAGCGGTAGTGGGAAGTGGGCAGAGAGAGTCTGCTCACCTAATTTGCAGGTCAGTGAGCAAAAGAAAGGCTACTGCTTTAAACCACTAAGTTTTGGGGTGATTTGGTACACAGTACTGGGTAACTGAAACACTATGTAATTTATAGCTTCCTTCTGAACTTTTTGCTGATTTTTCTAAATCACTTTCTCCAAAAGGTTTATTTTTGTTGTTGTTGTTTAGTTTTTAAATTTTTATTTATTTATTTGGCAACACCAGGTCTTAGTTGGGACACATGGGTTCTTTGTCACCATAGTCAAGATCTAATTCCCTGACCAGGAATTGAACCCAGACCCCCTGTTTTGGGAGTTCAGAGTCTAAGCCACTGAACTGCCAGGCAAGTGCCTCCAAAAGGTTTTTGATTTTTTGTTTTGTTTTTTACAAAAAAGGTTCTTGCCTAGTAAAACTTGTGAGACCTAATATGCCCAAAAAGAAATGTATTTTTCAATCACATTTCAATAATAGCTTAGTTGATTATGAAAAAGCAAAAGTGAAGTTCTTTTCTTTCAAAATAATATCTGTTGTTCTCTTGTATTCCAGCTACTGTTAGAAAAACTGATGTTACCTTTATACTTACTTCTTTATAGGTAATCTGTGGTTTGTCCCAACAATATTTTAGATTTTTTCCTTACTTAATGTTTAATATTTTATTATGAGATGTTTCATTCAGTTCAGTTCACTCAGTCAGTCATGTCCGACTCTTTGCAACCCCATAAATTGTGGCACACCAGGCCTCCTTGTCCATCACCATAACCGGGATCCACTCAGACTCACGTCCATCGAGTCGGTGATGCCATCCAGCCATCTCATCCTCTGTCGTCCCCTTCTCCTCCTGCCCCCAATCTCTCCCAGCATCAGAGTCTTTTCCAATGAGACAATTCTTCGCATGAGGTGGCCAAAGTACTAGAGTTTCAGCTTCAGCATCATTCCCTCCAAAGAAATCCCAGGGCTGATCTCCTTCAGAATGGACTGGTTGGATCTCCTTGCAGTCCAAGGGACTCTGAAGAGTCTTCTCCAACACCACAGTTCAAAAGCATCAATTCTTCAGCGCTCAGCTTTCTTCACAGTCCAACTCTCGCATCCATACATGACCACTGGAAAAACCATAGCCTGACTGGACAGACCTTTGTTGGCAAAGTAATGTCTCTGCTTTAGAATATGTTATCTAGGTTGGTCATAACTTTTCTTCCAAGGAGTAAGCGTCTTTTAATTTTATGGATGCAATNGTTGCTTCCTGACCTGCATATAGGTTTCTCAAGAGGTAGGTCAGGTGGTCTGGTATTCCCATCTCTTTCAGAATTTTCTACAGTTTATTGTGATCCCCACAGTCAAAGGCTTTGGCATAGTCAATAAAGCAGAGATAGATGTTCTTCTGGAACTCTCTCACTTTTTTGATCATCCAATGGATGTTAGCAATTTGATCTCTGGTTCCTCTGCCTTTTCTAAAACCAGCTTGAGCATCTGGAAGTTCACGGTTCACGTATTGCTGAAGCCTGGCTTGGGTGAAAAGAAGAGAAGTGAAAAGCAAAGGAGAAAAGGAAAGATATAAGCATCTGAATGCAGAGTTCCCAAGAATAACAAGAAGATATAATGAAGCCTTCCTCAGCGATCAATGCAAAGAAATAGAAGAAAACAACAGAATGGGAAAGACTAGAGATCTCGTCAAGAAAATTAGAGATACCAAGGGAACATTTCATGCAAACATGGGCTCCATAAAAGACAGAAATGGTATGAACCTAACAGAAGCAGAAGATATTAAGAAGAGATGGCAAGAATATACAGAAGAACTATACAAAAAAGATCTTCATGACCAAGATAATCACGATGGTGTGATCACTCACCTAGAGCCAGACATCCTGGAATGTGAAGTCAAGTGGGCCTTAGAAAGCATCACTATGAACAAAGCTAGTGGAGGTGATGGAATTCCAGTTGAGCTATTTCAAATCCTGAAAGATGATGCTGTGAAAGTGCTGCACTCCATATGCCAGCACATTTGGAAAACTCAGCAGTGGCCACAGGACTGGAAAAGATCCGTTTTCATTCCAATCCCAAAGAAAGGCAATGCAAAAGAATGAGATGTTTAGGTACAGGTTATTTCTTATTTACACTATTTTATGCTTTATGAGCTCTTTCATTCCAAGGTCTGAGTAGCATTCAATTGTATATATGTACCACATCTTTATTATTCATTCATCAGTTGATAGACATTTAGGTTGCTTCTGTGTTTTGGCTATTGTAAACAGTGCTGCAATGAACACTGGTATGCAAATATTCTTTTGAACCGTGTATTTCTTCAGATATATGGCCAGGAGTGGGATTGCTGAATCATACGGTAGTTTTATTTTTAGTTTTTTAAGGAACTTCCCATACTGCTTTCTTTAGTGGCTATACCAATCTTTTGATTCTGCTATATGATTTAAAGGAAAACTATTGCATTATTCCTGTTGCTGCTGCTGCTAAGTCACTTCAGTCGTGTCCGACTCTGTGTGACCCCATAGACGGCAGCCCACCAGGCTCCCCCATCCCTGAGATTCTCCAAGCAAGAACACTGGAGTGGGTTGCCATTTCCTTCTCCAGTGCATGAAAGTGAAAAGTGAAAGTGAAGTCAAGACCTCATTATTCCATTCTGCTCTTCTTCCAAAGTTCAGTGACCTCCTGGAAAGATCACCACTCCCCTGTTCATCTTAGTCTTTCCACTAGAAATTGCCAAATCCAAAAGATGAAACCAAATCCAGAAGATGGTGATAATCAGGTCTGATCATAGACCTTCCACTAAGAGATCACCAAGATGAATCCCATCTCTTTGTATGTCCTTCTTAATAAGTCCAAGCTTCACTATGAATAACTCTCTGTGCATTCCTTTGTTGTTGTTGTTCAGTCCCTCAGTGTTGTCTGACTCTTTGCAACCCCATGGACTGCAGCATTGCAGGCTTCCCTGTCCTTCACCATCTCCTGGAGCCTGCTCAGACTCATGTCCACTGAGTCAGTGATGCCATCCAACTACCTCATCCTCTGTTGTCCCCTTCTTATTCTGCCTTCAATCTTTCCCAGCATCAGGTCTTTTCTAATGAGTTGGCATTTTGCATCAGGTGGCCAAAGTACTGGAGCTTCAGCTTCAGCATTAGTCCTTCTAGTGAGTATTCAGGGTTGATTTCCTTTAGGATAGACTCGTTGGATCTCTTTGTAGTCTAGGGGACTCTCAAGAGTCTTCTCTAACACCACAGTTCAAAAGCAACAATTCCTCAGCTCTCAGCCTTCTTATGGTCCAACTCTCATATCCATACATGATTACTGGAAAAACAATAGCTTTGACTAGATGGACCTTTGTCAGCAGAGTAATGTCTCTGCTCTTTAATATGCTATCTAGGTTGGTCATAGCTTTTCTTCCAAGAAGGAAGCATCTTTTAATTTCATGGCTGCAGTTACTATCTGCAATGATTTTGGAGCCCAGGAAAATAAAGTCTCTTATTTTCTCATTGATTCCCCATCTATTTTCCATGAAGTGATGGGACCAGATGCTGTGATCTCTGTTTTTTGAATATTGCATTTTAAGCCAGCTTTTTCACTCTCCTCTTTTACCTTCAAGAGGCTCTTTAGTTCCTCTTTGCTTTCTGCCATAAGGGTGGTGTCATCTGCATATCTGAGGTTATTGATATTTCTCCATGCAATCTTGATTCCAGCTTGTGCTTCTTCCAGCCCAGCCTTTCTTATGATGTACTCTGCATATAAGTTAACTAAGCAGGGTAAAAATATACAGCCTTGGTGTAGTCTTTTCACAATTTGGAGCCAGTCTGTTGTTTCATGTCCAGTTCTAGCTGTTGTTTCTTGACTTTCATAGAGATTTCTTAGGAGGTGGGTAAGGTGGTATGGTATTCCCATCTCTTTAAGAATTTTCCAGTTTGTTGTGATCCACACAAAGACTTTAGAGTAGTCAGTGAAGAAGTAGATGTTCTTCTGGAGTTCTCTTGCTTTTTCTATGATCCAAATGTTGGCAATTTGATCTCTGATTCCTCTGCCTTTTCTAAATCCAGCTTGAACATCTGGAAGTTCACAGTTCATGTATTGTTAAAGCCTAGCTTGGAGAATTTTGAGCATTACTTTGCTGGCGTGTGAGATGAGTACAATTGTGTGGTAGTTTGAGCATTCTTTGGCATTGCCTTTCTTTGGAATTGGAATGAAAACTGACCTTTTCCAGTTCTGTGGCCACTGCTGAGTTTTCCAAATTTGCTGGCATGTTGAGTGCAGCACTTCAACAGAATCCATCCTTTAGGCTGGAATTCGATTACTTCCACTAGCCTTGTTTATAGTGATGCTTCCTAAGGTCCACTTGACTTCACACTCCAAGATGTCTGGTTCTAGGTGAGTGATCACCCCATTGTGGTTATCTGTATCATTAAGATCTTTTTTGTGTAGTTCTTCTGTGTATTCTTGCCACCTCTTCTAAATATCTTTTGTTTCCATTAGCTCCCTACCATTTCTATCCTTTATTGTGCCCATCTTGCATGAAATGTTCCCTTGGTATCTCTAATTTTCTTGAAGAGATCTCTAGTCTTTCCCATTCTATTGTTTTCCTCTATTTCTTTGCATTATTCCCTTAGGAAGTCTTTCTTATCTTTCCTTGTTATTTTTTGGCACCCAGCATTCAGATGGGTATATACCTTCCTTTTTCTCCTTTGCCTTTTACTTCTCTTCTTTTCTCAGCTATTTGTAAGGCCTCCAAGGCCTCCTCAGACAACCATTTTGCCTTTTTGTATTTCTTTTCTTGGGGATTGTTTTGATCACTGCCTCCTGTACAGTGTTATACACCTCCATCCATAGTTCTTCAGGCACTATGTCTATCAGATTTAATCCCTTGAATCTATTTGTCACTTCCACTGTACAATCACAAAGGATTTGATTTAGGTCATACCTGAATGGCCTAGTGGTTCTTCAATTTAAGTCTGAAATTGGCAGTAAGGAGTTCATGATCTGAGCCACAGTCAGCTCCTGGTTTTGTTTTTGCTGATTGTATAGAGCTTTTCCTTCTTCAGCTGCAAAGAATATAATTAATCTGATTTCAGTATTGACCATCTCATGATGTCCATGTGTAGAGTCTTTGCTTGTGTTGTTGGAAAAGGGTGTTTGCTATGACCAGTGAGTTTTCTTGGCAAAACTCTGTTAGACTTTGCCCTGCTTCATTTTGTACTCCAAGCCCAAACTTGCCTGTTACTCCAGGTATTTTTTGACTTTCTACTTTGGCATTCCAGTTCCCTATGATTCCCTTATTCTGTACCAATTATTGGTCTTCCAAGACTTTCACTGTGATCTTTAGAATTTAAGATTAGTTATCTGTAAAATCTCTGATAATCTCTACCTTCACTAAGCCTTTCTTTCATCTTTTTATTACAATATGAAACTGGCTTGGTTTGATAACACTCTTTCCATTGGAGTCCTGACCTATGGTGACCAAGACAGGCCACTGAACTTAAGTTGAGATTAAGGATCTTTCTTCTTTTCAGTGTCAATTCTCAAGCATTGGTCTTCACTACTTCTCAGAGTCCATCTTCTTTAAGGTCCCGATAACTTCCTGTGACCCTACTTTATTCATTAATTATTTTGACACGTGGTTCAACCTCTTCCTCTCCATTACTCCTACTTTTAACTTAATAGCTCAAATACCTTTATGGACCTGACCTCTGAATTCTTTGACCTCTTTGCTCATAACAATCATCGCCTCTGTCAAACCTTAGTTATTCCCTCTCATAGTCATTCTCTAAAACTTGTCATCACCCAAACTATTCCCAATTGAAATTTTGGTATCAAGATTCCCTTTTCTTTTTTTTAAACTTTTTTTTGATGCAGACCATTTTTTAAAAAAATTCTTTATTGAATTTGTTACAATACTGCTTGTGTTCCATGATTATGTTTATGTTTTTGACCCTGAGGCATGTCAGATCTCAGCTCCCTGACCAATGATTGAAATCTCATCTCGTGTATTAGAAGGCAAAGTCTCAACCACTGCACCTCCAGGGAAGTCCCAAGATTCCTATTTTCTGACCACTAACTCCTTATGTTTTCTGCAGTTCACTTACTGTTCTACAATCCAGACTTAATAGTTCTTTGATTCTGTCTTATTGCTACCATATACTGTATTCCAGATTCACTCTCACCTCCTGTGTCCTTATTTTTCTCCATTGTCCATATCTGGCAAACCCTGAACTTTGTTCATTCCAACATTACAACATGCAGAATTTGCACTGCTGAAGCTAAACCTGCTTGGGGCAAAATCAGTGACTTTTTTCGGATTGTGATTTCTTAAGATGTTCATTTTACACAGTATTCTATATCCCAGGCTACTCACACCTTTTTTTTAATAGATAGAAGAGAATGGGAGGAGGGATTTCTGAAAGACACTCATCATCCTCTTTTTCAAACATTTTGTAACTTTCACTGGGGGTTTTCTCTGTTTCTCTGTCTTTTCAAACTTTCCCTCTGCTAGTTTACTTCTCTTCATATTTTTTGTTTAGTGCTAGAATGTGGACTTCACAAAAGCAAGCAGGGATATTATTTGCTTTGTCATCACTGTATTCTTGAAGATCTGGAACAGTGCTTGGCACATAGTGGGCAATCTGTTCCTTCCCTGGTGGTTCAGATGGTAAAGAATCTGCCTGTAATGCAGGAGACTGGGTTCGATCCCTGGGTTGGGACAATCCCCTGGAGAAAGGAATGGAAACCCACTCCAGTATTTTTGCCTGGAGAATTTCATAGACAGAAGAGCCTAATGAGCTACAGTCCATGGGGTTGCAAAGAGTCAGACACAACTGAGCCACTAACACTTTCACTATTCATCTATTCATTTTGTCACCAACCTTAGCTGTGGAGAGGATATAGACATGTTTATTTCCAGGAGTTCAAGTACAAACATTGGGACGTGCAGAGTAAATACAAGAGCCCAGAGCCTCAGCCAACAGCAGAAAGTCTGTTTAAGGCATAAAAAAGCAATAGCGTCCATTTTTAAAAATGCCATGAGATAAGATTTCCATGAGGTTCCTGCAAATAAATATGTGGAGAATAATAGAGAAATATACCATGTCATGGATTGAAAGAATCAATATAGTGAAAATGAGCATACTACCCAAAGCAATCCCTAGATTTAATGCAATCCCTATCAAGCTACCAGCAGTATTTTTCACAGAACTAGAACAAATAATTTCACAATTTGTATGGAAATACAAAAAACTTCAAATAGCCAAAGCAATCTTGAGAAAGAAGAATGGAACTGGAGGAATCAACCTCCCCGACTTCAGGCTCTACTACAAAGCCACAGTCATCAAGACAGTATAGTACTGGCACAAAGACAGAAGTATAGATCAATGGAACAAAATAGAAAGTCCAGAGATAAATCCACATGCCTACGGACAACTTATCTTTGACAAAAGAAGCAAGAATATACAATAGACTAAAGACAATCTTTTTAACAAGTGGTGCTGGGAAAACTGGTCAACCACTTGTAAAAGAATGAAATTAGAACACTTTCTAACAAAATACACAAAAATAAACTCAAAATTGATTAAAGATCTAAATGTAAGACCAGAAACTATAAAACTCTTAGAGAAGGACATAGGCGAAACACTCTCCAACATACATCACAGCAGGATCCTCTATGACCCACCTCCCAGAATACAGGAAATAAAAGCAAAAATAAACAAATGGGACCTAATTAAAATTAAAAGCTTCTGCACAACAAAGGAAACTATAAGCAAGGTGAAAAGATAGCCTTTGGAATGGGAGAAAATAATAGAAAATGAAGCAACTGACAAACAACTAATCTCAAAAATATACAAGCAACTCATGCAGCTCAATTCCAGAAAAATAAATGACCCAATCAAAAAATGGGCCAAAGAATTAAATAGACATTTCTCCAAAGAAGACATGCAGATGGCTAACAAACACATGAAAAGATGCTCAACATCACTCATTATCAGAGAAATGCAATTCAAGACCACAATGAGGTACCATTTCACACCAGTCAGAATGGCTGCTATCCAAAAGTCTACAAGCAATAAATGCTGGAGAGAGTGTGGAGAAAAGGGAACCCTCTTACACTGTTGGGGGGAATGCAAACTAGTACAGCCACTGTGGAGAACAGTGTGGAGATTCCTTAAAAAACTGGAAATAGAACTGCTATATGACCCAGCAATCCCATTGTTGGGAAAACCAGGATTGAAAGAGACACGTGTACCCCAAAGTTCATCACAGCACTGTTTATAATAGCCAGGACATGGAAGCAACATAGATGTCCATCAGCAGATGAATGGATAAGAAAGCTGTTGTACATATACACAATGGACTATTACTCAGCCATTAAAAAGAATACGTTCGAATCAGTTCTAATGAGGTGGATGAAACTGGAGCTGATTATACAGAGTGAAGTAAGCCAGAAAGAAAAACACCAATACAGTATACTAACACATATATATGGAATTTAGAAAGATGGTAATGATAACCCTGTATGTGAGACAACAAAAGAGACACAGATGTATAGAACAGACTTTTGGACTCTGGGAGAGGGAGAGGGTGGGATGATTTGGAAGAATGGCATTGAAACATGTATAATATCATGTAAGAAACAAATCGCCAGTCTAGGTTCGATGCAGGATACAGGATGCTTGGGGCTGGTGCACTGGGATGACCCAGAGAGATGGATATGGAGGGAGGTGCAAGGGGGATTCAGGATTGGGAACTCATGTACACCCGTGGCAGATTCATGTTGATGTATGGCAAAAGCAATACAGTATTGTAAAGTAAAATAAAGTTAAAAAAAAAAAAGTTGATTGAAAAACCTAAAAAAAAAAAAAGAGGCAATAGCATCCATTTTTTAAAATGCCATAAGATAAGATTTCCATGAGGTTCCTGCAAAGAAATATGTGCCTTGCAAAATGACCTGTGTTGGTTTACTTAGACTCATAAAACCTGGGCAAGCAAATATTTGGCCAGCATGTCTATGGTTCTTTAGCTACTCATTTTTAGTCTAGAAATCATAATGATGAAAGGGAAGGACTTTGCAAGCCATCTACCCTGCCCCCTTCTGTTTTGCAGATGAAAAAACTTGGACCCTGGAAGTAAAGTCTCAGTCTCTAGATTACACTTTTATTTATAGAGTCAAAACCCAGGTGTTCTTACTCCTGACTACTTCTTTTTTCTTCATGTTTCTTGTTGTTTAGTTGCTAAGTCATGTCCTATTCTTTTGAAACCCCATGGGCTGTAGGCTGCCAGGCTCCTCTATCCATGGAATTTCCCAGGCAAGAATACTAGAGTGGGTTGTCATTTCATTCTCCAGGGGATCTTCCTGACCCAGGGATTGAACCCTTGCTCCTACACTGCAAGTGAATTCTTTACCACTGAGTCACCAGGGAAGCCCATTTTCTTCATGGCATTCTACAACTGTTAAAATGTCTTCCTAAACAGTTTAGTGCAATGCTGAGCTACAATTCTTAAAATGGGTCTAAATTACAAAATAAACAAACAAACAAACTTGTGTGTTGTTTAAGAATATGGGAACTTCAGCGCATAAATTTAAACAATTATGTTTTAAAGGGTGATTTCTTGTGCTTTAGGGGGAAAATATCTAAGCTAGTCATAGATATGCTAGTCAAATAGGAGAAAAATATTTTTATTGTTTTTATGCAAAACTCTAGTTATGGTAAATCCTAAGACCATTCCCAAATTAAATATGTTGTTTATTTATAGATCTAACATATTTTGGTTTAGAGTGATTTTTCTCCCATTGCATTTGCTTTTTCTTCTTTCTCATGTTTTTATTTGTCCCCATCTACTGTAAGCTCCTGAAATGCCCTCTCCAAGTCTCCCCTTACAATGTAAACAGATGTTTCATAACAATTTTGGAACAGATGGGGACTTGAATATTTTCATCTCCTCAATTCCTTAGTCTTGCTCATGTTGCAAATGAAGAATGGAGTTAGAGTCATTTGGGGCCAGGAAGTCGGTGGGACAGTCTTATGGTACTGGTTTCTGAGGAAATCCCACTTAAAGCTAACTGGAGGCAGCTCCAAGAATAGTTAGGAAGTGTGTTTTGATGCTCAGGGGCTCTAATTCTCCTTCTAAACTCCAACAAGAGACAAAGAGAATTCCTTTTTTGAAGTTAGAGTCTTAGCCCCCAAGAGTGAATCTGAGTGGGTGAAGGGTGGGCAGAATGGATAAAGGGGAATCACAAGGTATAAGCTTTCTGTTATAAAATAAGTCACAGGTGAAAACTGTAATTTGAAAAGACTCATGCACCCCAGTGTTCATAGCAGCACTACAGTAGCTAAGACATAGAAGCAACCTAAATGTTCATTGACAAATGAATAGATATAAAAGACATATATGGTACATATATACAAATGGAATATATACACTGGTACATATATACAAGTGGAATGGACAACTGGAATACCACTCAGCCATAAAAAGAATAATATAATGCCATTTGCAGCAACATGGATAGACCTAGAGATTATTATACTAAGTGAAGTAAGTCAGAAAAAGACATATATCATGTATCACTTAACATATGGAATATAAAAAAATGATACAAATGAACTTATTTACAAAGTAGAAATAGACTCATGGACATAGAAAAAAAACTTATGGTTACCAAAAGAGGAAGGAGGGAGGGATAAATTAAGAATTTGGAATGGATACATGTATACATTACTATACATAAAGTTGATAAAGAACAAAAACCTAATATATAGCACAGGGAACTATATTTAGTATTTTGTAATAACCTACAATGGAAAAGAATCTGAAAAGAATTATACACACACACACACACACACATATATATGTATGTGTGTATATAACTCAATCACTTTGATGCACACTTGAAATGTTATAATTCAACTATACCTCACTAAAACATAAAATAAAATAAGTCATGGGGATGCAATGTACAGCATAGTGAAACTTAAATTGTTAGTCACTCAGTGGTGTCTGACTCTTTGCAACCCCATGGGGTATAGCCACCTAGATTCCTCTGCCCATGGAATTCTCCAGGGGAGAATACTGGAGTGGGTTGCCATTCTCTTCTCCAGGGAATCATCTTGACCTAGGGATTGAACCTGGGTCTCCTGCATTGCAGGCAACATAGTCTCTGTAGCTAACAATACTGCATTGTGTATTTGAAAGTTGTTAAAAGAGTAGATCTTAAAAGTTCTCATCACAAGAAAAAAAATTTGCAACTATACATGGTGATGGATATTAACTAGATTTATTGTGGTGATAGTTTCACAATATATACAAATATTGAATCCTTAGTTGTATACTTGGAATTAATGTAGTGTTAAATGTTAATTATACCTCAATAGAAAACTAAAAGTCAGTCTGAACAATGTGTTCCCATACTGTCTGCTCACGCTTCTGATTCTTCTACACCTGCAGCAGATTCTGAAGGCTCAGCAAAAGTTGTTCCAGTACTTAGCCTTCAAAAATGGCCAGAGGTGGGAATTAGCAGAGAGCAGAGCAAAGTTATCCCAAACAATAGAACTGAAATACACAGACACCTTTGTCCATGTGAAATGTTGAACTTAAATACATGGGATAGTCAAAGCACAAATGATTAAAACCTAAATTCTGTGAAATATACTTATGAAAGGGAAAGGAGAAATAATATTTATATTGGCAGTCTTCTTCCTATTATTATTTTGTCCAACAATTAGTGCCAGATTAAAAATTCAGTAAGGCACTCTTATCAGGTATATGTATTCATTAAATAGATATTTCTTAATGATAGGTAACAGGTTCCTCAAAATTCCAGAAGCCACAATAAATCCATGATGAAGTAGAATTTAGCCAATGATCCTTCCTGTAGTTTGTTTTCCAGAAAGTGTCAATCTTATATCAGGTTACTAAAATATATTTATTTTCTTTCCTTGTATCTATTTATTTGTTCCTGGCTATGCTGGATCTTCATCTCTGTGTGGGCTTTCCTCTAGTTATGGTGTGCAGGCATCTCACCGCAGTGGCTTCTCCTGTTGCAGAGCAAGGACTCTAGGGCACACGGGCTTCAGTAGCTATGGCATCATGAGGGCTCAGTAGGTGTGGCTCCCAAGCTCTAGAGCACAGGCTTAGTAGCTGTGGCTTCTGGGCCTAGCTGCCCTGGGCATGTGGGATCTTCCCAGATCCTGGATCGAACCCTGCATTGGTCTCCTGCAATGTCTCCTGCCTTGGTAGGTGGATTCTTTACCACTGAGCCACCAAGGAACCCCACATTCTATTTTCTAATTATAGACAAAGATAATCAAGTGGCCTCTCAATTACTGGAAGTTTTTCCTCTGATATGGTGCAGTTATTCTTCATTCTGACATGGGAATTATGTTCACCTTCATTTATATATCCCCAGGGCTAGCATATGCCTGTATAGTGTGTCTCGGTAAACATCTTTTGAATTGAGCTGAATTTGGAAACTGTGACAGGCATTGCTAATTGCCTTTTTATTATCCAGTCTCTTTTTCTTATATACAGAATTCTGATTTATTTGGGGCAACAATGTATTCAGTTAAAATATTCAATCTTTCACCTTTTTCAATGAGATGTAACTATAAGTCACTCCCTGGGACTTCTTAGAAAGCTCTTTAAAAGGGGATAATCTCCAGTGGTTTTTTCTGTTTGCCCCTTTGCCTTTTTCTGGTTTTCGTGCCTGAAATACAGATGTGATGTTTGGAGATGAAGCAGCTGTCCTATCATCATGAAGGTTAGTGACAAGCTATAGATGATAATCCCTTAAACTAGAATAAATCTTGGTTTTCAAAGTTTTTCTAAAGTAACTGAAATAGCCTTGAACTGCATATCCTTAACTCTCATATTTGTTAAGTCACTGTGAGAGACTCCTACTGCATAGGGCCTAATGGAATAACAGACATTGATTTTTTTTTTTAAAGCTATCCAGAGCACTTCTCAAAGTGGGGAGGAATTGACCTTGTAGAATCTACTGAAGGGGTCTTTTAAGTTCCCTTCTCATTCTGATATGCCCTCCTGAAAAGGAATTGCTCCTTCTCTCACCTTGGTGAGTGTGGCTACATAAAGAGCCACTCTTACTACTAGGAATGTCACTTACCTCTGATGTGTTAGAAAAAGTGAGGAACTTTAGCTCCAGAGAGGCCCATAACATAACAAACTGATTACTCGGAAGTCCTAAAATAGTTGCTACAAATGTGATGGTTATGGAACCAGCTGAGAGAAGTACGCCTGAAACTTCTCAGGGTCCAACCAGAGTAGCATCAGAAGATGCTTAGAATTTTGAAATGGACAATGAGGGGATTGGTGAAGTTAGACTAGAAAGGATGGATAACACAGAAACAAAATCTTAATATTGGAGGTCACCTTAATTTTCACCCAGTTAGATATCTCATAGAAACAAAACCTGACTTCTATCACATTCTTAGAAGGTGTCACCAACCTCGCTTGACAACCTGCAGTGACTAGGAGCTGATGAATTCTTAAGGGGACCCATTCCACTGCTGAAAAGACTTAGTAACTAGAATGTCCTTCTTCACAGTGAACTTAATAGGTTGTATTTAAATACTATTACATATCACTTTGCTGTTTATATTTAGAGATTTCACACAATCACTTTTGATTTGATAATCATAAAATCATGTGAATTACTTGGAATGATACTATTATCCCTATTTGAGCATGTGTAAACAAAGTGCAGAGAGGCTACCTATGCTTGTACAAGGTATACTTTCTACATAAAGTAGTGGATTTGTATTTAAGACTAATGAGATCCAAGTCAAGATCTCTTTCAAATTGTTAATTTGTCCATTCAGCGTTGATTTACTGAGCCCCCTACTATCTACTGGTCACTATATTAAGTGCTGAGGATCTACTGGTGAATTGGACACACACTCCTGATCTTGCTGCTAATAATCTAGTAATTACTACCAAAAAACTCTACACTTAGCCTTTGATATAACACAGTGCAGCAAGTGTATTCCTTCCTCCGCACATCAGTCATTCAATTATCCATGGCCTTCGTGTGTCTCTTATACAAACTAAATATCCAATTCTTTCAACAGCTCCTATCAGGCCAGGGATTTTGGAGTCATTTATCACCCTATCACTTTCTTCTGGACACCCTCTATTTTGTCAGTCTCTCACATAAGGCCTAGAACCTTAAACTGACACCTCTGCTCCCAATATGGTCTTAGAGACCATGGCCTCAGGTGACGTGAAGATTGAATGCTTTCTTAATTGAGTGCACATTGAGGTTATCAGTATCTATTTTGGTTTCCCATGGCACTGCTGGCATGTGTACACATTGTCATTCACTAAAACCATCAGACAATCTTCCTATGATGACCATCAAGTCAAATCTCTTCCATATTTTACTCAAGACTTTGATGTTCTATATTTAAATGTGGGACTTTAATGCATTCCATTAAATTTCACTTCATCATCTGGACAATTATTACATCTTTTCAGATCATCCTTATCTTGATTCTAAGGTTAGCTATCTTTCTCTTGCATTATGAATGCTAAACAATCCTATCTTCTATGTTAATGATAAAAATTTGAACCGAACAATTTCAAATACAGACTACAGTAATGCTCTATCCAGTCTCAATATGTTATCTTTATATTTGAATTTCTATTCAATCATTCATTGTGTAAATTTTAATGAATACCTTATTCTAGTCTAGATGCGATAATAGGAAATGAAACTATTTGAGTTTTGTCAGTTAGGAACAATCAACATGTTAAGAGGTAAATGCAGTATGACAAGTGCTTCACTGCCAGTGTGCTCTAGTGGAGAGGTCACAGAAGGGAATACAGTCATCTCAACCTGGGAGGAGCAGGTAGGATCTTAAATGGCATCCAACTCAAAGATACCATAAGGGACTTTTGCTGAAACAACTATGAATTAATTCAATAGATTAGATATTTCCCAAATGTTCCAAGTTTAGAATCCTATTCAAGTGTGAAACAGAAGTTTTTTGCAATAACTTGTTCTTGGTGATCTCATTTTGGGATCCTATTGTTCACTTTTGTCTTTACGCTCCAGAGAATTACACTGAAATTCCATAATTCCCTTTCTATCTCTTCTGAGTTAAGCAGTCAACCTACATGGTTCTGATCATCTTCTTCCATGACATGAGCTTGTAAAGGACCTGTAGATTACTTGCTCATCAGCTAATTTTGCCGAAGCTACTTTTCTGATCATTAGCTATTTGGCAGTTGAAGTCACACTTACATGTTACTACAGTCAGTAGCTGCTTCCACTTCTTTTTCTCTCCTTATCCTTGAATGGGAGCCTCATCTGCACCCAAGAGGAGGTCCAGAACCTCTCCAACCATGAGGAACAATTAATTATTAGTTCCAAATCTCAGTTATGGTCTTTCTTTGTCAAAAGGCACAGGGCTGTTTATTGTACACATCTCTGGGAGTCAGTGAGCTTTGGAATTTTTTTTTTTTTGGTAAAATCCAACATTTTTTCTCATGCAGTAGTTACACATTATTGCTAACATTTTGGAAGTTTCTTTTCCAAATTTTAATTTAAACTACTTATGGTTATACTTCTTTGGCACCTGCTAAGTGTAAAAACATGCATTAGACTTTGGGAAGGCAGAAGTAGATACAATGATGAACAAGAACTGATCTGAGACTATGGTAGGAACTGATGATCCATGGGAGAGAAAGACCTGCATATATATATTAGAAGGAAGTGGCTGTTCTAGTTTCTTTATGATGGGCAAGTGTTTTGCAAAGACTGAAGTACATGTGTGCAAGGCAAAAACAGCTATTTAAAAATACCTTTTAAAAAGTCATTTCATTAGAGGGAAAATAAAAAGCATAAAATTGTTGTCCTCATCTCATATAAGAGAAACAAATTATTTTTCATGTTTTAACCTTTTGTGGTTAAGTCTCACATTCTAAGAGATTTACCACTTCAGGGGAATTCCATCATTTGCATGCGAGTCTGCATGTAAGATTCTCAATTATCCAGCAACTGAATCGAAAATTAATAACTTTTCTAAAACAAAAGAAGAAAATATCTCTTCTTTTGGTAGCATTCCATTATTCTCTATTCAAGAAAATCATTTCAGAAACTTGATCTTTGCTGCCCAAAAAACTATTTTGTGAATAAAATGTATGAAACTCAGAAGCTATGCTGTCTCCCCTTTCAAAAATAATTCATCAAAAGAAAGCATCTTTTCCTTTTCCTTGCAAGAGAAAATATAGTCTCTGTCTTTGAATTGCAAACATAACTTCATAATGGACAGAAATCAGTTCACATGACATAGTGCTTGTTCAGCCACTTCGAGAACTAGAGTGTAATTTACTTTCTCTCTGTCTCTCTTCTCCCCAGTTGGATTCAGAAAATCTCATTCTGAAGCAAACATTAGCTTCATGCAAAAATATCCTTTTGGAATAAAAAGCAAGGAAAAGTTTTAATTTTTAGCCTTGGAAGTGTTTTCTTTTTCTATGATGGAGAGAGCAGTTTCAGTACTGAGTGCCATGGAAGGGGTTAATGCTGGACTTGGCTGGGTGTCAGTTAAACTTTTTTTCTGGCTCTGTTCCAGATTTCCCCTTGAAGGGATTTTCCTCCGCTTTTGCATCTCTGCAACAAGACCCTATATAAAGAGCCGACTTTCTATTTCATTCCTCACTGAACCTCACTGGCTTTAAGAACTCAAGACTCTTCCCAGGAAGCTTCAAGAGGAACAGAAAGAAGCATTTTGGAATCATTATTTTCTCATAAGAACAGCAGTGTAAATGCGTAGGAAGATGTTTGTGATCTTTGGAGTCTCAAATATACTTTGGATGGTGTTTGCAGTTTGTAAGTTCTCCTTGATTTGCTCCAAATGTAGCATTCCATTTTAGCCTTGACTTTGACTTCAGCCACTTTCTTATGATAATAAAGACAGGCAATGTGTGTACTTTGTCATTCATGTCCAACGCTTTACAACCCCATGGACTGTAGCCCACCAGGTCTCTCAGTTCATGGAGTTTCTCCAGGCAAGAATCCTGGAGTGGGTTGCCATGCCCTCCTCCAGGGGCTTTTCCCAACCCAGGAATCAAACTCTGGTCTCCTGTATTTCAGGCGGGTTCTTTACTATCTGAGCCACCAGGGAAGCCCTGGATTTTTAAAGAATAGGAAAACTTAATTTAGCCTAACTTTTAATGTGCTACTGACTACTGCTATTAATACGTACCATTATATTGTCATAGTTAGAGCAGCAAAGTTGTTTTTTTGAATTTTTTAAATGTTGCGTGAGTAATTGAACTCTGTTTCTAGGAAAGTCTGTCTCTTTAGTTTCCTATACTTGATAATGAGATAAAACTTGGCAAGTGACAAAACAACTAATAGATGGGCATCAAGGTCAGGAGTGAGAATTCTCCGAAGCAAAGATGATTTAAACAACTTCTTTTGGCAGTGACTCCTGAGCTGCCTTGCGGTACTTAGAAGCAGTTTAGGAAAGAGAGCAGTCAGATTTGAGTGTTATACTAGAACAGAGAAGAAGGAGTAGAATACTAAACAAACCAGTGGTAAGCTTGCTTTTCTCTTTTTGCCTTCACAGCTCAAGCTTTCAAAGTTGACATGTTCCCAAATGAATCCAAAATTTTTGCTCAGATTGGTGACTCTGTTTCACTGACTTGTAGCGCAACAGGCTGTGAATCTCCATCATTTTCTTGGAGAACTCAGATGGACAGTCCACTGAACGGGAAGGTGAAAAACGAAGGGACCACATCCACGCTGATCATGGATCCTGTTAGTTTCGAGGATGAACACCAGTACCTGTGCACAGTGATTTGTGGGGCTATGAAACGGGAGAAAGCAATCCGAGTGGAGATCTACTGTGAGTACTTTAGACAATATTTGATTTTCTCTCCATTTTGCTTTAAAATAAATTTTCTAAAAGAATAATTTTAAAAGAAAAAAGAAAAAGGATAGTCATGTCCAGATTCTTGGCTAGGGCGCATAGGGCAGCAAGAAATCTAGAAGACAGCTGAATCTACCACCAGACTAGAGACCCAAATCTTGGCTTCTGTTTCCAACTCTGCCATGAACATGGTGACCGCAGGTGAGGTTCAACTTCTCTAGGCTTCAGTTTTCTTAGCCATAAAGTGAAGTTCTCTAAGGTTCTTTTTATTTTATTTTGTGTGTGTGTGTGTGTGTTTAATTTGATCCAATTGGTTTCTTACATGTGCACTTGTCCATATGTCCAAATGACTTATGAATTCCATATATCAGGGATTTTCTATTTATCCTTATGCAATTTGGTCCTTAAAATTAGTTTAAAGTTTAAGGAGGAGATATATAATTTAATACTGGGCTTTGGTACAAAAGCTTCCTCCTTAGACAAAAGAAAAATATCTGCAAACTTTTTACTCATTTTACTTCTGCAGAGATAAATTTAGAAGGTTTTATTTCTGTTTTTGTTTGGTGCCATTAACTCTTAATGCTCAACAGCTTAACCTCAAGGCTATTTGGAAAATGAACTCGATTTGCCTAGTGAATGTGAATGAATAGCCTTTGTTTACTAGCCTACCAAAATGTATTTCAATCCATTCTCAATCCAGCAAGAAAGTTAGCAAAAAGGAGTGAAAAAATAACCTGAAATACATCACTTGCATTCTGGTTACTACTTCTGCCAGAAAACCGGAATCCTTGATAGTCACCTCTTTAGGAAGATCTTATTTGATTATCTTTTCTAATTATGTTGCTTTTCTTTTGCTATAGTGGAGCTCAGCTTGGTCCAATAACCTTAACTGATTCTTCAATAATCCCTTATGTAGCTAATGCTTCTCAAGAAACTGTGCTTGGCCAGCTGCTTTCAATTATGCTGGTTGTACATGCGGAGTTTATGTCTGCGAAGCTTTCTGAGCTCCATGAAAGTCTCCCTTATGTAAATACAGGGGAAAGAAGCAGTTCTTACATTATCTGACAGCAAACTATGTGGATTATAGGTGCATTTCTTTCAGAATACAAGGTACAAAATTATTGGTGGAAAAAGCAAAAGTACTGTTTCTTCACATAACAAATTTTTACCACTTCCTTTGCCTCTCCTTGTGGGAACCAAATAGTTGAAGATTTAAAAATGAAAATGAAGGCCCTTCTGGCTTTAGTTATCTTGCCTGAAGTTTCTTTCTTTCTTTTTTTCTTCAAGAGTGTCTTTCATTATATTTAACAGTCCTATCTCCATTCCACATTTGATTATAATATTTTTTAGAGTTGGGACTTTTGTGTTCTTCTTATTTCACAGTCTTGAATCAAGCCAATATGTTACCATCATGGTGGTTTGCAATGGAAAGCAGCCTTGCAAAGAAAGCAATGGCTCACTGAACTAGTGCTTTCCTTGCATTAAAAATTTCAAGTGGAATATTAGTTAGATGTTGAGTCAGGCATTTTGGGAGGCAAATCTGCCTTCTATAACTTAAAGATTGCACAGGTGTACGTTTCTGGTGGATGAATGCCTGTTCAAAAGCCAGTTATTTAGAGTTGCTCTTTTCATTTCTTAGCATGTCTTGCCTAATAATTTTTCTTCGCAATGATATTCTAAGCTTCAGGTTCCTTATCTGTAAGATGAGGTATATCTACCCTGACCAAAATAAAAGACTGTGATATAACATAATGATAAAAAGACTGTGATATAACACAATGAAAGTCCCAGTAGTCATATGGAATAGTAAAAATCTTGAGTTTAAATCCCAGCTTCACCATTACTAGCTGTGTGACCTTAGGAAAGAGATGCAAATATGCTGAGTCTATGCTTTCATATCTATGAAATGTGGTATCTATTTCTTACGGTTGTTGTGAGTATAGAATAAAGTCATCAATGTTAAATGAATATAGCACAGGGATGGGCGTGTATCAGTATTCAATAAACATAAATTTCTTCTCTCTCCTTTTACTCTGGCAACATGCAACCCTTTGTACATGCAGGATCAGAACTGAAGAACTCTCTAACAGATTGTTCTGATTTTGAATGCACCCCAAACCATGAAAGGCTATTTACACAATTCATTCTGCTGTATTAAGATTGTATTCACAAAAATATTAGACTCAGATTGCATTGATTTAAATCAGTAAGGGACTTGACACAATATGAACAAAAAATCCACATGCATGTACTCGTTTGACTTTTGCAGCTTTCTCTAAGGATCCAGAGATTCATTTGAGTAGCCCCGCAGAGGTCGGAAAGCCAGTCACAGTCACGTGTTCGGTGCCTGATGTTTACCCATTTGAAAGGCTGGAGATAGAGTTGCTGAAAGGCAACCGTTCTGTCAAAGTACAGGAATTTCTGGAGCCTTCAGAAAAAAAGGCCCAGGAAACAAAGAGCTTGGAAGTGACCTTCTCGCCTACTGATGAGGATATTGGGCAAGCTCTTGTTTGTCAAGCTACATTACACATTTATGATGATGATTCTCCACCCAAAGTAAGGAAAACTACAAAAGAACTGGAAGTCTACAGTAAGTACTTGTGTCTGTCTATGGGAATATCCTCTTGGATGTATACAGCAATAAACCGAGCAGCTACAGTCAAGAAGAAACATGTTTGTAGTTTTTATACCATTTTGATTCACTGAGAGCCCAATTCTTGTCAACTGCATACTTCAATAAAAAGCACACCGAATTAAGGTTGATAAAGTTGAATTCAAGGTATGGATGGCTCCATTAATTGTGATTTTGGTTCACTTAATTTCTCAGTCTATCAAAGGGAAATAATAATAATACCACCTGATTGGGAAGCTTCCCTGGTGGCTCAGTTGGTAAAGAATCTGCCTGCAATGCAGGAGACCAGGGTTCTATCCCTGGATTGGGAAGATCCCATGGAGAAGGGAATGGCAATTTCCCCCAGTACTCTTGCCTATTAAATCCCATTGACTGAGGAGCCCCGAGGCTATAGCCCAGAGGGTCACAAGAGTCGGACTCTACTTGGTGACTCAATCACCACCACCTGATTGGGTAGTGAGAAATAATAGGCTCAAGTGATAAAATGTTTTAAATTATGTTTTGTAAACTCTTACATCATGCCTTGAGATATCAAAGTATAGAAGTTTTATAAGCAGTTGTTAGTCTGTGTGTGAGTGTATATGTGTGTGCACACCTGGACACATGTGCATGGGGTGGGAGAGAGGAGATGAGATTTGAGTGTCTCCATTCTCTCAGAGATGACTGGGGGATTTGAGGCTGTCTTATAATACCAAAGTTGTGTAGGAGTACTCACTGTGCTCTGTTCTAGACTAAAATGCCCTGGTCTTCTCTAGACACCATATCCGAAAGGAGCATTGCTTTCTACAACATGTTTAGCTGAGACAGAATGAGATGGGATGGATTTTATCAATGTTTTGAGGAGAATAGTCAGAAATAGGAGATATTTTTCCTAGGAACATAAAACTTGGAAATGAAAGCTATAATTAACTATCTGAATGGCTGTCATGTAGAAGTGAAATTTGGATTATTCTTTAGCAATGGAGGACTGAAATATGACCAGTGTATAGAAGTTAGTTACAAAGAGAAACATTTCAGCTCAATAGAGGGAAAATGTTCTAATAATCAGAGCTGTTATAGAAGTTAGTTACAAAGAGAAAGATTTCAGCCCAATAGAGGGAAAATGTTCTAATAATCAGAGCTGTTATAGAAGTTAGTTACAAAGAGAAAGATTTCAGCCCAATAGAGGGAAAATGTTCTAATAATCAGAGCTGTCCAAAAATCAAATGGACAATATTTACTATAAGGCAGTGGACTGCCTTGTGCACCGGAAGTATTGAAGCTGACTTGCATGAAAATTTGCCAAGGAAGCTGAGCTGGAATTTATACCTTACCTGGGAGATTGGACCACATAATTCTAAGGGTTTTTCTTAATTTCTGAGTATCTATGGCCATCTGAAAACACCAAACATCAAAAAAAGTAACTCCATCAAATCAGTCAGAAACTGGATTGACTAATTTTCATGACTCAGCAATTCTTTATGCTAGTTTGGCAGAGTAAGTTTGTCAGATTGGGAAAGCTGTAAATACAGGCCATGAGAGTATTTACAGTAGCCCTGTGGGACCATTATGATGCTTAGCAGTGACTAATACTGTGTTCTGCCTTCTCAGTCTCACCCAAAGACACAGCTATATCCGTGAATCCCTCCACAAGGCTGCAGGAAGGCGACTCTGTGACGATGACATGTACCAGTGCAGGTCTACCAGCTCCACGGATTCTCTGGAGCAAGAAGCTAGACAATGGGAATCTACAGCTCCTTTCTGAGAACGCAACTCTCACTTTAATTTCTATGAGGGCAGAAGATTCTGGGATTTATGTGTGTGAAGGAGTTAATCTGGTTGGGAAAGACAGAAAAGAGGTGAAATTAGTTGTTCAAGGTAAGCAATAATTGAAAAAGGTGCCATCATTCAGATTTAAGCAATAGTGAAATAACTTCAATGCCAGAAATACTTCATTATGTTTTGAGTGAGTGAGTGAAGTTGCTCAGTCGTGTCCACCTCTTTGTGACCCCACGGACTGTAGCCTGCCAGGCTGGTCCATCCATGGAATTTTCCTGACAAGGATACTGGAATGGGTTACCATTTCCTTCTCCAGGGGATTTTCCCAACCCAGGAATCGAACCCGGGTCTCCCACACTGCAGGCAGACTCTTTACCTTCTGAGCCACCAGGGAAACCCTCATTATGTTTTACGATGATCCATTTGTCTGTTCTGTATTGTAGCACAATTATATACTCACCTTGTTCATGCCTTTTGGATGAAATCTTTTCTGCCAGAGCTTCCTTGGTTCTGCTGTTTTGGTTACTTTTCATTTCTCATCATTCTTTCATTGCCTCAGCCCTTGTCTTTCTCTTTTCCTTCTGCCCTTATATATTAGTATTCTCAGTTTCCCATGTCTAGTCCTCCTCCTTTGTCACTTCCAATATTTGAGCTATGTATTATGGATATATGCTGTTTACTCTGAATGTGTTTCTATTCCATATCATCAAAACCTGTTGGTTCTACTTCAAAATGATCCCTCTTAGAATCTGACCTCTATTCTTCAAACCTCTTGCCATAGCTTTACTTCATCATCTCTCATTTGGGCTCCTGAAAGATATTCTTAAATAATATTCACTGACCATCAGCTATATGCCAGGCCCTTTACATATGTTTCCTGTGATCTTTAAGAAATGACTAAGGAGTAAGTACTTTGTGTTCATTTTAGTGATCAGAGAATAATGTCTCACAGAGATTAATAATTACTCTTATTTATTGTACATCTAATACTTGCTAGGAGTTTCCTTGCTACTTTACAAATGTTACCACTTTAGGTTTTGCCACAACCTTATGAAGTGAATAAAAGCTCAGGCTCAGAATAGTTCACAATTTGCCACATCACGTAACTCACTAGTGGCATTTACTATGATTTTAACATAGACCCGTTTAACCTCCAAACTCCATGATTTTTTAACTATGGCTAATTGTTTGTAAGTGGTCGGCCTACTATCATTCTGTCCCCCAACATAATCCTATGTGCTGCTGCTGCTGCTGCTGCTAAGTCGCTTCAGTCGTGTCCACCTCTGTGCAACCCCATAGACGGCAGCCCACCAGGCTCCCCCGTCCCTGGGATTCTCCAGGCAAGAGTACTGGAGTGGGTTGCCATTTCCTTCTACTACCAGAGCTATCTACTTGAAACAAGAAAACTGCATATTTTGTATGACTTCAACTTGACCCTAATTGCATATAAATTAAAACTCACATTTCTTAAAATAGTTGTATAAAACTCTCCAGAATCTAGTCAGAAATGACCTTTGCATCTTTGTGGGTGACTCTGTCTGTTTATGCTATAACTTCTGCTTCAAATGTCCTTTCCTTCCTTACCTGGCAAAGTTTTAGCCATCCTTCAAGATCAAGCTCATGTCAGCCTCCCAATTCCAGTTTGTGTTAGGCACAGCTAGTTTTTGATCCCTTCACGTACATTCAATACTTCTTATGAACTTGTATGTGCTTTTGTTCAGTTTCAGTTCAGTTCAGTCGCTCAGTCATGTCTAACTCTGCGACCCCATGAATTGCAGCACGCCAGGCCTCCCTGTCCATCACCAACTCCCGGAGTTCACCCAAACTCATGTCCATCGAGTCGGTGATGCCAACCAGCCATCTCATCCTCTGTTGTCCCCTTCTCCTCCTGCCCTCAATCCCTCCCAGCATCAGGGTCTTTTCCAATGAGTCAACTCTTTGCATGGGGTGGCCAAAGTACTGGAGTTTCAGCTTTAGCATCATTCCTTCCAAAGAAATTCCAGGGCTGATCTCCTTTAGGATGGACTGGTGGGATCTCCTTGCAGTCCAAGGGACTCTCAAGAGTCTTCTCCAACACCACAGTTCAAAAGCATCAATTTTTTCGGTGCTCAGCTTTCTTCACAGTCCAACTTTCACATCCATACGTGACTACTGGAAAAAATATAGCCTTGACTAGACGGACCTTTGTTGGCAAAGTAATGTCTCTGCTTTTGAATATGCTATCTAGGTTGGTCATAACTTTCCTTCCAAGAGTAAGCATCTTTTAATTTCATGGCTGCAATCACCATCTGCAGTGATTTTGGAGCCCTCCAAAAATAAAGTCTGACACTGTTTCCACTGTTTCCCCTGTTTCCCCATCTATTTCCCATGAAGTGATGGGACCAGATGCCATGAACGACATAAAAAGTTACAGTGATTACCCTAGAGGAACTTATAATCTAGAGATTGGCAGATGTATAAATAGATAATTTAAATATTTTTCGTAAGAGCGAATCCTTATGTAAGTGCATCTTTCCATTAATCTGGAAACTCCTTAAAGTTAGGGACTGTTGTGTGTGTGTGTTTTACGACTGCCTGCAATGTGAGGTGCTCAGTAGATACTGAATGAATAACTTGCGAACATAAATTAAAAAACATACTTTTAAAATATGAAAACATGGAATTTGAACTTGCATGGCTAAAAAGATACAATTCAAACTCTCTCTAAAGATGAACCCGTTGGCTTTTAGGTCAGCATTTCTCAAGAAACCAGGAAAAACATTACACTGATAAAAGCATGTAAAGCTAATCTTTCATCTGGAATAACTATCACATGATTAGCTGTATCCCATTTCAATGTGAAAAGGAAACATGGATGAAGCAGTGCTGCTCTTCATTTTGCATCACAGGACATTAGCAACCTTAAGTGCTGAAGAGAGAATTGAACTTCAGTTATCTTAGACCTGGAAGATCTTCTGCAGAAGTAGAGAAGGGAATGGCTACCCACTGCAGTATTCTTGCCTGGAGAATTCTGTGGACAGAGGAGCATGGAAGGCTATAGTCCATGGGGTCACAAAGAATCGGACACGACTGAGCGACTAACACTTTTGTTCTATCTCAGAGTTACTCTTTCAGGAGTCATGAGTTTACATGGTAACATATGCAGCCACTGTAAAATACAATCTGAGACTGTTCACAGGCAGGAAGTAGATCTTTATGTTCTCCATTCTCATGTTAGCATATAAGGAATTCAGAAACACTGGTTATTGTTCTGAATGAACTTCTTCAAAAATCTGATAGCATGTCAGTTTCTTATGGTAATTTGAGGGAAGCATTCTTTGGAACATACCATAATGACCGTGTTAGACAAACCAAACTGAAAAAATCTTCTGGCCCGGATGAGAATCCTTCAAAATATAGTGCCTTTGGATTATCTTTATGCTGTGATTGCTTTTTTCTATGTCTAGCCTGCTATTTACAAGGGCAAGTTTTAGCTGAGTTTTCTGTGGAGTCTCACCTGTCACTTTAAGAGGTGTCCAACCACTCCCACTTTTGCTAGGGGAATAGAGTTAAGATTTAAAATTATTTTTCTCCCTAGACAGTAGTCATCCCAAAGCAGCTGGGGTGCCCTGCGTGGATTGCATTGGCAGTCAAAGAACTTTGCTAGATATTTCAGACTTAGGAGTTTGTCCTGGCATTTCAGCCACTGAAATAATTGTAAAGTATTTTTATGTTGTATTAAGCAAATTTAAGAGGTGGCTTGCATACTACTTTAATGCTTAGATTTTGACTTTTCAGTGTGATTCTGAAATCATACTGATTTCATACTGATAATGGGATTTCAGTATGTGTTTTCAGTGTAATTCTGTGTGACTTTCACATTACAACTTTATTCTGTTGATACAGAAGCTCTAAATACTGATCTGTTACAGGTATTGTTTCTAATCAGAAGCTATATTTATATAGTTTTTTTTCCAGTACTTTCCTTATATTTGGTTTTATCTCCACTTGAGGATATTTTGATTTAGTTGTTCAGGTGAAAAGCTGGGATCTTAAATCAGACTCACCTGGCTTCAAGTCCTAATTTTGCCACTTGCAGGTTGGGTGAAGTTATTTTTCCTCAAGAAGAAAGGGGAGGAGAAGGAAAAGGAGGAAGAGAAGGAAAATAAGGAAAAGTAGAATGAGACACTGAGAGTCAAGGAGAAGAAGCAATGATACCAGATCCTGAAGCTGTGTGGATTAAATAAGATAACGGGGGAGCCTGGTGGGCTGCCGTCTATGGGGTTGCAAAGAGTGAGACACGACTGAAGTGACTTAGCAGCAGCAGCAGCATTCATATATGTAAAGTGGTTTAAGCAGTGCTTGACACTCTGGAACCTTATATTTTTGAACTATTGTCCCACAGTTATAAGAATATTATAAACACATTTGAGTGGAGAATGAATTTTTGTTATGAAAAGGTGCCAGTCTCTGTCTTGACACATTTTTATCCCTGTTCATTCTGTTGAGTGAATGAATCACAGCACCTTGTATGTTTGTTCTTAAAAGATGTGGTTCCCTTCCTGATAGTTCCAATGTGGAAAGGAGTAGTATATTCTTGGCACAGATGTTAGCTAAAAAGAAGTCAGAAAAAAGAGACTGTATATTGAACTTTGGTGAAAGAATTTTATTTTTGTCTTGTTCTTTTCTCCCCACCAGAGAAAATGTTTACTGTGGAGATCTCTCCTGGACCCCAAATTGCTGCTCAGATTGGCGATTCAGTTGTGTTGACCTGTGATGTCAGGGACTGCGAGTCCCCATCTTTCTCTTGGAGAACCCAGATAGACAGCCCTCTGAACGGGAAGGTGAGGAGCAAGGGCTCCAAGTCCACGTTGACACTGAGCCCTGTGAGTTTTGAGAATGAACATTTCTACCTGTGCACTGTGATGTGTGGGCAAAAGAAACTGGAAAAGGGAATCCAGGTGAAGCTCTACTGTAAGTAGATTTCAAAATTGTTTACTGTTTTTTTTTGTTGTTGTTGTTCCCGGTTCCATTGAAAGAAGCAGAATGGAAATCTGTGATACACAACAAGATCTTTGTGTTTAGGAAGGAAATTTAGCACTGTGAATGGTTCTCAAATCTCCAAACCAAAGTTTTTGATGCAACTTTGATGTATATATTACACATGAATCCAGCATCCCTGATCCTTAGTTTGTGTCTTGTCTATGCTCTCTCATCATGGACTTGAACATACTGCATACCACCCTACTCTGGTTGTAAATGCTGTGTACAGAGATGGTTGTCTGAAAGAGTAAAAACAGTGCCCATTCAGATAATGGGGTGGGATGATGAATTATTCAGATTGGAGGATGAGGCCCAAAACTACTGTTTTGAAGGCACATTTGAAAGCCAATTGGCAGGATGGAGACATGAGACAATGCGGAGCAGGAGAAAACCTGGGAGTTAGAATGATCACCGGAGATGGTCAGCACAGCAGCTCAGGTGAAAAGAAGCACCAGGAGATTGCACTGGATTTGAGTATTGATTTATACCACATACATATACTACACTTCTTCTTGCTATTCCTGTCACCTTAACAAAATCGTAGAGCTTCAAATCTCTATGAATTGACATTGCTGAAATTCCTCAGTTTATAATGAATGAGGACAAGATACACAAAGTGATCAGAAAGTTCCCTGGTGGCTCAGATGGTAAAGAATCCACCTGCAATGCAAGAAATGCAAGTTCGATCCCTGGGTCAGGAAGATCATTTGGAAGAGGAAATGGCAACTCCCTCCAGTATTCCTGTCTGGAGAATTCCATGAACAGAGGAGCCCAGGGGCCTACATAGTCCATGGGGTTGCATAGAGTCAGACACGACTGAGCAACTAAGCACAGCAGGCAGCGCACACACTCTGCCTTGTTTTTATTCAGCAGAATCCAAGAGAACCATTGTGGATATTTTCCTCCAGAAATGCTGCCCAAACTTGTGTTACCCCTCAGGATTTTGCTCAAAATGAGTTAGAGTATGTCTGTAAAGGGATTTGAATCTCTCAAAAGACAGTTTAATTTATTGCTTTATCATGTTACCAAGAGTCCAGGAGTTGCTGATGCAGGCACACTCCCAACAGCAATGAGAACCAGCAGTGAAGCCTTATGGTCATGTGGAAACATTAGAGAATCTGTCACTTGACAACATTTTGCTTCAGGAGAAAAAACTTTTAGCATTGCTCTTGATAACTGTTTTCATCTCACTTTTGTTGATTTGTATCAAGATGTGTTATAAATATTACTTAGAATCTGAATCTCTTATATTTTTTTCTGAACTACAAGTATTATTCAAGAAACATTTAAAACTTTCTGCCTAAACCTTGCCATTCAAAATAAAATGTCTAAACTGCTTGGCTCTGTGAAACCAAGCCTGGCCTCTGAGCTCAAGGAATTCTGATCTCAGCTGGGTGACTTACTAGATATGATGTCAAATGGCAGACTCTTAGGCTTTATAAGTTTAATAAGTCTCCCTAGCTATCAAATACATTCTCTGTGCGTTTTTCTAGCTTTAAAATAAGTTAATACTCATTAGATTACACTGTTTCAAAGACTGAGATAATGAATATTAAGGGACTAGCACATAATAAACATGCAATACATCATGGAAAATATTTAAAATGTTTAAAATATATGTATACTAAGTAAGATAGTGGAAGCTGATATGTCCTTTGAAAAGACTAGTCCTTAGCTGTCAGCAAGACTGTATCACTAAGGAGAGAAGAGTAAGAAGTATATTTATTTCTTGATGATTTGATGTGCTAGGTATCTTTTTTGTTTCCAGCATTATTTATATTTAGTATCATAAATATTTATATTTAATGTTGTGATGCATCTATTAGTAATCATTTTATCCCAGGTGAATTAAAACCTTCACTTTGAGACCTTTGCATTTAATAAAGATTAGTTCTGTTTTTCTTCTAGTGTCATGTATAAACCTCATATTTTGTTTGATATTTGCAGCCTTCCCTAGTGATCCAGAAATTGAAATGAGTGGTCCATTAGTGAGTGGAAACCAAGTCACTGTAAGCTGCAAGGTTCCTAATGTGTATCCTTTTGACCGGCTGGAGATTGAATTGTTTAAAGGGGAAAGTATTATGATGAATAAAATCTTTTTGGAAGATGTAAGTAAGAAAGCCCTAGAGACCAAGAGTTTAGAGATGACCTTCATCCCCACCACTGAAGATACTGGAAATGTTCTTGTTTGTCTGGCTCGGTTACCTATTGATGAAATGGAATTTGAACCCAAACAAAGGCAGAACACACAGATACTTTATGTTAATGGTAAGTACATGTATGATGTATCCACAATTTAATGTGAATTTTTTTTTGATCATGTTTGCCAGGTAATAGTTAACATGAAGTTCATAGTTAAAACCATTGTGAAATGAAATAATTGAAAAGAAACTACAAAATAATGATTTTATATTAAAAAAAACCCCTCAGACTTAAAACAACTGTTTATTTGCATGTGATTCTAAGCTGGCAGTTTGGGAAGAGGTCAGATGAGCAGTTTATTCAGTATGATATCATATGAACTCACATTTTCATTTTCAGTCTGTTGGAAGTTCAGTGGGGGATGGTCTCAGGTAGCCTCACTAACAACCCTGGGCCTTCTCTGGGATCCTGGACCTTTCTTTCTTCATATGAAGAGAGGTAGCATAGATTTAGTCACCAGAGTGCAGGGCTTCAAGAGAGTGAAAATGAAGGTGGCTTCTTGGGGCTTAGGCTTGAAAGTCCTACAGAATTATTTCTTCCAGGGTATATTGGTCAAAGTCAGTCACAAGGACAGCCTAGATTCAAGAGGTAGACAAATAGAGTCCACCTTTTCACAGGCAATTTACATAGTTCATGTTCACATCTAATGTACTATAAATGTCAGTACACACTATCATTGACCATCCATTCTTTGACAACAAGAGTGTTTCTATAGAATTTATTCCCATTAGAAAATATCCATGATGTGTTCATATTCTACTCTGGATCGTTCTGTACAGGGCTTCCACAGTGGGTCAGTGGTAAAGAATCTGTCTGCGAATGCCGGAGACTGGGTTCAATCCTTGGGTTGGGAAGATCCCCAGGAGAGGAAATGGCAACCCATGTCAGTGTTCCTGCTTGGGAAATCCCATGGACAGAGAAGCCTGGCAAGCTACAGTCCACGGGGTCACAAAGAATCAGACATGACTTAGGGACTAAACAACAGAAACAATCATTTTGTATCTGCTAAAGTAAATGAGGGCAGAAAACTCCTTTGGTAAACTTATCAAGGTTTATAAACTGTTTGAATCCACAAATACATAGCCAAGTTTTGCAACACTGATAAAAACTCTTTGGAACTTGGGGTATAAACAGCCAAGCTAACAAGTGTTCCTACCTTTTCAGTTGCTCCCAGGGATACAACCATCTTGGTTAGTCCCTCCTCCATCCTGGAGGAAGGTAGTTCTGTGAATATGACATGCTCTAGCAATGGCCTTCCAGCTCCCCAAATCTTGTGGAGCAGGCAGCTAAGTAATGGGGATCTACAGCCTATTTCTGAGAATGAAACTCTCACCTTCATGTCTACAAAAATGGAAGATTCTGGTATTTATGTCTGTGAAGGCATTAACCAGGCTGGAATAAGCAGAAAAGAAGTCAAGTTAATTATCCAAGGTGAGCTAAGTGATTACATGAGTTATTAGTGCTAGTCTTATCTTGGTTGTGTTACTGGTTTTAAATAAAGTCCTTTTAAAACAAATTTTCTAAAACAAAATGCACTGAACGTTTTGAAGAGCTCTGCATGGAAATCTGGAATAGTATTTCTTCATGAACCATTCCAAGTCACTTATCCTAAAATTGTTTCAACCTCAACTGGAAGGCTAGCTCTAGGAACTGTGCCAAGAGTTCCAGTTACACTTATGAGGCACTGATTATGGTGTTGAAAAAAGGACAGGAAGATGTATATAGATATTTTGGAATTACTTAGGGCCCAGGTGGCACTAGTGTTAAAGAATCTGCCTGTCATTGTGGGTTAGGTGTAAAATGTGGGTTCGATCCCTGGATCAGGAAGATCCCCTGGAGGAGCGCACGGCAACCCACTCCAGTATTCTTGTCTGGAGAATCCCATGGACAGGAGAGCCAGGCGAGCTATGCTCCATAGGGTTGTAAAGAGTCGGACATGACTGAAGCGACTTAGCACCTAGCATACAAAATCACCTTATCCAACTGGATTAAATTCCTCATTGTAATCTCATAAGATGTCTGCTAGGATTTGCTTAGAAGCCTAAGAAGGCACATAAACCTTTTATAAATTCAGAGATTGAGTAGCACTGATCTTTCACTCTGATTCATAAATTTAATGGCACAGAATCACTAGGATGGATTGTTAGATCCAGACCCATTCTTTCCAGGATGGAGAGGCAAAACTGAGAACAAAATAATTTCTAGTTGGTAGGTTGAAGCTCTAGGCAGTTTTGGGAAAAGTCATGAAATGGTCAATTTGGATTTCCCTTGTAACTTCCCTTTTGGGGTTCGAGGTCCTCTTCTTCAATAGGGCTGTCAGTTCCTCTCTTATCCCTCAGTATTATTTCCACTAAGGTGTTAGTGACTGTCTTGTTACCTTGTTACAATAATTATTTGTATTTTAAAGGAAAGGAAGAAACTTACGATGCACTAAGTAAAGAAAGCTCTTAGGATGTAGATTTGGTTGAGGAAAGAGTATCAAGTCACAAAGCAAATAATCTGAATGGGAACCTCACTTATAAAATGGTGATGTGGTACCTCCCTCCACAGGTTGTATATTAACAGAGATGTTGTATGTCAGATGCTAAGCCCAGGATAACAACTGGTGTGTTAAGGATTGTAAGAGCCATCTCTGCACAGCTTAATTTCTTGATCTGGAATGATCTAGCTCAAAACTCAGAAGCCTTTTATACTTCAAGAAATAGTTGCATAACTTAGTGACCAAAAAAAAATGTTATTTTCCACATTTGAAATCTCCAACTGTTTTTAAACACCCATTTGTTGGCTAAGGTTGGGTAAGAATTACATTAAGTCTGCAGTTCCCAAACTTTTTGGCACCAGGGACTGGTTTTGTGGAAGACACTTTTTCCATGGGTTGGGGAGGGGGCTCATTTCAGCGTGATTCAAGTGCAGAAGGGTTCATTCTTCTATGAGACTCTCATGTTGCCACTGATCTGACAGGAGGTGGAGCTCAGGTGGTAATGCTTGCCACGGGGTGGGAGTGTAAATACAGATGAAGCATCACTTGTCTGCTGCGCACCTCCTGCTTGTTGACTGGGTTCCTAATAAGCCACAGATTGGTACCAGTCCAAGGCCTGAGGATTTGGAATCCTTGTATAAGGGACACGAGAGAAGCATGAGATGTCTTCTTTTATTAAAAATATGATCATTTATAAGAATCCAGTAAATGTTTGACTTCTTTAATTGTCCCTCTAAATATTTAATGCAAGCAGTAAGCACAAATACCATCTTGACAACTATTGTTACTGTCATTAAATTAATATGGAATTTGTTTCTATTTCATTCAATCAGAGGTATCTTTAAATTCTTTCCACAGTTGCTCCAAAAGATATACAGCTTACAGCTTTTCCCTCTGAGAGTGTCAAGGAAGGAGACACTGTTATTATCTCCTGTATATGTGGGAATGTTCCCCCAACTTTGATAATTCTGAAGAAAAAAGCAGAGACTGGCTACACAGTGCTAAAGTCTACAGGTGGTGCATATACCATCCACAGGGCTCAGTTAGAGGATGCGGGAGTATACCAATGTGAATCTAAAAATGAAGTTGGCTCACAGCTAAGAAGCCTAACACTTGATGTTAAAGGTTAGTTTGTTTTTTTGTTTTTTGTTTCTTGTTATTTTTATAGCAGGTCTGAAGCTTGGTGGATTGTAAAGAATTTCAAGGGTGAGATGAAGGAGTTGGCAAAATGGAACTGAATTCCATGTCAATTGTGGTTATTTCTTAGTGTTCCCTAAAATAATCATGTACAGGTGCTCTGTCCTAAGGAGTTTAGCCAGGATGCTGACATTTATCATAAATCAGGGTAGAATTCCCATTTGCTATTTGAAACATTGACAATTTATCATTGGTCTCTGAGGTCTTGCATTTCTTGCGTGTTTAAATGTATTTTCAAAACCTTTCTTTGGGAGTTATAGGGAAAAAGTAGAATTGGCACATGGAAAAAGAAAGGTTTATCTAGACCCTTTTCCTTCCTACCCGAAGACAGTGTCACTCTCTGAACAAGAAGTGACTGCATATTTTCCAGATTGACTCTTTTCTGGATTTGAGAATGATGATCTTAATGCTGAACAACGTAAAGGAGTCTCTAGACTACAGAATTACTTCCTTAGAATATCTAAACTCCTTGTCCATCCTGCTGTATTCTGACGGAGAAAGGGAGGGAGGGGGCAATGGCCCCAGCAGAGGAATTTCAGGGGCCAGCTTAATTTCAATCCATCTGTGAATCCTACAGATCCATCACAGTAGGATCTGTTGATCTTATCAGTGGAAGTAGAAAGTGTCAGCGTTTATTGCTCAGTCTTCCACTCCTTGAGTGGTAAGGAGCTCCCTCTGTGTACTGGACGCCAAACTTGAAATAAACATGATTGTAAACAAATACAACTTTTAAGGGCCTTTGGCACTGGGCTCCCAGAGACAACAACTATCAATGTAAAGAGAATTTAAACCTGGGTCAGAAAATGGGTTCAAATTTTACTCATCTCATCAAATCTCTCAAGATTATGAGCTTTACCATGTTTTCTGTCTTCACAATACCTCCTCGAAACACAACAATATCCCTTGTATCATGTCACTCAAAATGACACAGGGATGTATATAATCAATGCTTCCAGATTTCTGGATTGAGATCTCAGTTATGAGTAGGTTGAAATTCATCTATTCCTATTTAATCCTTGATGTCTCCAGACCACCTTTAATTAAGCCTGATTCCAGGGATTTGGATTCCTAACAGTTTTATAATTCTTTTTGTAGTCAGTGATTCTCTTTTAAAGACATATCAAAGCTTCTTCTCCTCTTTTTAACTTTCTCATACATTGTTGTCTTTTCTAATTGCTTTAAGTTGATAACTTTACATATTTGCTATTTTTCACTCATTGCTTAAATGAACAATTAAAGCACCTTGTGGACACTCAGCTAGAACCCCCAAGCTAAATACAGTTTCAACTAACTACAAAAGAATGGAAACAAAAATTTGACATTTTCCTGGGAATTTTGAACTAGTCATCCTTTGCATTTAGCTGAGATTTTAAACTAATTTAGGTTTGTTTTGCTTTAGAAATACATTTGCTCGAATGTATTTCAATGATAAAAATGTTTGGGAGTCTTTAGAATTTTCAGTATTGATACAGTTAATAGAAAACTATATTTGAAGGTTGCCCTGGTAACCAACTCAGCAGCAAAAATGTACTGCAGATGCCTGAGGGGAAAAACCAAAGGCAAAAGACAGTATAATACTTATTAAATTGAAAAACAATAGGATCAGAAATACCATTGCCTACCATGTCATCAATACTGATGCCTAAACATAATTATGATAATGAATGTCATTAAAATGTTACTCTCATACTCTTAGTTCTACTCTAGTAAGGAAAAGTAAAAAAATAGGGTAATTATCATTATGTTTATGATGAAGTTTTTTTAATGTCAATAATTCAAAAATCAGCTTCCCTTCATCTGACCCCAGCGATTCTCTTCTTCTTGGTTGACATCTGGTGATTAGAGACTCTAGAAGTAGAGCAGTGATGATCAATGTCAAGTCATTCATTTCTTCTAGAACAGAAACAATATAGAAGCCTCCTGAAGAAACTTACTATTTATGAGGCCATACTGTGCTGTGAAAACATAAATATAAACAGAGATGAATCGCCAGTAAATACCATGCTGTCTTCTTCAGATGTTCTTATAAGGTTAAAATGTTACATACTATCGTAACTGTCAGATGATTTTTAGTGTAGTAGAAAGAGTACTAATTTAAAAGTTTTATGACACTATTACTTTATGAACTCGATGTATAACTAAATGACAATGACAGGATGTAGAAAGAAAACAATATATATTGCTATTCAAAAGATATTTACTGGGGGAAAAAAGATATTTATTGGGTGCAAGTTACTCCAAGCAGTGAGCCAGTTACTAGCTATTGAGTGGTGGATCAAAAGAAACTAGATACATGCTCTTATGTAATTCAGTCTGAAGGAGGGAACAAACATTAATAGATAATCAAACACACAAATGTTTAAATATAAGCTGTGATGATGGCTGTGGAGGGGAATGTAGTGGGTTGTAACAGTATACAGGGAAAAAAGTGCATTGTTGTTGTTCAGTTATTTGTTATTTGTGTCTGACTCTTTGTGACCCCATGGTCTGCAGCATGCCAGGCTTCCATGTCTTCACCATCTCCTGGAGCCTGCTCAAACTCATGTCCATTGAGTCGGTGATGCCACTCAACCATCTCATCCTCTATTGCCCCCTTCTCCTCCTGTATGTTAAGATTCCTAATTTAGGCTGGTGGTAATGCAGGTCAGAGAATGCCTCTTTGAGGAAGTAAAGCTATCCAGAGAACTACATATTGTCAAGAAATGATATAAATGCTGAAGAGGAATAATGTATATTAAGATGCCCTACTTCAGAGATACAAAATATAAAATTTTCTATATATTTATAAAAAAACCATCGGCAAGAATTCTTTCTCTTATTATCTCATACATGATGTTTGACTATAATGGTTGTACTGTAGGTATTTCAAGACCTTTCTTGGAGAACTGGTTAGTTATTTTACTTCATTAATAATCAGAGTCCTAGTTCTTTAGTATGTACTTTTATTTCCCAAAGCAAACACTCTTGTCCCATTCTTACTCTTCTAAATGAGCCCTAAAAAGTTGCACCTTTCCTTCCATCCTGTTACTGGACCTGCATCTATGTGAATCCAAGTTTGTGAAAGTCAGCAGCTGTCATCTTTAGACTCATTATGACCATAGCAACTACTGATTATTTGATTAATTCAGAGAAATGTGCATTTGAGTCCTGTTGGTTCTTATCACTGATTTAATTCACTTTTCTTCAGAGAAGTAGTGGTACTGTTAAAACTTGTGACAGTAATTATTAAACAATTTCTTTTCATACCAGACATTAATTGTATCCATCTTGTTATTTTCCAGGAAGAGAAAGTAACAAGGACTATTTTTCTCCTGAATTTCTCATGCTCTATTGTGCATCCGCCTTAATATTAACTGCCTTTGGAATGATTACTTACTTTGTTAGAAGAGCCAACATGACAGGGTCATACAGTCTCGTAGAAGCACGGAGAACAAAAGTGTAGCTAATGCTTGAAATGTTCTACCAAAGATACCATCAGTTCAGATCCTCGATACTGCTCACCATTCCACGAGGAAAACAGAAACTGGGAGTTCAGGCTTCCTTGAATGCAGTGAACGCTTGGAAAGAAATAGCTGCCTATGGCCCTCACTGTGAGCAAGAAGCCAAAGGAAAATTTCTGCTTAAAAACTAGGCACTACCATTGAGATGACTGGAGTAATTTCTTGATGTGTATATACAATAACATGATTTGTATATATGTAAAACTATGCTGTAGCAAGGTTGCTTGGAATATCAGCACACTAGAATCACTATATCTAAAATTATTAAAATGTTGCTTGAACTGATTGTTATAACTTAATGCATCTTAATATCAACTGGCAGCTGAACTTTGTCATCTTTTTAATATTTTATTTCCTTTAATAAAATTTTATTCCTACTAAGTTCATTGGCAACAATTTCATATTGTGTAAAGATGCCAGGGTTTTATATTGTCATAGACAAATGACAAACCATGAGGGCACTGGGTTGACTTTCAGGTACTAAACACTTCAACCTATGGTATAATGGTTAACTGGATTTCTCTGGGTGGTACTGACATGGTACAGAGACATTTTTTGATGTTGTTTGTTCATCAGACTCTTGTGTAATTTTCCCAAGTGCTCTAAAAATGCAACCTTTTTTGATTTTCTTTTGTAAATGTTTAGGTTTTTTGTATAGTAAAGCGATGATTTCTGGAATTGGAAGAGTTGTGTGTTTATTTATTATAAGTTGCCTCCTTTAATCATGTGATAGCTCTTTTGGTAATGTCAAGTTCCAAATACTGGAGAGTTCAAGCCCATAGAAATATCTACTTGAAGTGTGCTCCTCAGATTACTTTGATCAGAATCACCATAAGAACTTTACAGATATTTACTTATCTTGAGGCCATCCTAACCTATTGAATTGAAATACCTGGTTTAGTAGCCTTGGAACCTGAAATTAAAAAAATATATATAGTATGCACAGAAAGAGTGAATGCAGATGAACATGGACATGTTAAAGGGCAGCAAGTGAAGACCTGTACCATTAAAGCGAAGAGATAGAGCATTATCTTTCTTCAGAGCCTCTTGCTGCTGCTGCTGCTGGTGCTAAGTCATGTCAGTTGTGTCCGACTCTGTGCGACCCCAGAGATGGCAGCCCACCAGGCTCCCCCGTCCCTGGGATTCTCCAGGCAAGAACACTGGAGTGGGTTGCCATTTCCTTCTCCATCAGAGCCTCTTAGATGCCATTTACCATTTATTGATTGTAGCTCTGTTACTGAGGCTTCAACAATATCTTGAATTGTACATTAACCTTTCCCCTCCTTTCTTTGGGGATTTTTATACCTATATATGTTTTTACTCACTCAGTCATGTCCAACTCTTTGCAACCCCATGGACTGGAGCCTGGAGGCTCTTCTGTCCATGGGATTTCCAGGCAAGAATACTGGAGTGGGTTGCCATTTCCTTCTGCAAGGGATCTTCCCGACCCAGGAATGGAATCCATGTCTCCTGTGTCTCCTGCCTTGCAGGAAGATCCTTTACCCACTGAGCCATTAGGGAAGCCCTTATACCTATATAGGTAACCCTAAGTAGAACATTGTTTTGTTTGCCAGCTTTTAAATCTTACACGCATGCCTGCTAAGTCACTTTAGTCGAGTCCAACTCTTTGCTACCCCATGGACTGTAGCCCTCCAGGCTCCTCTGTCTATGGGATTCTCCAGGCAAGAATACTGGAGTGGGTTGTTATTTCCTCCTCCAGGGGATCTTGCCAACCCAGGGATGGAAACCTTGTCTCTTGTGTCTCCTACTTTAGCAGGTGAGTTCTTTACCATTAGCATCACCTGGGAAGCCCCTAAATATAATCAAATGGTATATTTGACGGTGACTTTATTTTTCACTCAAAATTATGTTTTTGCTTAATTAATCCATATTGTTATATTTAGCTATGTCTATTCATTATAAGATTTTGCCACAATTTATTTATATAGGATATATATATATATATATATATATAGCCTACTGTTGATGGATATTTGGGCTATTTACAGTTTTTACAATATGATCAAAATTTCTATAAACACTGTTTTACATATTCCTGAATTACATGTAAGAATTAACTTAGGGTGCAAGAATTCCTCTAAAGTGTATATATTCTAATGAAATCACTGGATTGTAGGAAATGTACACTTCCAGGTTTATAAGGAAAGCCAAACTATTTTCTGAAGCAGTTGAAATAATTTATACTCCCACCAGCAGCGAATAAGTGCTGCTTGTTACTAAACAGCTTACCGGTGACATTGTCTGACTTAGAAATTTGCCTTTATTATTGCTTAAAATCATTTCCCATATTTTTTTAAGTTGTGTTTTCCTGATTACTAGTGAGGTTGAACATCTTATCACATATCTAAGGAACTCTGTGTTTAGGATCATTGGAGCTGGCCCTTTTGTGGAATATCTGTACATTTCTTTTGCTGTTTTCCTGGTGATTGGTTGTCTTATTGATATTGGGGAGATTTTAAAATATGTTTATATATTTTAGAATATGTATATATATTACCCTAAAACAATGGGATTCCCGGGTGGCTTAGTGGTAAAGAATCAGCCTGCCAATGCAGGAGATGCAGATTCTATTCCTAGATCATGAG
>SJYQ01007528.1:310196-322743 GCA_006410935.1 Redunca redunca
CTCCTAAATTAAGTAAAAAAGATAGAGAGAGAAAGCAAGAGATGTCAATGCTCTTGCTGTAAACTATTGGGGAAGATACTTTGGAAAATAAGTCTTCCAGATTAAGGACAGGCCAGATATTATGCTCTTTCATTGTCTTAGAAGGTCTGAGAGACTAAGTAATCAAAATTGAGCAAAGAAGAAGAGTCTTCAAAACTTTAAATTTCACAAAGAAGTTTACCAGGTAGAAGGGGACAAGTGCATTGACTGATTTTCCTGAAAAATGACAATGTCTTGACAACGGCTATGAAAGCTTGATGACCCTTAACATCTCATGGAACAAAGGAGTCAGTAAAACAAGGTGAAGATGTTAAAGGGGGAACATAAGAAACACAAAAGAAAGATGTCAAGGTGACAAGTTAAACATAATCCACAGAATAGGAAACGTCAGAAGCCTCCTCCACAGTACACCTACAAATACCTGCCCTTTTGTTAATACATAAAAGAGAGCCTCTCACTGTAACCCCTTTACTTCCTCATGGGGGTAAATTAGATGACTAGGCAGTGTGAAGGTGCCTGGCGGGAGAGATTTTACTGGGCAGCAAACTGGACAATGCATCCAGTAAACTGCATTTTACATGGACCAGTCTTTTGTTTGTTACTTCCAAATCCTGGATCTTCAAGGCGTTCGACTGTACCTCATTTCTCCTGTATCACTCCACTCACAAAATCACAAAGGGGTTAATAGATTAAGGTAGGCATATTCACTGAATAAACCTTCTGTTTGTTAGGGAAGAATGGTACGGGATCCACTTTGATCTGAAAGCTTCTAATTTAAGCCAACTTTCAAAGACAGAAGATAATCAGATTCTTGTGGTATCTTTGATTATATGAGACCTTACTCAAATTTGTAACCCACAGCCACAGATCGCTCATGACCTTGGATGTCTGTGACCTGGCACCAGTGGAGGACAACTATGATCTCAAAGAGTCCACCCATTTGCCTTGGTGTTAAATTCCACCATGAAGCCGAGAGCCTTTTAAGTTTTGTTTCTACCTAGTAGTAAAAATAGTATTACAGCAAATATCACAATGGGATACAAAAAACAATGTATAGATAAGTTATTCATATCAATTTCTCTATTGAAGAATTGCTGTAGTTAATTCATTTCCAAGACAAACCATTCAATATCACAGCAATCCAAGTCTATGCCCCAGCTAGTAAGGCTGAAGAAGCTGAAGTTGAATGGTCCTATGAAGACCTACAAGATCTTCTAGAACTAACACCCAAAAGAGATGTCCTTTTCTTTATAGGGGACTGGAATGCAAAAGTAGGAAGTTAAGAAACACCTGCAGTAACAGGCAAATTTGCCCTTGGAGTACAGAATGAAGCAGGGCAAAGGGTAATAGAGTTTTGCCAAGAGAATGCACTGGTCATATCAAACAGCCTCTTCCAACGACACAAGAGAAGACTCTAGACATGGACATCTCATACACTAGTAATGCTCAAAATTCTCCAAGCCAGGCTTCAACAGTACATGAACCGTGAACTTCCTGATGTTCAAGCTGGTTTTAGAAAAGGCAGAGGAACCAGAGATAAAATTGCTAACATCCGTTGGATGATCAAAAAAGTGAGAGAGTTCCAGAAGAACATCTATCTCTGCTTTATTGACTATGCCAAAGCCTTTGACTGTGTGGATCACAATAAACTGTGGAAAATCCTGAAAGAGATGGGAATACCAGACCATCTGATCTACCTCTTGAGAAACCTATATGCAGGTCAGCAAGCAACAGTTAGAACTGGACCTGGAACAACAGACTGGTTCCAAATAGGCAAAGGAGTATGTCAAGGCTGTATATTGTCACCCTACTTATTTAACTTATATGCAGAGTACATCATGAGAAATGCTGGGCTGGAGGAAGCACAAGCTGGAATCAAGATTGCCAGGAGAAATATCAATAACCTCACATATGCAGATGACACCACCCTTATGGTAGAAAATGAAGAAGAATTAAAGGGTCTCTTGATGAAAGTGAAAGAGGAGAGTGAAAAAATTGGCTTAAAACTCAACATTAAGAAAATTAAGGTCATTGCATCTGGTCCCATCACTTCATGGCAAATAGATGGGGAAATAGTGACAGACTTTATTTTTGGAGGCTCCAAAATCACTGCAGATGGTGATTGCAGCCATGGAATTAAAAGATGCTTGCTCCTTGGAAGAAAAGTTAGGACCAACCTAGATAGCATACTAAAAAGAAGAAACATTACTTTGCCAACAAAGGTCCATCTAATTAAAGCTATGGTTTTTCAAGTAGTCATGTATGCATATGAGAGTTGAACTATAGAGAAAGCCGAGTACTGAAGAATTGATGCTTTTGAACTGTGGTGTTGGAGAATACTCTTGAGAGTCCCTTGGACTGCAAGGAGATCCAACAAGTCCATCCTAAAGGAAATCAGTCCTGAATATTCATTGGAAGGACTGATGCTGAAGCTGAAACTCCAATACTTTGGCTACCTGATGAGAAGAACTGACTCACTTGAAAAGACCCTGGTGCTTGGAAAGATTGATGGTGGGAGGAGAAGCAGACAACAGAGGATGAGATGGTTGGATGGCATCACTGACTCAATGAACATGAGTTTGAGTACACTCTGGGAGTTGATGGTGGACAGGGAGGCCTGGCGTGCTGCAATCCATGCGGTCGCAAAGAGTTGGACACGACTGAGCAACTGAACTGAACTTATAGTTAATGAATGAGGATCAAAAGAAGGAAAATTCTTCAATGAAGAGTTGAAAGAAAGATGAAGAGTTTGAAGAGGCAACAATTATTTTCTTAACAAATTCCATTTGCATAATTTTTCCCTTTCTGGACATCAGGGGATGAGTCAATCATTCCCTCAGTTGACACATTATCATCACTGCTCAAAGCAAGAGTCCTTTTTAATTTTTTCTCTTTTTTTTCTGTTTCTCATTCCCATTCCTTCTTCCCACAGGCAGCCATTTTTACTGTATTCAATATGTACCTTTTGGTTTGTACATGTGTTTTTGTAAAACATGTAAAAATGTGTTTTTGCTTGCATTTAATTTTTATAAATAATATCATGTTTTATGTTTCTATTTACTTTAAAATTTTCTTTTACTCAGACCATATATTTAGGATTCATCCATGTACTCTGTGGGCTTCCCATGTAGCTCAGCTGGTAAAGAATCTGCCTGCAATGCGGGAGACCTGGCTTCGATCCCTGGGTTGGGAAGATCCCCTGGAGAACAGGACAGCTAACCGCTCCAGTATTCTGGCCTGGAGAATCTCATGGATGGTATAGTCCATGGGGTCCCAAAGAGTCAGACACGACAGCCACCTTCACGTGTGCTCTGTGTGGTGGCTTCCCTGGTGGCTCAGCAGTAAAGAATTCTCCTGCAATGCAGGCACATGGGTTCTGTTCCTGGGTCAGAAAGATCTCCTGCAGAAAGGAATGGCTACCCACTCCAGTATTCTTGCCTGGGAAGTTCCATGAACAGAGGAGCCTGATGGGCTACAGTCCATGGGGACCCAGGAGAGTCAGACATGACTTAGCGACTAGAGCAACAACAACATGTACTACGTGTGTATTTAGTTTCTTGCTTCTAACTACCATACAGTGTGTACATTTTCCTTATGATACATTTACTTAATGACAAATAATTTCCTCTATGCAGCCTTTCAGTGATGTGCACCCGGATTACCTCCAGTTGCCTCACTCCAAAGGGTGCCGAAGTCAGCGTCCATGTATGTGATCCTTAAGAACTTGTGTAAGAATCTCTCTGGACTCTAATTTCACTCCAGGATTAGAATTGCTGGTGATAAGGCTAAAATATATTTAAAACACTCTAGTCTGGGCATTAGTAGCCACTTTTTCTTATATATAAATTTGGTGTTGTCATTATCACCATTTAACAGCTGAATAAATGGAGAGATCAGATTTTGAGCTGGCCACAGTCACTCAGCGAGTAAAGAGTCACACTTTCTCTTCTGACCACAATGTTCTGCTCTACTCTGAGCATCATGTTACATTGCCTCCACAAGCCTGTCCTATCCTGAAGTTGGGAAGTGGGTTAGATTTGTTTTATTACATTTCCTGGGGACTGTCTAACGCTCCCTCATTTGTGATTATACTGTAATTAGCAAGGTTAGAGAAGGGAGATAGACTGATCCCTTTTGGCTGAAAGCAACTCTAACTGATCTCATTTAACTGTTTCCTGGTGGACTAGAAGTGATGCCTCTATATTAAAATCAGGGACAGGCAACTTGCTGGCAAAGGTCTTAAGGTGAATTTTTAAGATAATTAAGATGATTGACTTCTGAAGATTTGTCCAAAAAGGGTAATAACACTTTTAATTAGTACCCCTTGTATATGATAGACACATGGAAAGCCTGACACCACAGGCTTGTGAGGGGGAGACTAGGTTTAAATTTACTGGGAAAAGAAAATAGAATAAAGCCATCTTATGACAGAGTTCTCAGAAGTATTTCATAAATAGTGCTAATAATCTGAGTGTGAGAACAATTAGATTTTGCAGCTGACTCAGTCATTCTGTATGTATTGTTTTAATGTTATTCCACATAGACCTGCCACATTCTTCTGCTCCTGTCGCATGGCAGCCCCGCTGAGCACACTGCAACACCTCTCTTATCAAGGCGAGGTCTCAGCCCCTAAGAAAACCTGATACAGTCATTCCAGACATTCTTACATGGACATTTCTGTCTTTAACAGGGGCTTTGAATTTCATGCTAAATCGAAGATTTCTCTTGCCAGGAAGAGTGCATCCTGTAGTTCACCACTGAGACTTACTTCAAGAGCAATAATTCAATTTCAACTCAGGGAGAGAGGGAAAAGGTTCTTTTAGAGTCCCTTGGAATGCAGGTGTGTGTATTTTGGGAGTTGAAGGTTTTAAACACTGTAATCCTTTTCCCAAGAGATTCTTATCCCGAACTCAATGGTTTCTATTCATCCACGTAATTTAGGAAAATTTCCTCTTTGACTCTTTGGACAACAGCAGCGTCACCAGTCACTTGAGCAGATGTCTTGTACAGAATTTGTAAAACAAACACTAGGAAACTAGGAGTAGGAATAGGCCACATTAGAATATCAGAAAAAATTTCTCTTAAGTTCTCTCAATTGCCATGACATTTTTATTTTTCAAAAAGTCCACTGGAAAAACTGAGCTAATTTTAGACGAGAGGCCTGGGTAGTAATTATGCTTTTTACTCTAAACAATCTTATGTATTGGGACACATGATGATGGGCTTTAGTCGGACTAGACAAATGCCAAGATCTTGTCCAGTGCATAAGCTGTTAAAGTATTAAACCTAGAGGAAAAATCAAATTACAGTAGGAACTTAGAATATTATGCCTCTGCTTGCCCTCACTTTTTAATTTTTTGGATCAAGTACGTAAAATAATTTTTTTGTCATCTTGACATTTCTTTTAATGAGTTAATATTCCCCAGAGCAGAACTATTAATACTTATGGAAGTGCTGTGCTAAGAAGCAGATCAGGCCATGGGGATATGGTTCTGGTCCCTTTTGGACTCTTTTGGAGAACAGTAGTTTTAATACTTTAGCAGCATCATAATCACACAGATTGCTAGATTCCGCCTCCAAAATTGCTGATTCAGGAGATCTGGGGCAGGATCTGAAAACTTTATTTCTAACAAATTTTCAGGTGATGTGTTGCTGCTGGTCTGGGACTACAGGGTTCTAGAATATTATTTGCCCAGTGTTGAGGCAGTGATCTGATCCTTCCATGTCAACTTCATCCCCAGGTTATACAATTGGTGATGGGCAGCCTTTGCAATGATACCGTGATCTTCTAGTTCAGATTCCAGAAGACTGTTTTCCAGTAATAATCACCACACACACACCATCAACACAGAAAATGGAGAATAGGGCAAATTCATATATAGTCACTCAATATCTCCACTCTTCCTCTCTTCATGGTTCAAAACTGTCGACAGTCTGGTTTACAATTTGGCCAAAAATTATTTTAAATGCTTGGTGTATTTTGGATGGTGTCTTATCAATTTATAGAAGAATTCAACAGAAACATCACAAATCAGAGTTCAGATATGTTCTCCCCCCTCTCTCTGGAGTAGCTGGTATTTATTGAGCATTTTCTGTTTACTGTGAAAGGTGTTATTAATTCTGTTTGCAGGATCTTATGTAACCCTTGAGACAATCCTATTAGATGAGTGTTTTTTTTTAATCCTGTTTCATAGATGGGGAAAGCTTTACCTTGAGAGGCAAAGTAACTTCCCTCAGGTTACTCAAAAAAGAAGTGGTGGAATCAAGATTTGCAGTAGCACCTTGCTTCCATATATATAATTCTGGAAAAATGAAACACTCTACCATTTACATTCTGTAAATTGGGACTTGCTGCCCAGAGATAATGTGGGAATTAATGAGACAATAGACTTGTCAGGGGCCACAGAGAAAGGATACATTATGCCTACAAGATATTACACTTTGTAATATTTTAGATGTTACTCTATTTTCTACAACAAATCAAATGGCTACATTCTGTAAACTTATTGTCTCTTTTACTTTGTATGTCTGATTCTTAAAGAATTATTTTTATGTACTTCTTCTCAAAATGGTCATGCATTCTTTTTTCTTGCTAATATTCAATGGAACTACTCAAAATTACTTTATTTCTAATGTGTCAGTTCAGTTCAGTTCAGTCACTCAGTCATGTCCGACTCTTTGCGACCCCATGAATCACAGCATGCCAGGCCTCCCTGTCATCACCAGCTCCCGGAGTTCGCTCAGACTCACGTCCATCGAGTCAGTGATGCCATCCAGCCATTTCATCCTCTGTCATCCCCTTTTCCTCCTGCCCCCAATCCCTCCCAGCATCAGGGTCTTTTCCAATGAGTCAACTCTTCTCATGAGGTGGCCAAAGTACTGGAGTTTCAGCTTGAGCATCATTCCTTCCAAAGAAATCCCAGGGCTGATCTCCTTTAGAATGGACTGGTTGGATCTCCTTGCAGTCCAAGAGACTCTCAAGAGTCTTCTCCAACACCACAGTTCAAAAGCATCAATTCTTCAGTGCTCAGCTTTCTTCACAGTCCAACTCTCACATCCATACATGACTACTGGAAAAACCATAGCCTTGCCTAGATGGACCTTTGTTGGCAAAGTAGTGTCTTTGTTTTTCAACGTGCTATCTAGGTTGGTCATAATTTTCCTTCCAAGAGTAAGCGTCTTTTAGTTTCATGGCTGCAGTCACCATCTGCAGTGATTTTGGAGCCCAAAAAATAAAGTCTGACACTGTTTCCAATGTTTTCCCATCTATTTCCCATGAAGTGATGGGACCAAATGCCATGATCTTCGTTTTCTGCGTGTTGAGCTTTAAGCCAACTTTTTCACTCTCCTTTTTCACTTTCATCAAGAGGCTGTTTAGTTCTTCTTCACTTTCTGCCATCAGGGTGGTGTAACCAATCCTAAAGGCAGATGTTCTGAGGTCACCAGAGACTAGTAGAAAGAGTTCACTTAGAGTTCGAGTTCCACTCCAGTCCTGCTGTTGCTGTCTGTGGTTCTGGTGGCCACTGTTTCTCCTGCGTTTAACATTGGATGGTGTTGTGCTTCATCAGGACTCCAGTTTATCTCCACCACAGTATAGGATGGATGATTTTCATTTTCACAAACCCAGACTTGAGAGAAATCCATAAATATTTTCTAAGGATGCAGGAAAAATGATTGCCCGCCCTGTTTCTCCCTAATTACAAAAACTATAATGTCTGTTGTCTTACTCACCAGCAGCAGATAAGATAGACTGTGGGTTATGAGCAGTTCACAGGAAACTTGCTGTAACTCCACCTTTTTACTCTCAATCAGGAAAACATTTCAGAAAGCAAGTGAGTAAGCCTGATGATCATCATAGGCATTATCTGCAGTCTAATCTATTTTTTAAAAAAATCATCTCCAAAGAGCAGCACTTCACCTGATCGCCACTCTGGTTGAGAACCACAGGACAAGATGATTTTCAGATCTTTTCCAACACAAACACCTCCTTTATGGCCTTGAAACTTTTGTCCAATAGACTTTCACAACAGTCTTTCTGGATTGATTGCTTGGAAGATAAGTTGCACAGCACCACTACTTCTATGTTCTGTTCAGTTTACTAATCTAAAAGGAAAAGTTGTAGCAATTCCTTGGAAAAATTTAAGAACATTCCTGAGAATAAAATTGCCAATTTCATCACTGCTTCTGCCGGATCCTGAGGGGCGTGGAAAATATCAGGCTGCCAGTGTCATCTGGCTTAAGATTATTGTCATCTGAAGCAAAGATGGCCTCGGTCCCGGTTTGGAGGAAAAGATGGAACCCACTGATTCCTAGGAGCCCAAATCCTTTAAGTGGAAAATCTTTCAGGTTAAAGCTATCTACTTTCATTTTAACATTCAGCATTTCTCCCTACTTGTTTATCTCCCTTTGGGTTTTTAAAAACCATACTTAGGAAATTTATAGAAAATATTTTTAACCTCCATAAGGACACTGAAATTTTTGTTACAACTTTCTTTTTACACATTTTAACCAATTAGTATTTATTATATTTATTCTGGCACAAAGTCTTCAAAAACAGGATATTCTCCTTAAGTCCTATTTTAACTATAATGTGGCAAATCACAGGCAGGCTTTTCTAATTTTTTACATGAAAGTGTTGGAATTTCCACAGCTTATGTTCCAAGCCAACAAAAATATACAGAGGGAATTTTTGAATTCAGTTGATTTACTTCACGACATTACTTCTTACAAATATAGTTACTAATCATGGCAGTGAACTTTAAGTGTGATTTGGAAATGGAAAGTTTGTTCTGTGAAATCAGAAGCAAAAAGGATAAAAATAGTTTGCATCTGACAATACCACATCCCAGGAAAAGGTAATGCCTTCGTTATCTCCAAGGCTTTCCTGGACAGGCAAAAGGTCCAGGAAGACCAAAAAAAGTCCACGGTTGAGCTGAACTGTGCTAGCACAGAGAGGGCACTTAAACATGGAATCAGAAAACTTCACTTCTAGTCCTGGCTTTCCTAGCTGTGTGTTTTTGAGGAGGTCAGTTTACCTCTCTGACCCTCAGTTTCTTCCTCCATCTAATGAAGATAAAAATACTCACCCTGAGGACTGTTAGAAGGCTCATGTGAGATAAAACATATTAAAGAATTAACAAAAATTAGAAAGCACTTTACAAATATGAGATATCTTTATAAAATCCTTCTATAATTCAATTAACCTTTGAACATGGGATGTTTAAATTGGATAAGATGGCAAGACTAATTGGGGTATTCATCAGGATATGATGTTTCTTTCATTGGTACTTATTGGTACTGCATAAAGAGCCCCTCTAACTACTAAGAGTGTCATTTGCCTCAGATGTGTTAGAAAAAGTGAGGGACTTTAGTTCCAGGGAGGCCCCTAACAAATGGATTACTTGGAAGTCCTAAAAGAGACGTGCTACAAACGTGGTGGTTATGAAGCCAGCTGAGAGAAGTATGCCTGAATCTTCTTAGGATCCAATCAGAGCAGCATCAGAATGCTTAGAATTTTGAAATGGACAATGAGGGGATTGCTGAAGTTAGAATGGAAAGGATGGATAAAACAGAAATAAAATCTTAACATTGGAGGTGGCACCTTAATGGTCACCCGGTGAATATCTCATAGAAGCAAAACTTGACCTCTCGCACATTTTTAGGAGCTGTCACCCAACTTGCTTGACAACTTGCTGTGACTAGGAGTTGTTTAATCCCTAAGGAGACCATTCCACTGCTGAAAAGGTTTAGCAATTAGAATGTCCTTCTTCACAAAGAACTTAATAGGGTTGTTTCTTAATACTGTGCATGCTAAGTCACTTCAGTTGTGTCCAACTCTGTGCAAACTTATAGACTGTAGCCCAGCAGGCTCTTCTGTCCATGGGATTCTCCAGGCAAGAATATTGGAGTGGATTGCCATGCCCTCCTCCAGGGGATCTTCCCCATCCAGGGGTTGAACCCACAGTTCTTGTCTCCTGCATTGGCAGGTTCTTTACCACTAGTGCTACCTGTGAAGCCCATATTCTAATATTGTTACATGTTGTTTACACAGAACTTTGCTATTTACATTTAAAAAGATTTCACACCATCACTTTTGATTTGATAATCATAAAAGTCATGTGAATCACTTGAAATACTATTATCCCTATTTGAGCGTGTGTAAATAAAAGTACTCCTTGGAAGAAAAGCTATGACTAACCTAGACAGCATATTAAAAAAACAGAGACATTATTTTGCCTACAAAGGTCCATCTAGTCAAAGCTATGGTTTTTCCAGTAGTGATGTATGGATGTGAGAGTTGGATCATAAAGAAGGCTGACCCTGAAGAACTGATGTTTTTGAACTGTGGTGTTGGAGAAGACTCTTGAGAGTCTCTTGGACTGCAAGGAGACCCAACCAGTCCATCCTAAAGGAAATGAGTCCTGAATATTCATTGGAAGGACCGATGCTAAACCTGAAGCTCCAATACTTGGGTCACCTGATGCAAAGAGTTGACTCATTAGAAAAGACACTGATGCTGGAAAAGATTGAAGGCGAGAAGAGAAGCAGAGTTGGATGGCATCATCAACTCAATCAACATGAGTTTGAGTAAGCTCTGGGAGATGGTGAAGAACAGGGAAGCCTGGCTGCAGTCCATGGGGTCACATAGAGTTTGACATGACTGAACAACAACAACAAACAAAAATGCAGGCTTCCCTGGTGGCTCAGTGGTAAACAATTCACCTGCAGTGCAGGAGCTGCAAGAGACGTGGGTTCAGTCTCTGGGTCAGGAAGATTCCCTGAAGAAATGCATGGCAATCCATTACAGTATTCTTGCCTGGAGAATCCCATGGACAGAGGATCCTGGCGGACTATAGTCCAAAGGATTGCACAGAGTCAGACACGACAGAATCGATTTAGCATGCATGCATGCAAACAAACTTGCAGAGAGACTAGCTATGTTTGTGCAAGGTTGTACAATTCCTAGATGGAGCAGTGGATTTGAATTCAGGACTAATGAGATCTGAGTCAAGCTTTCTTTCGAACTGTTATTTGTTTATTCAGTATTGATTTACCGATCAGTACTATCTACTGGTCACTATATTAAGTGATGAGGATCTACTGGTGAACAGGACACACACACTCCTGGCCTTCCTGCGGCTAATAATCTAGCAGTTACCTACCAGAAAGCTCTACACTTAGTCTTTGATATTACACAGAGCAGCAAGTATATTCCTTCCTCTGCACATCAGTCATTAATTATCCCATGATTTCATGTGTCTCTTATCCAAACTAAATATCCAATTCTTTCAACAGCTCCTACCAGGCCAGGGATTTTGGAGTCGTTTGAAAGTCTTATCACTTTCTTCTAAACACCCTCTATTTTGTCAGTCCTTCACATAAGGACTAGAACCTTGAACTGACATCTCTGCTCCCAGTATGGTCTTACAGACCATGGCCTCAGATGACATGAAGGTTGAACGCTATGAGTGCACCTTAGGTTATCAATATCTATTTTGGTTTCTCATGGCCCTGTTGGCATGTGTACACATTGTGAGTCTCTAAAGCCATCAGACAATCTTGCTATGATGACCACCAAGTCAAATCTCTTCCATATTTTACTCAAGACTTTGATGTTCACATTTATGCAGGACTTTAATGCATTCCTATTACATTTCACTTCATCATCTGGATAATTATTACATCTTTTAGGATTGTCCTTATCTTGATTCTGTCATTTCTGAGGTTAGCTATCTTTATCTTGCATTATGAATGCCAGATAATCATATGTTAATGATAAAAATGAAATGGCATCCAACTCAAAGATACCATGAGGGACTTTACTGAAACAACTATGAACTAATTCAATAGATTAGCTATTTCTCCAATGTTCCAAGCCTAGAATCCCATTCAAGCTTGAAACTGAAATTATTTGCTATGACTTGTTCCTGGTGATGACATTTTTGGGATCCTATGCAGGTCAGGAAGCAACAGTTAGAACTGGACATGGAACAACAGACTGGTTCCAAATAGGAAAAGCAGTATGTCAAGGCTGTATATTGTCACCCTGCTTATTTAACTTATATGCAGAGTACATCATGAGAAACGCTGGACTGGAAGAAACAAGCTGGAATCAAGATTGCCAGGAGAAATATCAATAACCTCAGATATGCAGATGACACCACCCTTACGGCAGAAAGTGAAGAGAAGCTAAAAAGCCTCTTGATGAGAGTGAAAGAGGAGAATGAGAAAGTTGGCTTAAAGCTCAACATTCAGAAAACAAAGATCATGGCATCCGGTCCCATCAGTTCATGGGAAATAGATGGGGAAACAGTGTAAATAGTGTCAGACTTTATTTTTTGCGGCTCCAAAATCACTGCAGATGGTGACTACAGTCATGAAATTAAAAGACGCTTACTCCTTGGAAGAAAAGTTATGACCAACCTGGATAGTATATTCAAAAGCAGAGACATTACTTTGACAACAAAGGTCCATCTAGTCAAGGCTATGGTTTTTCCTGTGGTCATGT
>SJYQ01007528.1:323110-344340 GCA_006410935.1 Redunca redunca
GTTCACGTATTGCTGAAACCTGGGTTGGAGAATTTTGAGCATTACTTTACTAGCATGTGAGATGAGTGCAATTGTGTGGTAGTTTGAGCATTCTTTGGCATTGCCTTTCTTTGGAATTGGAATGAAAACGGACCTTTTCCAGTCCTGTGGCCACTGCTGAATTTTCCAAATTTGCTGGCATATTGAGTGTAGCACTTTCACAGCATCATCTTTCGGGATTTGAAACAGCTCAACTGGAATTCCATCACCTCCACTAGCTTTGTTCGTAGTGATGCTTTCTAAGGCCCACTTGACTTCACATTCCAGGATGTCTGGTTCTAGATGAGTGATCACACCATCGTGATTATCTTGGTCATGAAGATCTTTTTTGTACAGTTCTGTGTATTCTTGCCACCTCTTCTTAATATCTTCTGCTTCTGTTAGGTCCATACCATTTCTGTCCTTTATTGAGCCCATGTTTGCATGAAGTGTTCCCTTGGTATCTCTAATTTTCTTGAAGAGATCTCTAGTCTTTCCTTTTCTGTTGTTTTCCTCTATTTGCACTGATCGCTGAAGAAGGCTTTCTTATCTCTTCCTGCTGTTCTTTGGAATTCTGCATTCGGATGCTTATATCTTTGCTTTTCTCCTTTGCTTTTTTGCTTCTCTTCTTTTCATGAGCTTGTAAAGGACCTGTAGATTACTTGTTCATCAGCTAATTTTGCCTGAAGCTCCTTTTGTGATCCTTAGCTATTTGGCAGATGAAGTCATACTTACATGCTATTACAGTCACTAGCTGCTTCCACTTCTTTTTCTCTCCTTATCCTTGAATGGAAGCCTCATCTGCACCCAAGAGGAGGTCCAGAACCTCTCCAGCCATGCTGCTGCTGCTGCTAAGTTTCTTCAGTCATGTCCAACTCTGTGCGACCTCATAGATGGCAGCCCATCAGGCTCCTCTGTCCCTGGGATTTTCCAGGCAAGAGTACTGTAATTGGTTGCCATTTCCTTCTCCAATGCATGAAAGTGAAAAGTGAAAATGAAGTCATGTCAGACTCTTAGTGACCCCATGGACTGCAGCCTACCAGACACCTCCGTCCATGGGATTTTCCAGGCAAGAGTACTGGAGTGGGTTGCCATTGCCTTCTCCCTCCAGCCATGAGGAATAGTTATTAGTTCCAAATCTCAGTTATAGTCTTCCTCTGTCAAAAGGCACAAAGCTGTTTATTGTACACATCCCTTGGAGTCAGTGAGCTTGGGATATATATATATATATATATTTTGTAGAATCCAATATTTTTTCTCATACAGTAGTTACATATTATTGCTAACCTTTTGGGATCTTCTTTTCCAAATTTTAATTTAAACTATTTATAGTTGCACTTTTTTGGTAACCGCTAAGTGTAAACCACGCATTAGACATTGGGAAGGCAGAAGTAGATACAATAATGAGCAAGAACTGGTCAGGGACCATGATAGGAATTGATGATTTGATGAAGGAGAAAGACCTGCGCATGTATAATACAAGGAAGTGGTTGTTCTGGTTTGTTTCTGATGGGGAAGCTTTTGCAAAAACTTAAGTATGTATGTGCACGGCAAAAACAGCTATTAAAAAATATCCTTTAAGTCATTTTATTGGAGGGGAAAAAGAGCATAAAATTATTGTTCTCATCTCTTATTTAAGAAAAACAAATTATTTTTCACGTTTTTAGTGTATAAATCTCATAGTCTAAGAGATTTACCATTTCAGAGGAATTCCATACATTTGTATTTAAGACTCAATTATCCAGTGACTGAACCAAGAATTGGTAACTTTTCTAAAACAAAAGAAGAAAATTATTTCTCTTCTTTTTGTAGGATTCCTTTATTCTCTGCTCAAGAAAGTCATTTCAGAAACTTGATGTTCATTGTCCAAAAACCTATTTTGTGAATAAAAAGTATAAAACTCAGAAGCTATGCTGTCTCCCTTTTTTAAAATAATAAATTAAAAGAAAGGATCTTTTCCTTTTGCTTGCATGAGAAAATGTAGTCTCTGTTTTAGAATTGCAAATATATCTTCATAATGGAGAAAAATCAGTTCACATGACATAGTGCTTATTCAGCCACTTCAAGAACTAGAGTGTAATTTACTATTTCTCTGACTCTCTTCTCCCCTGTTGGATTCAGAAAGCCTCATTCTGAAACAAGCATTAGCATTTATCTATCAAGCAAGATATCCTTTTGGAATGAAAAGTGAGAAAAAGTTTTAATTTTATAGTCATGGAAGGCTTTTCTTTTTCTATGATGGAGAGAACAGTTTCAGAACTGAGTGCTGTGGAAGGGGTTAATGCTGGACTTGGCTGGGTGTCAGTTAAACTTTTTTTCTGGCTCTGCTCCAGGTTTCCCCTTGAAGGGATTTCCCTCCGCCTCTGCAACAAGACACTTTATAAAGAGCCGACTTTCTATTTCATTCCTTACCAAACCTCACTGGCTTTAAGAGCTCAAGACTCTTCCCAGGCACCTTCAGGAGGGACAGAAAGAAGTGTTTCGGAATCATTTTCTCATAAGAGCAGCAACTTAAAATGCTTAGGAAGATAATCGTGATCTTTGGAGCCTCAGATATACTTTGGATGGTATTTGCAGTTTGTAAGTTCTTCTTGATTTGTTCCAAATGCTAGCATTCCATTTTAGCCCTGACTTTGGCTTCAGTCACTTTTGTTATGATAGTAAAGAAAGGCAGAAGGATTTTTAAAGAGTGGGAAAACTTTACCTAACTTTTAATATACTATTGACTATTGCTATTAATTTATACCATTACATTGTCATAGTAAGAGCAGCAAAGTTGATATTTTTTGGATTTTTGCAATGTTGAATGAGTAATTGGATTCTATCTCTAGGAAGGTCTGTCTTTTTAGCTTCCTGTACTTGATAATGAGATCAAACTTGGCTAGTGACAAAACAACTGATAAATGGGCATCAAGGTCAGAAGTGAAAGTTCTCCTAAGTGAAGATAATTTCAATACCTTCCTTTGGCAGGGACTCCAGTGCTGCCTTGCATTACTTAGAAGCAGTTTAGGAAAGAGATCAGCCAGATCTGGGTATTATACTAGAACAGAGAAGAAGGAGTAGAATACTAAACAAACCAGTGGTAAGTTTGCTTTTGTCTTTTTGCCTTCACAGCTCAAGCTTTCAAAGTTGACATGTTCCCAAATGAATCCAAAATTTTTGCTCAGATTGGTGACTCTGTTTCACTGACTTGTAGCGCAACAGGCTGTGAGTCTCCATCATTTTCTTGGAGAACTCAGATGGACAGTCCACTGAACGGGAAGGTGAAAAACGAGGGGACCACATCCACGCTGATCATGGATCCTGTTAGTTTCGGGAATGAACACCAGTACCTGTGCACAGTGATTTGCGGGGCTGTGAAACGGGAGAAAGCAATCCGAGTGGAGATCTACTGTGAGTATTTTAGTCAATATTTGATTTTCTCTCTGTTTTGCTTTAAAATAAGTTTTTTAAAAGAATCAGTTCAGTTCAGTCACTCAGTCATGTCCAGCTCTTTGCGACTGCATGGTCTGCTGCACACCAGGCGTCCCTGTCCATCACCAACTTGCTCAAACTCATCTTCATTGAGTCAGTGATAAAATTATAGTTTTTTTTAATGACTATAAGGATAATTTTAAGAAAAAAAAATTAAAATGGATATTCGTGTCCAGATTCTTGGCTTGGGGACATACTGCAAAAAGAAATCTAGAAGACAGCTGAATCTACCACCAGACTAGAGACCCAAATCTTGGCCTCTGTTTCCTTCTCTGCCATGAATATGGTGACCATGGGTAAGGGGTAAGATTCAGCTTCTCTAGGCCTCAGTTTTCTTAGCCATAAAGTGAAGTTCTCTAAGGTTCTTTTATTTATTTATTCTTAATTCTTTTTAGTTGGATTCTTACATGTTTACTTGCCCATGTGTCCAAATAATCTATGAATTCCATACTTAAGGGATTTTCTATTTATTTATTCTAAAGCAATTTGGTACTTCAAATTAAAGATTAAGTAAGAGATCTATAATTAATGATGGGCTTCAGTACAAAACCTTTCCCCTGAGACAGAAGAAAAATATCTGCAAACTTTTCACTCATTTGACTTCAGCAGAGATAAATTTAGGAGGTTTGATTTCTGTTTTTGTTTGGTGCCATTAAGTCTTAATGCTCAACAGCTCAAACTCAAGGATATTTGGAAAATGAACTTGATTTGCCTAGTGAATGTGAATAAATAGCCTTTGTTTACTAGCCTACCAAAACGTATTTCAATCCATTCTCAAACTAGTAAAGAAAGGTAGAAAAAAGAGTAAAAAAATAACCTGAAATACATCACTTGCATTCTGGTTACTGCTCCTGCCAGAAAACTGGAATTCTTGATAGTCATCTCTTTGGGAAATCATCATTTGATTATCTTTTCTAATTATGTTGCCTTTCTTTTGCTATAGTGGAGCTCAACTTGATCCAATAACCTTAACTGATTCTTCAATAATCCCATATGTTGCTAATGCTTCTCAAGAAACTGTGCTTGGCTGACTGTTTTCACTTATGCTGGTTGTACATGCAGAGTTTATGTCTACAGGCTTTTGAGCTCCTTGAAAGGCCCCCTTATGTAAATACAGGGGAAAGTAGCCAGTTCTTATATCACCTGACAGCAAACCATATGCATTATAGGTGCATATCTTTCAGAATACAAGGGACAGAATTCTGGGTGAAAAAATGAAAAGTACTGTTTCTTCATACAGCAAATATTTGCCAGTTCCTTTGCCTCTCCTTGCAGGAACCATATAGTTGAAGATCTAAATAGAGAACAGAAGTTTCTTCTGGGTTTAATTATCTTGCCTGAAGTTTTTCTTTTTTTCCCAAAAACGTCTGTCTTTCATTATGTTTAACAGTCCTGTCTCCATTCCACATTCGATTATAAAATTATTTGGAGTTGGGACCTTTGTATTCTTCTTGTTTCACAGTCTTGAATCAAGCCAATATGTTACCATCATGGTGGTTTGCAATAGAAAGCAGCCTTGCAAAGAAAGCAATGGCTCACTGAACTACTGTGTTCCTGGACACTAAAAATTTCAAATGGAATAGTAGTTAGATGTTGAGTTAGATATTTTGGGAGGCAAATCTTCCTTCCATAACATAAAGATCACACAGGTGTACCTTTCTGGTGGATGAATGTCTTTCCGAGACACCATTTTCAGAAGCTAATTATTTAGAGTTGTTCTTTTCATTTCTTAGCCTGTCTATCCCAATAGTTATTCTTTGCCATGACATTCTAAGCCTCAGGTTCCTTATCTATAAAATGAAGTATATCTGCCCTCACTAAAATAAAGGACTGTAAGATAACACAATGAAAGTCCCAGTAACAATACAGAATAATAAAAATCTTGAGTTTAAATCCCAGCTTTACCATTACTAGTTGTGTGACCTTAGCAAAGTTATGCAAATATGCTAATTCTATGCTTTCATAATCTATGAAATGTGGTATCTATTCCTTAGGGTTGTTGTGAGTATAAAATAAAGTCATCGATGTTAATTGAATAGCACAGGGATGGGCACGTATCAGTATTCAATAAACATAAGTTTCTTCTCCCTCCTTTTACTCTGGCAACATGCAACCCTTTGTACATGCAGGATCAGAACTGAAGAACTCTCTAACAGATTGTTCCGATTTTGAATGCACCCCAAACCATGAAAGGCTGTTTACACAATTCATTCTGCTGTATTAAGATTGTATTCACAAAAATATTAGACTCAGATTACATTGATTTAAATCAATAAGGGACTTTACACAATATGAACAAAAAATCCACATGCATGTACTTGTTTGACTTTTGCAGCTTTCTCTAAGGATCCAGAGATTCATTTGAGTAGCCCCCCAGAGGTCGGGAAGCCAGTCACAGTCACGTGTTCGGTGCCTGATGTTTACCCATTTGAAAGGCTGGAGATAGAGTTGCTGAAAGGCAACCGTTCTGTCAAAGTACAGGAATTTCTGGAGCCTTCAGAAAAAAAGGCCCAGGAAACAAAGAGCTTGGAAGTGACCTTCTCGCCTACTGATGAGGATATTGGGCAAGCTCTTGTTTGTCAAGCTACATTACACATTTATGATGATGATTCTCCACCCAAAGTAAGGAAAACTACAAAAGAACTGGAAGTCTACAGTAAGTACTTGTGTCTNAAAGATTTCAGCCCAATAGAGGGAAAATGTTCTAATAATCAGAGCTGTCCAAAAATCAAATGGACAATATTTACTATAAGGCAGTGGACTGCCTTGTGCACCGGAAGTATTGAAGCTGACTTGCATGAAAATTTGCCAAGGAAGCTGAGCTGGAATTTATACCTTACCTGGGAGATTGGACCACATAATTCTAAGGGTTTTTCTTAATTTCTGAGTATCTATGGCCATCTGAAAACACCAAACATCAAAAAAAGTAACTCCATCAAATCAGTCAGAAACTGGATTGACTAATTTTCATGACTCAGCAATTCTTTATGCTAGTTTGGCAGAGTAAGTTTGTCAGATTGGGAAAGCTGTAAATACAGGCCATGAGAGTATTTACAGTAGCCCTGTGGGACCATTATGATGCTTAGCAGTGACTAATACTGTGTTCTGCCTTCTCAGTCTCACCCAAAGACACAGCTATATCCGTGAATCCCTCCACAAGGCTGCAGGAAGGCGACTCTGTGACGATGACATGTACCAGTGCAGGTCTACCAGCTCCACGGATTCTCTGGAGCAAGAAGTTAGACAATGGGAATCTACAGCTCCTTTCTGAGAACGCAACTCTCACTTTAATTTCTATGAGGGCAGAAGATTCTGGGATTTATGTGTGTGAAGGAGATAACCCTGTTGGGAAAGACAGAAAAGAGGTGAAATTAATTGTTCAAGGTAAGCAAAATGTGAAAAAGTTGCTGTCATTGAGATTTAAGCAATAGTGAAATAGCTTCAATGTCAAAATTACTTCATTAAGTTTTATTGATGATCCATCTGACTGTTACGTACTTTAGCACAATTATATACTCACCTTACTCTTGCTTCTTGGAAATCTTTCCTGCCAGAACTTCCATGGCTCTGATGTTTTGGTTCTTTTCCATTGCTCATCATTCTTTCATTTGGAGAAAGCAAAAAATGGCACCCCACTCCAGTACTCTTGCCTGGAAACTCCCATGGGCGGAGGAGCCTGGTACGCTTCAGTCCATGGGGTCACTAACAGTCAGACACGCCTGAGCAGCTTCACTTTCATTTTTCACTTTCATGCATTGGAGAAGGCAATGGTAACCCACTCCAGTGTTCTTGTCTGGAGAATCCCAGGGATGGGGGAGCCTGGTGGGCTGCTGACTATGAGGATGCATAGAGTCAGGCATAACTGAAGCGACTTAGCAGCAGCAGCAACAGCTTTCTTTCATTGTCTTATCCCTTGAATTTTCCTCTTCTTTCTGCCCCTTGGGGGCTTCCCTGGTGACTCAGATGATAAAGAATTTGCCTGCAATGCAGGAGACCTGAGTTTGATCCCTGAATCAGGAAAATCCCCTGAAAAAGAGAATGGCTACCCACTCCAGTATTCTTGCCTGGAGAATTCCATGAACAGAGGAGCCTGGTGGCTATAGTCCATGGGGTTGCAAAGAGTCAGACATGACTAACACTCACTTTTTTCTGTCTCAGAGTTGCTTTTCCAGGAGCCATGAGTTTACCCAGTAATACATGCAGCAACCGTAAAGAACAATCTGAGACTGTTCACAGGCAGGAAGTAGATCTTTAAATTCTCCATTCTCACACCAGTATATAAGGAATTCAGAAACAGTGCTTATTGTTCTGAATGAAATTTCTCTTCAAAAATCTGATAGCACATCAGTTTGTTATGGTAACTTGAGGAAAGCATTCTTTGGAAAATACCATAATGGCCCTGTTAGACCAATCAGACTGAAAAAAGTCTTCTGGCATGGATGAGAACCCTTCAAAATGTAGTGCCTTTGGATCATATATATGCTGAGCTTTCTTTCTTCTGCCTCCAGCTGGCTATTCATAAGGGCGAGTTTTCTGTGGAGTCTCATCTGTCACTTTCAGAGGTGCTCAAGGATTCCCACTTTCGCCAGGGAAATAGAGTCAAGATTTGAAATTCCTTTTCTCCTGGGACAGTAGTCATCCCAATGTAGCCAGGGTGCCCCATGGGGATAGCATTGGCAGCCAAAGAGATTTTCTAGATATTTGAGATTTAGGAGTTTGACCTGGCATCTCAGTTTTCAGTCCCTGAATTCATTGTATTTTTACATTGTGTTAAACAAATTTAAAAGGTGGCTTGCATAACACTTTAACACTTAGATTTTGACTTTGTTATCAGTGTGATTCTGTGTGACTTTCAATGGTACAACTTTATTCTGCTGATATAGAAGCTCTAAGTACTGGTCTATTATGGGTACTGCTTCTAATCAGAAGGCATATTCATATACCTTTTTTTCAGTACTTTTCTTAGATTTTATTTCCACATGAGGATATTTTGATTTAGTTGTTCAAGTTAAAAGCTGGGATCTTAAGTCACCTGGCTCCAAGTCCTAATTTTGCTACTTGCAAGCTGGGTGAAATTATCATTTTTCCTCAAGAAAAAAGGGGAGGAGGTGGAAGAGGAAGAAAGGAAGGAAAATAAGGAAAAGTAAAAACAGAAAATGAGAGTCAAGGAGAAGTAATGATATCAGATCATAAAGCTGTGTGGATTAAATGAGATAATATTAATATATGTAGAGTGGTTTAAATAGTGCTTGATACACTGGAACCTCATATTTTTGAGCTGTTGTTCCATAGTTATAGGAATTTGATAAATACATGTGAGTAGAGAATGAATTTCTGTTGAGAAAATATGCCAATCTCCGTCTACAAATTTTTATCCTTATTCAGTCTGTTTAATGAATGAATCACAGTGTCTTGTGGGTTTGTTCTTGAAAGATGTGATTCCCTTCCTGATAGTCTCAAAGTGGAAAGGAGTAAAATATTCTCGGCACAGATATTAACTAAAAAGAGGCCAGAAAAAATACAGTGTATTAAAGTTTGGTGAAAGAAGAAAATTTATTTTATTTTTTCTTGTTCTTTTCTCCCCTCACCCCAGAGAAAAACTTTACTGTTGAGATCTCTCCTGGACCCCAGATTGCTGCTCAGATTGGCGACTCAGTCGTGTTGACCTGTGATGTCAGGGACTGTGAGTCCCCATCTTTCTCTTGGAGAACCCTGATAGACAGCCCTCTGACCGGGAATGTGAGGAGCGAGGGCTCCAAGTCCACATTGACCTTGAGCCCTGTGAGTTTCGAGAACGAACATTTCTACCTGTGCACTGTGATGTGTGGGCAAAAGAAACTGGAAAAGAGAATCCAAGTGAAGCCCTACTGTAAGTGGTTTTCAGAATTGTTTAATATTTTGTTGTTGTTGTCATTCCCAGTTCCCTTGGAAGAAGCAGAATGGAAATCTGTGATACACAAGATCTTTGTGTTTAGGAAGGGAATTTAGCATTGGGAATGGTTCTTAAATCTCTAAACCAGAGTTTTTGATGCAACTTAATTGCCTTAAATCTTAAGTATATATTATGTATGAACCAAGTATCCCCAATCCTTAGTTTGTGTCATGTCGATACTCTCTCATCATGGACTTGAACAAACTTCATAGTCCCTGCTTTCCACCCTGCTCTGGGTGTATATAGTGTACACAGAGATGGTTGTGTGTAAAGAGTAGTGCCAGTGCCCATTCAGATCATGGAGTGGGATGACAGTTGCTCAGTTATTCAAATTGGGGGTGAGGCCCGAACCTCCAGTTTTGAAGGCACATTTGAAAGCCAACTGGCAGGATGGAGACATGAGGCAATGATGAGCAGGAGCAAACCTGGGAGATAGAATGATCACCGGGGATGGTCAGCACAGCAGCTCAGGTGAAAAGAAGCACCAGGAGACTGCTCGAGATTTGAGTATTGATTTATACCACATACATATACTACACTTCTTCTCGCTATTTCTGTCACCTTAACACAATTCCCGAATAGCTTCAATCTCTGTTTTGCCATTGTTGGAATTACTTGGTTTGTAATGAATGAGGGACAAGATATGCAAAGTGATCAGAAAGTTCCCTGGTGATTCAGATGGTAAAGAATCTGCCTGCAATGCAGGAGATGTGAGTTCGACCCCTGAGTCAGGAAGATCTTCTGGAGGAGGAAATGGCAACCCACTGCAGTATTCTTGTCTGGAGAATGAACAGAGGAGCCTGGGGGTCTACTTAGTCCACGGGGTTGCATAGAGTCAGACACGGCTGAATGATTAAGCACACAAACAGCACATACATTCTGCATTGTTTTTATTCAGCAGAATTCAAGAGGCCAGTTGTGGACATGTTCCTCCAGAAATCCTGCCCAAACTTGTGTTACCCCTCAGGATTTTCTTCAAAATGAGTTAGAGCATGTCCAGAAAGATATCTGAATCTCTCCAAAGAAGCAGTATGACTGCTTTACCATGTTACCAACAGTCCAGGAGCTGCTGATGCAGGCACATTCCCAACAGCTATGAGAACCAGCAGTGAAGCCTTACGGTCATGTGGAAACATCAGAGAACCTATCACTTTGATGACATTTTGCTTAAGGAGAAAGAAAGAATTCAGCATTGCTCTTGCTCTTCATAACCATTCTAATCTCACTTTTATTGATTTGTATCAGATGTATTATAAACATTATTTAGAATCTAAATCTCTTATATTTTTTTCTGAACTACAAGTAAGAGCCAAGGGACACTTAAAACTATCTGCCTAAATTTGGCTGTTGGAAATAAAAATGTCTAAACTGCACGGCTCTGTGAACCCAAGCCTGGGCTCTAGATAATAGGAATTCTGATCTCAGCTGGGTGACTTACTAGATATGACATTAAATGGCAGACTCTTAGCCTTTGTAAGTTTTATAAGTCTCCCTAGCTATCAAATACATTCTTTGTACGTTTTTCTGGCTTTAAAATAAATTAACACCCATTAGATTAGGCTGCTTTGAAGACAGAGATAATGAATATTAAGGGACTGCTGCTGCTGCTAAGTCGCTTCAGTCGTGTCCGACTTTGTGTGACCCCATAGACAGCAGCCCACCAGGCTCCCCCGTCCCTGGGATTCTCCAGGCAAGAACACTGGAGTAGGCTGCCATTTCCCTCTCCAATGCATGAAAGTGAAAAGTGAAAGTGAAGTCGCTCAGTCGTGTCCGACTCTTAGCGACCCCATGGACTGCAGCCCACCAGGCTCCCCAGTCCCTGGGATTCTCCAGGCAAGAACACTGGAGTGGGTTGCCATTTCCCTCTCCAATGCATGAAAGCGAAAAGTGAAAGTGAAGTTGCTTAGTCGTGTCCGACTCTCCACGACCCCATGGACGGCAGCCCACCAGGCTCCTCCGCCCATGGGATTTTCTAGGCAACAGTACTGGAGTGGGATGCCATTGCCTTCTCTGTATTAAGGGACTAGCACACAGTAAACATCTAATATATCACAAAAAATAATACAATGCTTAGAATATATATTTACTAAGTAAGTTGGTAGAAGCTGATGTGTCCTTTGAAAAGACTAGTCTGTAGCTGTCAGCAAGACTGTATCACTAAGGAGAGAAGAATAAGAAGTATATTTATTTCTTGATGATTTGATGTGCTAGGTATCTTTTTTGTTTCCAGCATTATTTATATTTAGTATCATAAATATTTATATTTAATGTTGTGATGCATCTATTAGTAATCATTTTATCCCAGGTGAATTAAAGGTCTTCATTTTGAGACCTTTGCATTTAATAAAGATTAGTTCTGTTTTTCTTCTAGTGTCATGTATAAACCTCATATTTTGCTTGATATTTGCAGCCTTCCCTAGTGATCCAGAAATTGAAATGAGTGGTCCGTTAGTGAGTGGAAACCCAGTCACTATAAGCTGCAAGGTTCCTAATGTGTATCCTTTTGACCGGCTGGAGATTGAATTGTTTAAAGGGGAGAGTATTATGATGAATAAAGTCTTCTCGAAAGATGTAAGTAAGAAAGCCCTAGAGACCAAGAGTTTGGAGAAGACCTTCATCCCCACCACTGAAGATACTGGAAATGTTCTTGTTTGTCTGGCTCGGTTACCTATTGATGAAATGGAATTTGAACTCAAACAAAGGCAGAGTACACAAACACTTTATGTTAATGGTAAGTACATGTGTGACGTATTCACAATAGATTATGATTTTTTTTTATCATGTTTGTCAGGTAATAGTCAACATGAGGTTCATGGTTGAAACCATTGTGAAAAAATAATTGAAAAGGAGCTGCAAAATATTGATTGTTTTAAAAATAATAAAACACCTCCAAGCTTAAAGCAACTGTTTATTTGCTTATGATTCTAAGCTGGCACTTTGAGAAGAGGTCAAATGAGTAGTATGTTCATTATGGTATTAGATGAGTTTACGTATTCATTCAGTCGGTTAGAAGGTCAGTGTGGGGTGGTCCCAGGTAGCTTCACTCACATATCTGGGTCTTTGCTGGGGGTGTCTGAACCTTCCTTTCTCCATGTGGTGTCTCTCAGGGAAGATAGCATAGATTTAGTCACCGGAGTGCAGTGTTTCAAGAGAGTAATAATGAAGGTGGCCTCTTGAGGTCTAGGCTTGGAAGTCCTACAGTGTTACTTCTTCCAGGGTATATTGGTCAAAGTTAATCACAAGGGGAGCCTAGATTCAAGAGGTAGGAAAATAGAGTCCACCTTTTCATAGGTGGTTTACATGGTTCACGGTCATGTTTAATGTACCCTAAATGTCAATACACACTATCACTGACCATCCAATCTATGACAGCAAGAGAGTAAATATCCATGATGCAGCCATGTTCCACTCTATCATTCTGTATTGGGCTTCCCTGGTGGCTCAGTGGTAAAGAGCCAATGCAGGAGATGCGAGTTGGATCCGAGGGTGGGGAAGATCTCCTGAAGAGGAAATGGCCACCCTCTCCAGTATTCTTGCCTGGGAAATCCCACGGACATAGGAGCCTGGCAGGCTACAGTCCATGGGGTCACAAAGAAACAGACATGACTTAGGGACTAAACAACAGCAGTAACAATCATTCTGTATCTGCTATAGTAAATGGGGCAGAAACTTCCTTTGGTAAAGTTATCAAGATAAAAATGATTCTAATCCACTAAACTCAAAGCCAAGTTTTATAACATTAGTAAAACTCTTTGGCAGGGTGTAACCAGTCAAGCTAACAAATGTCTTTTACCTTTTCAGTTGCTCCCAGGGATACAACCATCTTGGTCAGTCCCTCCTCCATCCTGGAGGAAGGTAGTTCTGTGAATATGACATGCTCTAGCAATGGCCTTCCAGCTCCCCAAATCTTGTGGAGCAAGCAGCTAAGTAATGGGGATCTACAGCCTATTTCTGAGAATGAAACTCTCACCTTCATGTCTACAAAAGTGGAAGATTCTGGTATTTATGTCTGTGAAAGCATTAACCAGGTTGGAATAAGCAGAAAAGAAGTCAAATTAATTATCCAAGGTGAGCTAAAGTGATTAGATGAGTTATTAGCACTAGTCTTATCTTGGTTGTGTTACTGGTTTTGAACAAAGTCCTTCTGGAAATAAGATTTTCTAAAATAAAAAGCATTGAGCCTTTTGAAGAGCTCATGATATTTCCTCTGCATGGAAATCTCCTGGAAGAGTTATCCCCATGAACCATTCCAAGTCACTTAGCCTAAAATTCTTTCAACCTCGTGTGGAAGGCTAGCTCTAGGAACTGTGCCAAAAATTCCAGTTATACTTATGAGGCACTGATTATGGTGTTGAAAAAAGGATAGGAAGATGTATATAGGTATTTTGGAATTACTTAGGGCCCAGGTGGCACTAGTGGTAAAGAACCTGCCTGCCAATGCGGGTTAAATGTAAGAGACATGGCTTGGATCCCTTGAATCAGGAAGATCCCCTGGAGGAGGGCATGGCAACCCACTCCAGTATTCTTGTCTAGAAAATCCCATGGAGAGGAGAGCCAGGCGATCTATGCTCCGTAGGGTTGCAAAGAGTTGGACATGACTGAAGCGACTCAGCCCCTAGCATACAAAATCACCTTATCCAAGTGAATTAAATTCCTCATGGTAATCTCATAAAATGACTGCTAGGATTTGCTTAGAAGGCTACGAAGGCATTTAAATCTTTTATAAATTCAGAGATTGAGTAGCACTGATCTTGCCCTCTGGCTCATCAATAAAATGGCATAGAATCACCAGTATGGACTAAGTTAGGAGATCCAGACCCATTCTTTCCAGGATGGAGAGGCAAAACTGAGATCAAAATAATTTCTAGTTGACAGGTTGAAGCTCTAGGCAGTTTTGGGCAAAGTCATGAAGTGGTCAATTTGGATTTCCCTCATATCTTCCCTTTTGGTGTTCGAGGTCCTCTTCTTCAATAGGGCTGTCAGTTCCTCTCCTACCCCTTGGTATTATTTCCACTAAGGTGTTAATGACCGTCTTGTTACCATTACAATAATAATTTGTATTTTAAAGGAAAGGAAGAAACTTGGAAGAGCAATGTACTGCCTTAAAGAAAGCCCTTAGACTGTAGTTTTGGTTGAAGAAAGAGTGTCAAGTCACAAAACAGATAATCTTAATGGGAACCTCACTTACAAAATGGTGATGTGTTACCTCCCCTCCACAGGCTGCATATTAACAGAGATGTTGTATGTCAGGTACTTGGCTCAGGATAACAACTGGTGTTAAGGATTGTAAGAGCCATCTCTGCACAGCTTAATTTTTTGATCTGGAATGGTCTAGCTCAAAACTCAGAATTCTGCAAAGGCTTTTATACTTAAAGAAATATCTATACAACTGTGTGACAAAAAAATTTTATTTTCCACATTTGAAATCTATGACTGTTTTTAAACAGCTATTTGTTGGCTAAGCTGGGTAAGAATTACATTAAGGCAGCAGTTCTCAACCATTTTGGCACCAGGGACTGATTTCGTGGAAGACAAGTTTTCCATGGATGGGAGAGGGGGCTGGTTTTGGGGAGACTCAAGTGCAATAGGGTTCATTCTTCTATGAGATCTAATGTCACCACTGATCTGACAGGAGGTGGAGCTAAGGCGGTAATTCAAGCAATGGGTTGTTGTTCAGTTGCACAGTCATGTTTGTGACCCACAGTCGACTCTTTGTGACCCAGTGGATTGCAGCAAGCCAGGCTTCCCTGTCCTTGAGCTTGCTCAAACTCATGTCCGTTGAGTCAGTGATGCCATCCAACTATCTCTTCCTCTGTCCTCCCCTCTCCTCCTGTTTTCAATCTTTCCCAGCATCAGGGTCTTTTCTAATGAGTTGGTTCTTTGCATCAGGAGACCAAAGTATTGGAGTTTCAGCTTCAGCCTCAGTCCTTCCAATGAATATTCAGGATTGATTTCCTTTAGGATGGATTGGTTGGATCTCCTTGCAGTCCAAAGGACTCTCAAGAGTCTTCTCCAACACTACAGTTCAAAGGCATCAATTTTTTGGCATTCAGCTTTCTTTATAGTCTAACTCTCACATCCATACATGACTACTGGAAAACCATAGCTTTGACTATATATATGGACCTTGTTGGCAAAGTAACATCTCTGCTTTCAATATGCTGTCTAGGTTGGTCATAGCTTTTCTTCCAAGGAGTGTCTTTTAATTTCATGGCTGCAGTCACCATCTGCAGTGATTTGGGAACCCCCAAAATAAAGCCTGTCACTGTTTCCATTGTTTCCCCATCTATTTGCCATGAAGTGATGGGACCAGAAGCCATGATCTTCATTTTTGCATATTGAGTTTTAAGCCAGCTTTTCACTCTACTCTTTCACCTTCATCAAGAGGCCCTTTAGTTCCTCTTCACTTCCTACCATAAGAGTGGTGTCATTTGCATATGAGATTATTGATATTTCTCCCAGCAATGTTATTCCAGCTTGTGCTTCATCTAGTCTGGCATTTTGCCTGATGTACTCTGCATATAAGTTAAATAAGCAGGGTGACAATATACAGCCTTGACGGACTCCTTTCCTGATCTGGAACCAGTCTGTTGTTCCATGTCCAGTTCTAACTGTTGTTTCCTGACCTGCATACAGATTTCTCAGAAGGCAGGTAAGGTGGTCTGGTATTCCCATCTCTGTAAGAATTTTCTGTAGTTTGTTGTGATCCACACAGTCAAAGGCTTTAGCATAGTCGAAAAGCAGAAGTAGATGTTTTTCTGGAATTCTCTTTCTTTTTCTATGATCCAGTGGATGTTGGCAGTTGGATCTCTGTTTCCTATGCCTTTTCTAAATCCAGCTTGAACATCTAGAATTTCACAGTTCACATACATTGAAGCCTGTCTTGGAGAATCTTGAGCATTACTTTGTTAGCGTGTGAAATGAGGGCAACTGGGCAATCATTTGAACATTCTTTGGCATTGCCGTTCTTTGGGACTGGAGTGAAAGTTGACCTTTTCCAGTCCTGTGGCCACTGCTGAGTTTTGCAAATTTGCTGGCATATTGTGTGCAGCACTTTAACAGCATCATCTTTAAGGATTTGAAATAGCTCAACTGGAATTCCATCACCTCCACTAGCTGTGTTCATAGTGATGCTTCCTAAGGCCCACTTGACTTTAAATTCTAAGATGTCTGGCTCTAGGTGAGTGATCATATCATTGTGGTTATCAGGGTTTTTGTATAATTCTTCTGTGTATTCTTTTCACCTCACTTCTTGAGCGATGGGTAGGGTCTGTAAATACATAAAAAACTTGATAACTATTTGCTCACCTCCTGCTGTGAGACTGGGTTCTCAGCAGGCCACAAAGTGGCACCAGTCCATGGCCTGGTGGTTGGGGACCTTTCTATTAAGGAACATGAGAGAAACATAAGATGTCTTCTTTCATTAAAACATGATCATTTTACAAGAAGCCAGTAAGTGCTTGACTTCTCTAATTGCCTCTATAAATATTTAATGCAAACAGTAAGCACAAGTACTATCTTGACAGCTATTGCTACTGTCATTAAATTAATATGGAATTTGTTTATATTTCATTCAATTAGTGGTGGTTTAGTTGCTAAGTCGTGGCCGACTCTTGCGATCCCATGAACTGTAGCCCCCCAGTCTCCTCTGTCCTTTCAATGACGATTGATTGTCATTCAATCAGAGGTATCTTTAAATTCTTTCCACAGTTGCTCCAAAAGATATACAGCTTACAGCTTTTCCCTCTGAGAGTGTCAAGGAAGGAGACACTGTCATTATCTCCTGTATATGTGGGAATGTTCCCCCAACTTTGATAATTCTGAAGAAAAAAGCAGAGACTGGCTACACAGTGCTAAAGTCTACAGGTGGTGCATATACCATCCACAGGGCTCAGTTAGAGGATGCGGGAGTATACCAATGTGAATCTAAAAATGAAGTTGGCTCACAGCTAAGAAGCCTAACACTTGATGTTAAAGGTTAGTTTGTTTTTTTGTTTTTTGTTATTTTTATAACAGGTCTGAAGCTTGGTGGATTGTAAAGAATTTCAAGGGTGAGATGAATGAGTTGGCAAAATGGAACTGAATTCCATGTCAATTGTGGTTATTTCTTAGTGTTTCCTAAAATAATCATGTACAGGTGCTCTGTCCTAAGGAGTTTAGCCAGGATGCTGACATTTATCATAAATCAGGGTAGAATTCCCATTTGCTATTTGAAACATTGACAATTTATCATTGGGCTCTGAGGTCTTGCATTTCTTATGTGTTTGTTTAAATCCATTTTCAAAACCTTTCCTTGGGGGTTATTAGGAAACAAAGAAATAGAATTGGTACATAGAAAACCAAGTTTCTATCCAGGCTCTTTTCCTTCCTACCGAAGAGAGTGCCACTCTCTGAATACAAAGTGACTGCATATTTCCTGGGATTGACTCTTTACAGAATAATAGCTCAGAACAGTGATCTTAATGTTGAACAGCATAATGAGTCTCTAGACTGCAGAACTGCTTCCTTAGATATCCAAGATCCTTGTTCATCCTGCTCTACTCTGATGGAGAAACAGAGGGAGGTGGAAACGGCCTCAGCAGAGGAATTTCAGGGGCCTCTTAATCTAACCCTGCTAATCCTGCTGTGAACACACTGTATGATCTGTTGATCTTATCAGTTAAAATAGAATCTGTCGGCCTTTACTGCTCAGTCTTCCACTCCTTGTGTGCTAATTAGCCCCCTTGTGTACTGGAAGCCAAACTTGAAATAAACAGGATTGTAAACAAATACCAACTCTTAAGAGCCTCTGGCACTGAGCTCCCAAATACAGCAACTACTCATCAATGTAAAGAGAATTTACACCTGGGTCAGAAAATGACTTAAAATTTTACTCATCTGGCCAAATCTCTCAAGATTACATTCCTTACCATATGTTTTCTGTCTTCACAGTACCTCCTTGAAACAATATCAATACATCCATCTAGAAATGTTAAAGAAGGGGAAAATATCACTGTTACATGTAAAACTTTTAGTCATCCACATGCAGTGATCATTCTGAAAAGAGTTGATCTGGCCAATGAAGTTACTATGTGTTCGAAGAATGGGACATTTACCTTGTATCATGTCACTCAAAATGACACAGGGATGTATGTAATTAGTGCTTCCAATGAGGTTGGGGACATTTCCGGACAGACTGAGATCTTCATTATGAGTACATTGAAATTCACCTATTCCTATTTAATCCCTGATGGCTCCAGACCACCTTTAATTAAGCCCGGTTCCAGGAACTTGCGCTCTGAACATTTTTATAATTCTTTCTGTAGTTAATGTTTCTCTTTTAAAGATATATCAAAGCTTCTTCTCCACTTTTTAACTCTTTCTCATACATTGTTGTCTTTTCTAATTGCTTTATTAAGTTAGTAACTTTATATATTTGCTATTTTTCACTCATTACTTAAATGAACAATTGAAGTATATTATAGGCACTCAGCTAGAACCTCCAAACTAATTATGGTTTCAAAGAACTAAAAAGAATGGAAATAAAATTTTGTAATTTTCCTGGAAATTTTTGTCTAGTCAACCTTTGCATTTAGCTGATATTTTAAACTATTTCTTGTTAGTTTTGTTTTAAAAATACATTTGCTCAAAAGTAGTCCAATGATAGAAATGTTGGGAGTCTTTAGGAATTTTAGTGTTGATACAGCTAATAGAAAATCGTATTTGAAGGTTGCCCTGGTAACCAAATCGTTGGCAAAATTTTACCATAGATGCTTGAGGGAGAAACCAAAGGGAAAAGATAACACACTATTTATTAAATTGAAAAGAAAACAATAGGATCAAAAATACCATTACCTACCATGTCATCAATATTGATGCCTAACTATAATTTTGATAATGAATATCCCATGAAATTAGGACTCATACTCTGACTAGTTCTACTCTAGCAAGGGAAAGTAGAAAAATAAGATAGCTATCATTATATTTGTCGTGATATATTTTTGACTTCAATTCAAAAATGGGCTTCCCTTCATCTAATGATTCTTTTCTTCTTGGTTGACCTCCAGTTATTAGAAATGCATAGAAGTAAAGTAATGACTTCCAAGGCCAAATCACTCATTTCTTCCAGGACTGAAACAATATATATACCACTTGAAAAAAACAAAGTATTTGTGAGGTCATACTGTGCTATCCAAACATAAATGTAAATAGAGATGAATCTCCAGTAAATACCATGATGTCTTATTCAGAAGTTCTTATAAGGTTAAAATGTTAAATAATATTGTAACTGTCAGATGATTTTTAGTAGAGCAGAAAGAGTACTAAATTTCAAGTCTTGGGATACTATTACTTTATGTACTCAATTTATAACTAAATGACAAAATGATAGGATGTAGAAAGAAAAAAATGTATTACTATTCAAAAGATATTTATTGGAAAAAAAAATTTACTGGGTGGAAGCTACTCTAAGCAGTGAGCCAGTTACTGGCTATACAGTGATGGATCAAAAAGAAACTAGATTCTTTCCTCATGTAATTCACAGTCGGAAGGAGGAAACCAAAATTAATAGATAAGCAAAGAAACATTTAACTATAAGCTGTAATGAGAACTATGGAGGGAAAATGTAGTGGTTATAAAAGTATATTAGGGAAAAAATGTATATTAAGTTTCCTAATTTAAGCTGGAGGAAATGTAGGTCAGAGGATGCCTCTATATTTAAGTAACACTTAAGCTAAAATATCAGTTCAGTTCAGTTCAGTCGTTCACTCTTGTTCTACTCTTTGCAACACTATGGACTGCAGCACACCAGGCTTCCCCGTCTATCACCAACTCCTGGAGCTTACTGAAACTCATGTCCTTTGAGGTAGTGATGCCATCCAACGATCTCATTCTCTGTCATCCCCTTCTCCTCCAGAATTCAATCTTTCCTAGTATCAGACTTTTCCAATGGATCAGTTCTTCGTCTCAGGTGGCCAAAGTACTGGAGTTTCAGCTTCAACATCCATCCTTCCAATGAATATGCAGGACTGATTTCCTTCAAGATTGACCAGTTGGATCTCCTTGCAGTCCAAGGGACTCTCAATAGTCTTTTCCAACACCACAGTTCAAAAGCATCGATTCTTTGATGCTCAGCTTTCTTTATAGTCCAACTCTCACATCCATACATGACCACTGGGAAAACCATAGCTTTGACTATGTGGACCTTTGTTGGCAAAGTAATGTCTCTGCTTTTTAATATGCTGTCTAGGTTGGTCATAGCTTTTCTTCCAAGGAGCAAGCGTTTTTTAATTTCATGGCTGTAATCACGATCTGCAGTGACTTTGGAACCCCCCAAAATAAAATCTGTCACTGTTTCAAATGTTTCCCCATCTATTTGCCTTGAAGTGATGGGACCAGATGCCATGATCTTAGTTTTCTGAATGTTGAGTTTTAAGCCAACTTTTTCACTCTCCTCTTTCACTTTCATTAAGAGGCTCTTTAGTTCTTTGCTTTCTGCCATAAGGGTCGTGTCATCTGCATATCTGAGGTTATTGATATTTCTCCCAGCAATCTTGACTCCAGCTTGTGCTTCATCCAGCCCAGAATTTCGCATGATGTATTCTGCATATAAGTTAAATAAGCAGGGTGACAATATACAGCCTTGACATACTCCTTTCCTGATTTGGAACCAGTCTGTTGTTCCATGTCCAGTTCTAACTGTTGCTTCCTGACCTGCATACAGATTTCTCAAGAAGCAGGTCAGGTGGTCTGGTATTCCCATCTCTTTAAGAATTTTCCACAGTTTGTTGTGATCCACACAGTCAAAGGCTTTGGCATAGTCAATAAA
>SJYQ01007528.1:344413-360177 GCA_006410935.1 Redunca redunca
TTTGGAACTCTGCATTCAAATGGGTATATCTGTCCTTTTCTCCTTTGCCTTTCACTCCTCTTCTTTTCTCAGCTATTTTTAAGGCCTCATTAGACAACTATTTTGTCTTTTTGCATTTATTTTTCTTGAGGATGGTCTTGATCTCTGCCTCCTGTACAATGTCACGAACCTCCGTACATAGCTCTTCAGGCACTCTGTCTATCAGATCTAATCCCTTGAATCTATTTCTCACTTCCACTGTATAATCATAAGGGATTTGATTTAGGTCATACCTGAATGGTCTAGTGCTTTCCCTACTTTCTGCAATTTAAGTCCGAATTTGGCAATAAGGAGTTCATAACCTGAGCCACAGTCAGCTCCCAGTCTTGTTTTTGCTGACTGTATAGAGCTTCTTCATCTTTGGCTGCAGAGAATATAATCAGTATGATTTCAGTGTTGACCATCTCGTGATGTCCATGTGTAGAGTCTTCTCTTGTGTTGTTGGAAGAGGGTGTTTGCTAGGAACAGTGTGTTCTCTTGGCAAAACTTTATTAGCCTTTGCCCTGCTTCATTTTGTACTCCAAGGCCAAATTTGCCTGTTACTCCATGTTTCTCTTGACTTCCTACTTTTGCATTCTAGTCTCCTATAATGAAAAGGACATCTTCTTTGGGTGTTAGTTCTAGAAGGTCTTGTAGGTCTTCATAGAACTATTCAACTTCAGCTTCTTTAGCTTTACTGGTTGGGGCATAGACTTGGATTACTGTGATACTGAATGGTTTGCCTTGGAAATGAACAGAGATCATTCTGTTGTTTTTGAGATTGCATCCAAGTACTGCCTTTCGGAATCTTTTGTTGACTATGAGGGCTACTCCATTTCTTCTAAGGGATTCTTGCCCACACTAGTAGATATAATGGTCATCTGACTTAAATTCACCCATTCCAGTCCATTTTAGTTCGCTGATTCCTAAAATTTCTATGTTCACCCTTGCCATTTCCTGTTTGACCACTTATAATTTACCTTGATTCGTGGACCTAATATTCTATGTTCCCATGTAATATTGTTCTTTACAGCATTGGACTTCCATCAGCAGTCATATCCACACCTGGGTGTTGTTTTTGCTTTGGTTTCATCTCTTCATTCCTTCTGGAGTTATTTCTCCACTGATCTGTAGCATATTGGGCACCTACCAACCTGGGGAGTTCATCTTTCAGTGTCCTATCTTTTTGCCTTTTCATACTGTTCATGGGGTTCTCAAGCTAAAATATAATACTATCCAAAGAACTTCATATTATCATGAAATGATATAAATGCTAAAGAGGAATAATGTATATTAAGGTGCCCTACTTCAGAGATACAAAACATGAAACTTTCTATATATTTCTAAAAACATCATCGGCAAGAATTCTTTCCCTTACAATCTTACAGGTGATGTTTGACTATAATGGTGGCATACTTGGAGTTACGATACTTTTCTTGGAGAACCGGTTAGTTATTTTAGTTCATAATGATCAGAGTTTTAGTTCTTTAGTATATATTTATATTTCCCAAAGCAAACACTCTTCTCCAGTTCTTACTCTTTTAAATGAACCCTAAAAATTGCACCCTTCCTTCCATCCTCTTACTGAGCCAGCATCTGTTTGAATCCAAGTTTGCAGAAGTCAACAACATCTTTAGACTCATCATGACCATAGCAACTGCTAAATGATTATTTGATTAATTCAAAGAAATGTGCACTTTGAGTTCTACTGGTTCTTATCACTGCTTTGATTCACTTTTCTTTAGAGAACTAATGGTACTATTAAAATAAAACATGTGATTTTTATTATTAAACAATTTATTTTTGTACCAGACATTAATTGCATTCATTTTGTTATTTTCCAGGAAGAGAAAGTAACAAGGACTATTTTTCTCCTGAACTTCTGGTACTTTATTGTGCATTCTCCTTGATAATACCTGCCATTGGAATGATTATTTACTTTGCTAGAAAAGCCAACATGACAGGGTCATACAGTCTCGTAGAAGCATAGAAAGTGTGCTAATACTTGTAAAGTGTAGCTACTGCGTGAAATGTTCTGCCAAAGATGCTATCAGTCCAGATGCTCAATACTGCTCATCATTCCACGAGGAAAACAGAAACTGGGAGTTCAGGCTTCCTTGAATGCAGTGAACACTTGGAAAGAAATAGCTGCCTATGGCCCTCACTGTGAGCAAGAAGCCAAAGGAAAATTTCTGCTTAAAAACTAGGCACTACCATTGAGATGACTGGAGTAATTTCTTGATGTGTATATACAATGACATGATTTGTATATATGTAAAACTATGCTGTAGCAAGGTTGCTTGAAATATCAGCACACTAGAGTCACTATATCTAAAATTATTAAAATGTTGCTTGAACTGATTGTTATAACTTAATGCATCTTAATATCAACTGGCAGCTGAACTTTGTCATCTTTTTAATATTTTATTTCCTTTAACAAAATTTTATTCCTATAAAGTTCATGGGCAACAATTTCATATTGTGTAAAGATGCCAGGGTTTTATATTATTATAGGCAAATGATAAACCAAGAGGGCACTGGGTTGACTTTCAGGTACTAAACACTTCAACCTATGGTATAATGGTTAACTGGATTTCTCTGGGTGATACTGACACGGTACGGAGACGTTTTTTGATGTTGTTTGTTCATCAGACTCTTGTGTAATTTTCCAAAGTGGTCTAAAAATACAACTTCTTTTGATTTTCTTTTGTAAATGTTTACTGCGGTTTTTTTTTTTTTTTTGTATAGTAAAGCGATGATTTCTGGAATTGAAAGAGTTGTGTGTTTATTCATTATGAGTTGCCTCCTTTAATCATATTGTAACTCTTTTTGTCAGTCCCAAGACCAAAGTGTTCAAACCCATGGTGATAATAAGCAGATACTTGAAGTGTGGTCCTCATATTACTTTTATCAAAATCACCATGGGAACTTTACAAATATTTACTTATCTTGGGGCCATCCTAACCTATTGAATTAAAACATCTGTTTTGTAGCCTTGGAATCTGCAATTTTAAAATAAAATTTAAAATATAGTATGCACAGAAAGAGTGAATGCAGATGAACATGGACATGTTAAAGGGCAGCAAGTGAACACCTGTACATACCAGTAAAGTGAAGAGATAGAGCATAATTGTTCTTCAAATCCTTTTAGATGCCACTTATTGATTGTAGGTCTGTTACTGAGGATTCAACAATATCTTGGATTGTACATTAACCTTTCCCTTTCTTTGGGGTATAAAATCCCCAAATTTTATACCTATATGCATGCTTACTCACTCAGTCATGTCCAACTCTGTGACCCCATGGATTGTAGCCCACCTACCAGTCTTCTCTGTCCATGGGATTTTCCAGGCAAGAATGCAGGAGTGGGTTGCCATTCCTGCTCCAGGGGGTCTTCCTCACCCAGGGATCAAACCTGCATCTCCTGTGTTTCCTCATTTGCAGGAAGATCCTTTACCTGCTAAGCCACTGGTAAAGCCCTTATACCTGTATAGGTAACCCTAAGTAGAATATGCTAAAGCTGAAACTCCAGTACTTTGGCCACCTCATGCGAAGAGTTGACTCATTGGAAAAGACTCTGATGCTGGGAGGGATTGGGGGCCGGAAGAGAAGGGGACGACCGAGGATGAGATGGCTGGATGGCATCAGTGACTCGATGGACATGAGTCTGAGTGAACTCCAGGAGTTGGTGATGGACAGGGAGGCCTGGCGTGCTGCGATTCATGGGGTTGCAAATAGTCGGACACGACTGAGCAACTGAACTGAACTGAAGTAGAACATTGTTTTGTTTGCCAGCTTTTGAATTTTACATGTATGCCTGCTAAGTTGCTTTAGTTGAGTCAGACTCTTTGTCACCCCATGGATTGTAGCCTGCCAGGCTCCTCTGTCCATGGGATTCTTCTGACAAGAATACTGGAGTAGGTCACCATTTCCTCCTCCAGGGTATCTTTCCAACCCAGGAATCAAGCTCCTGTCTCTTGTGTCTCCTGCACTGGCAGGCAATTTCTTTACCACTAGCACCACCTGGGAAGCCCCTAAATATAATCAAATGGTATATTTGACACTGACTATTTTTCACTCAAAATTATGTTTCTGTTTAATTAATCCATATTGTTATATTTAGTATGTCTATTTATTATAAGAGTTTGCCATAACTTATTTATATAGGATATATATATATCCTACCATTGATGGATATTTGACCTGTTTACAGTTTTACAATATGATCAAAGTTTCTATAAACACTGTTTTACATATTCCTGAATTATGTGTATGAATTAAGTTAGGGTGCAAAAATTCTTCTATAATGTATACATTCTAATGAAATTGCTGGATTGCAGGAAATGTACAGTTTCAGATTTGTAAAGAAAGCTAAACTATTTTCTGAAGTAGCTGAAATAACTTATACTCCCTACAGCAGTGAAAAAGTGTTCACATTACTAAACAGCTTATCGGTGACATTGTCTGACTTTGAAATTTACCTTTCTTATACCTTAAAATGATTTTCCAAATGGTTTGAATTTGCATTTTCCTGATTACTAGTGAGGTTGAACATCTTATCATATATTTAAGGACTCTGTGTTTAGGATCATTGGAGCTGGCCCTTTTGTGAAATATCTGTGCTGTTTTCCTGGTGGTTGGTTTTCTTTTATTGATTTGGGGGAGATTTTAAAATATATTTATATATTTTGGAATATGTATATATATATTACCTTAAAGTAATGGGCTTCCTTGGTGGCCCAGTGATAAAGAATCTGCCTGCTAATTCAGGAGACACAGGTTCAATCCTTGGTCTCTCTCTCTCTCTATATATATATATATTTATATTTATATGGGCCTCCCAGGTGACACTAGTGGTAAGGAGCTCACCTGCCAAAGCAGGAGATGGAAGAGACAGGAATTCGATCCCTAGGTTGGAAACATCCCCTGGAGGAGGAAATGGCAATCCACTCCAGTATTCTTGCTGGAGAATCCCATGGACAGAGGGGCCTGGCAGGCAACAGTCCATGGGGTCACAAAAAGTCTGATTTGACTAAAGCAACTTAGCAGGCATGCATGTAAAATTCAATATATATATATTCAATATATATAATATTTATATGTGTGTATATATTTATTCTGGATGCTAGTCCTTTGTTGATTTCCCCTATGTATTCTAGAAGTTTTACAATTTTAAGTCTTATGGTTATGTCTTTGTCTATTTTGAGTTAAATTTTTTATATGGTGTAAGATAATCCCATCTGTTCTTTATAGTTCCTCTTTTTCTGCTTTCTTTTGGGTTATTATATTTTTAGCAATTACATTTCATCCTTCTTGTTGGCTTACTTGCTTTTGTTTTTAGTAGTTGCTAAGTCATGTCTGATTCTTTGTGACCCCAGGAACTGTAGCCCACCAGGCTGCTCTGTCCATGGGATTTCCCAGGCAAGAACACTGGAGTGGGTTGCTATTTCCTGCTCCAGGGGACCTTCCCAGCCCAGGCACTGAAGCTGTATCTCCCGCATTAGCAGGTGTATTCTTTACCACTGAGCCACCAAGGAAGCCCATTGCTTTGTGGTCCATAGCTTTAACTTATCACAGTTTACTATTACACCACTTTTATAAGAAATTCATAACAGTATATTTTATCCCTGCCTCCAGCCTTTGTGCTAATAAGACATTTTTATTCTATAGATGTTGTTTTTACTGTAAAGTCAATTATTTTGTAAAGATATTTGAAAATTAAAAAAATTTGTGTTTAACCAGATATTTACCATTTCTAGCACTCATCACTCTTTCCCATAGATTCAGAATTTCCTCTGCCATCATTTTCCTTCTGTTTAAAAACTTCCTTTAACATTCCTCATAGGGTATACATGTTTGCTGGTGATGAATTCTTTGCTGAGAAAGTCTCTGTTTTTTTTCTGTCTTTCATTTTGAAAGATAGTTTTATTGGTATAAAATTCTAGCTTGATAGGGAGTTTTATTTTCTTTTTAGAGTTTTAGAAATATCTCACTGTCTTCTAAATCTGCTTATCTTCATTCTTTTAATGTAACATCTTCTTCATCTTTGGTTGTTTCTAAGGCATTTTTAACACTGGCTTTAAGAAATTTCATTATGATACACCTTTATCACTTTCTTTATGGTTTCTTTTGTGTTTGAGATTTGTTCAGATTCTAGGATTTATAACTCTATCAGTTCAGTTCAGTTGCTCAGTCGTGTCCGACTCTTTGCGACCTCATAAGTCACAGCACACCAGGCCTCCCTGTCCATCACCAACTCCCAGAGTTCACTCAGACTCATGTCCATCGAGTCAGTGATGCCATCCAGCCATCTCATCCTCTGTCATCCCCTTCTCCTCCTGCCCCCAATCCCTCCCAGCATCAGAGTCTTTTCCAATGAGTCAACTCTTCACGTGAGGTGGCCAAAGTACTGGAATTTCAGCTTTAGCATCATTCCTTNAAAGAAATCCCAGGGCTGATCTCCTTCAGAAGGGACTGGTTGGATCTCCTTGCAGTCCAAGGGACTCTCATGAGTCTTCTCCAACACCACAGTTCAAAAGCATCAATTCTTTGGTGCTCAGCTATCTTCACAGTCCAACTCTCACATCCATACATGACCACAGGAAAAACCATAGCCTTGACTAGACGGAAATTTGCTGGCAAAGTAATGTCTCTGCTTTAGAATATGCTATCTAGGTTGGTCATAACTTTCCTTCCAAGGAGTAGGCATCTTTTAATTTGATTTTGGAGCCCCCCCAAAATAAAGTCTGACACTGTTTCCACTGTTTCCCCATCTATTTCCCATGGAGTGATGGGACTGGATGCCATGATCTTCGTTTTCTGAATGTTGAGCTTTAAGCCAATTTTTTCACTCTCCTCTTTCACTTTCATCAAGAGGGTTTTTAGTTCCTCTTCACTTTCTGCCATAAGGGTGGTGTCATCTGCATATCTGAGGTTATTGATATTTCTCCCAGCAATCATGATTCCAGCTTGTGCTTCTTCCAGTCCAGTGTTTCTCATGATGTACTCTGCATATAAGTTAAATAAGCAGGGTGACAATATACAGCCTTGACGTACTCCTTTTCCTATTTGGAACCAGTCTGTTGTTCCATGTCCAGTTCTAACTCTTGCTTCCTGACGTGCATATAGGTTTTTCAAGAGGCAGGTCAGGTGGTCTGGTATTCCCATCTCTTTTCAGAATTTTCCACAGTTTATTGTGATCCACACAGTCAAATAGTTTTCATTAAATTTGGATAAAATTCAATCATTGTTTCTTCAAAATTTTATTCTGTACCACCCACCACTTCCCTTTCATAAACCCCAATACAAGTGCATAAAAGTGCTTGGCATTGTCCCATAGCTCACTGATGTTTTGCCTATTTGTTCTTTTTAAAATTTGTTTTTCATTTTGAATAGTTTTAATTGCTATGTTTTTAATTTTACTAGCCTTTGTTTTTTACATTGTTCAATCTGCTATTAACCACATTCTGTGTGTGTGCGTATTTAAATCATAGACATTGTAATTTTCATGGCTAGTAGCACTTCTTGTGCTTTTACTTATTGTGCTCAAATTTCCTTCACCTTCTTGAATGTAAGGAATATCACTATAACTTTTAATGTTCTTGTTGCTAATTCTATCATATGTGTCATTTCTGGGTCTGTTTCTGTTGATTGACTCATCTCCTCAATATGAGTCATATTTGTCATCTGCTTTTTTGTGATCTTTAATTTTTATTAGATTCAAGACATTATGAATTTTACCTTGCTTGGTGCTGAATATATTCACATTCTTATAACTATTCTTGAGCTTTTTTCCCTAGGTGATTGCTAAGTTATTTGGAGAAATGTTGACACTTCTTAGGATTTTGTAAAGCACAAGCTGGAATCAAGATTGTCGGGAGAAATATCAATAACTTCAGATATGCAGATGACACCACCCTTATGGCAGAAAGTGAAGAGGAGCTAAAAAGCCTCTTGCTGAAAGTGAAAGAGGAGAGTGAAAAAGTTGGCATAAAGCTCAACATTCAGAAAACGAAGATTATGGCGTCCGGTCCCATCACTTCATGGGAAATAGATGGGGAAACAGTGTCAGACTTTATTTTTGGAGGCTCCAAAATCACTGCAGATGGTGACTGCAGCCATGAAATTAAAAGACGCCTACTCCTTGGAAGAAAAGTTATGACCAACCTAGATAGTATATTCAAAAGCAGAGACATTACTTTGCCGACTAAGGTCCATCTAGTCAAGGCTATGGTTTTTCCTGTGGTCATGTATGGATGTGAGAGTTGGACTGTGAAGAAGGCTGAATGCCGAAGAATTGATGCTTTTCAACTGTGGTGTTGGAGAAGACTCTTGAGAGTCCCTTGGACTGCAAGGAGATCCAACCAGTCCATTCTGAAGGAGATCAGCCCTGGGATTTCTTTGGAAGGAATGATGCTAAAGCTGAAACTCCAGTACTTTGGCCACCTCATGTGAAGAGCTGACTCGTTGGAAAAGACTCTGATGCTGGGAGGGATTGGGGGCAGGAGGAGAAGGGGATGACTGAGGATGAGATGGTTGGATGGCATCACTGACTCGATGGACATGAGTCTGAGTGAACTCCGGGAGTTGGTGATGAACAGGGAGGTCTGGTGTGCTGCGATTCATGGGGTTGCAAAGAGTCGGACACGACTGAGCGACTGAGCTGAACTGAACTGATGAGGGACTGGACCAACCTTTAGTCAAGGGCTAATTTTATCACTAAATCAAAACTCTTCTGAGTATTCTACCTGATACCCTATGAGTTACTAGTTTTCCCACTCTTGTTGGAGGTAGCACAAACTATTCTTTGTCCTGTGGAATTCCAACAGTCATTCCGCTTGCTCTTACTGGGTGGTTCTTCTCCCAGATTTGGGTAGTTTCCCTATATAGGAAACCTCCATAGCCCAGCTTGAGGAAGATTTCCAGAGCTCTCTCCTTTCTGGCTCTCTGTCTTGCACACTCTACCAACCCTGGCCTCTCTCAACTTCCAAGTCATTCTCCTTAGTTTCAGGAGGTCGCTAGGCTCTGCCTGGGCTTCCTCTCTCCTGTAGTTATAGCCTGGAAACTTTCTCCATGCAGTAAGTCTGGGCAATTAGAAGACTTACTCCATTTGTTTCCACTTTCACAGATATCACTGTCTTTTGCAACCTCCTCTCCAATGACCAAACATCACTGTTTCATATATTTTCTCTGGGTGTGTCATTTTTTTCAGTTGTAATGGTAAATCTAACCTCTTATCTTGGCCAAAAGTAGAAGTCTGAACTCACTTTTAATCAAAGAGTACTGCTAGAAAAAAGTGTCCCTAGTGGCTCAGTTGTAAAGAATTCACCTGCCACTGCAGAAGATACAGCTTCAGTCCCTGGGTTGGAAGGATCCCCCTAAAAAGGAGATGGCACCCACTCCAGTCTTCCTGCCTGGGAAATCCCATGGGCAGAGGAACATGGGGGGCCACAGTCCATGCGGTAGCAAAAGAGTCGGATACAACTTAGCTACTAAACAACAACTGCTAGAAACACCTTCTAGAAATGATTTCTCTATTTGTTATGGAAATGTTTTTATATTTGTATTTCTTTGCTCCAAATTATAAGGATCCATATGAAAAACTAATTTTAGAATATAATGCAGGAAACATTTACCTGAAAAAATTAATTTTCTTCTAAATCATGACTAAGGAGATTAATATAAAAGACCCACTTTTCTTTCTTCATTGATCTACTAAGAGCTACTTAGTCAAATTTATACCTTAACTGTAGCATCTGTGTTGTATTTTATGGACTATTTTGTTTGAGTGCCATTTCCGCCTTGGTTACATCTATACTAGTTTGCATTTTCTTCTGGCTTTTGTGCCTTTTACTTACATTTGTGTTTTATTATTCCAAGGAAATGGCAACCCACTCCAGTGCTCTTGCCTGGAAAATCCCATGGACCGAGGGAGCCTACCAGGCTCCCATGGTCCATGGGGTCCCAAAGAGTCGGACACGACTGAGCGACTTCACTTCAAACACTTTCCCATAAGTTGCCTCAAATAGTTTATGGAAAAACCAGAATACAAAGAAGTAAGCCAAAAATTAAAATAATAGGCTTATATGTTGTACCTTGGTAGCATAAGTATGAACAAAGTGGCCTAGATGAATTCTTTATATTAACTTTTCTCCATTTGAGAATAAGACTCCATGAGTTGGTGAACCGGATAAATGAGGTTGGAAAAAGAGACAAGAAATCTCCAGAGCTTAAGTGCTGTCCACTGAGGAGGGTTCTCGATCAATTGTCATTGTGTAGACCAGTGATACTTGGGGTACTGGAAAGAGAGTGAATGTCTCAGGTTGTGGTTTGGAGAGGGATAAATATACTAAGAAAGAGAAATTAGAGCTGAAGGAAAGGCTTGTTTTCTTCACAGTTGTTGCAAAGAAAGAACTCTTATCTTCTGTGTTTGATGATACATGTGATACTTGTGTGTGTGTGATGGTCTAACCAGAGCCTGTGGGCATATAAATTTGTCTATTAAAATATATCAGCTTCAAAGAGGACCAGTAACATTATATGACTTTGAGTCTTTTTGGTAAGAATTTAAATAGATCTGTTATGAGAGGGATATGTTTTATTAAAATGATTTTTCTGAGTAAACACAGTGTAGATAATCTAGAACTGAGGTCTTAAAAAACTGAACTTGGGAGTTTTACTCCTTAATGTTGTGTATAGAACATTAGTATTTACAACACACACTTCTCTGTAGAATGGCTTAATTTTGATCAATACAAAATATTTATTTTTATTTATACTGTTATTATTTACCATTATGGTGATACATTTTAACTACTCTTGGTTGTGTGGATTCTGAGATAAGAGTGTTATAGCTTGCTTAGAATAAGAGCTGAGAGCAATAGGGCAATATCAAGGCATCATTCATGTTAGGTTGAACTATATGAACTTGCCAGTCAAAACCTGTCAAATCCAGCAATTCATATGGTTTAACTTGTAAATCAGTGTTAGGTTTATCTGTTGTGTGTGACACATTACACCCAAACTCTATGGTTTAAAACAACAACCCTTTTATTATGTTTAATGATTCTGGGGTTGACTAGGGTTAGCTGCATGGGTTTGGGTTCTGCTTCTTCTTCACGGGTTTGGATTGGTTGTTGATTAGATTAGAATGTTGAGTGTGATTCACCCATATGCCTGACAGTTACTATTGACTGTCAGCTGGGAACTAGCTGTGGAGGTCAAAGACAACCTTGGCCCTTTGCTTTAGAGTATGGGTTTCTGATACTGGGTTTGGAAGTCCTAGACTCATTATTTCCATTGCATTCTCTTGGCCAAAGTCAGTCCACAAGGCCAGCCCATGTTGGAGGTAGCACCAGGTCCTAATGTGTGTGGGAACCTGTATCTACAGAGTGAAGAGGAAATATTGGGGACTGTCTTTGGAGATAAGCTACCACCAAAAAACATTTCTCTGATGAATATAAAAAAGACGAGTCAGGGCAATTTTACTCAAATAAGGACACCATATGTTAAGTGAGTAGTATAACAACGCTGTTAATTCTTTAGCATGTGCCAAGAAAAATTGTAATGGCCGAAAAGGATATTGTGATATGATGAAAATGTCCAAAATCTTTGATACCTAATCAAAAAGGAGTAATAAGATGTGTACTCAAATAGCCATCACTCAAGAAAACTGATGCATGGGTAAAGATAGAACTGAGAAGCAAAAACCACTGACTCTGGCCAGGAGAGACAGAAGGACTCAGGCATGGCTCCATGAAGAAGGTACTATTTGAGCTGCATCATGAATCAATGGATAAGATGTAGACAAGTCACTGTAAGGAAGGGCAGGGACATTCAAAGTGAAGGGGAAAGGCCTGGTTCATGAAAAAGAGCATTGAAAGGGACTGACAGGATCAGCCCAGTGCTTTAGGAGACTGCCACATCATGGTCGCTTGATATTTTATATCTTTTCTTTTGTATGTTGTGTGTGCTCAGTCATGTTAAACTTTTTGAGACATGACTGTGCACACAGACACACACACACACACAAAGGCATAAACAGAAAATACCAAGCGAACATGAGGTGTCAACCTTCTAAAGCACTGAACAAAGTCCAAACTTCCACGACAGCATTTAAGGCCTCCTGCAATTTGTTACAACTCATGTTTCCAGCCTCAGTTTTTACTGTAAATTTTTTGCATTCTTCCATGTTTCTGCCAAATAGATTAACAAAAACAGAATAAGAATTGTATGTAAAGTTTGAAAACATCATAAAAATCTGAATATTGTGTGTCTATATGCGTATACAGGCTCCCCTGGTGGCTCAGAGGTCAAGAATCTTCCTGCCAATGCAGGAAATGTAGGTTTGATCCCTGGGTTAGAAGATCCCCTGGAGAAGGAAGTGGCAACTCAATCCAGTTTTCTTGCCTTGGAAATCCCATGGACAGAGGAGCTTGGCTAGATGTAGTCCATGGGATTTCAAAGAGTTGGTTGTGACTTTATATGCCTACATGCATAGAGCAATGAAAAGAGATCTCAGTGTAACATTGACAGTGGTATTATGGGTAATTTTATTTTATTTATACCATATCCATTTTCCAAATTAGAATGTATTACACAGTCAAAAAAGTTATTTTCTAGTGTGTTAACCATGGCGAGTAAGTCTTCAAACAGCAAGTAAAAATAGCATCCTACCTGAACTTGAGACTTGGAATTCTCAAAGACCTATAAATATTTAGGGCTCTGTGATCCAGACGTGGAGTGAGACAGCTGCTTTGGCTTTCTGAGTGTTTGAGTAATTGCTCTGAAGAGAATAAAATTAGAGGAAAGTACTTGAACAACCTTTCACCACTAAACCTCCTCTGGAATTTCTAAATAAAGCTTGGAGGGAGGGAAGGTGACATGAGGAGCCTGCACACCATCACTCCACACTCTCAAGGGCTTGGGGAAGGAATCAATCAGAATTGCTTGGCCACACTGAAGTGAAATATTGAGGTTTAAACATCAGGGTACTGTGATGATTTCAACAGCTATCCAGGAAACCACAGGTAGGTGCCTTATGCAAATTTTGACTTTATGGCTCAAGAATCATTTGCTCACTCTTTTCCAGTCTGGCATGATTTGCTATTATGGAATCTGATAGTACTTAAGCAGATAAAGAAGGATTTAAGGAAATCCTGGGAAAGGAGAAATCTGTCATTTTATTAAATTACTGAGCAACTGCATTTACTAATTCATTTGATTTCCTCAGAAATTTTCAACCAAGCAGCGCTACAATTGTGTCTACATCTTTGATGTAAGAAAATTATTCTGCTTTACATCTCTTCCAGTTTCACCCTTGCTAAGCAAACTCTGCTTTTCAGCCCTTCTTCCAGCCATGCAAAGGAGACATAAGCGCTACTAACATTTATCTGAATAACAGTAGTCCTAATTTTTCAAGCTCTCCAAAGAAGTAAAGGAACTTTTGGAGTCTTAAAAGAGTTTTTATAGCTTTATCAGGAAGAGAATGGAGAAACATGACTAATGATAACAAATTCTAGAGGACTATATCTTTCTTTTTTCTGTTTCCTTTTGAAGAACTATATCTTCAGGATCTTCTCTGTACCTCAGACAATAAAGAATCTGCTTGCAATGCAGGAGACCTGGGTTCGATCCCTGGAACAGGAAGATCCTTCAGAGAAGAGAACAGCAGTCCACTCCAGGATTCTTGCCTGGAGAATCCCATGGACAGAGGAGCCTGGTGAGCTACAGTCCATGGGTTCGCAAAGAATCAGACACAACTGAGCCATGACACCACTAATACTGCTACCTTCAGCATCTAAGGATAATGATAGCATGAACCAACATATTTCTTTTTAGTCAATAAACGACGTCAACATTAATGACATGCCTAGGGGAATAAGATGGAGAAGGCAATGGCACCCTACTCCAGTACTCTTGCCTGGAAAATCCCATGGACAGAGGAGCCTGGTAGGCCGCAGTTCATGGGGTCGATAAGAGTCAGACACGACTGAGTGACTTCACTTTCACGCACTGGAGAAGGAAATGGCAACCCACTCCAGCGTTCTTGCCTAGAGAATCCCAGGGACTGAGGAGCCTGGTGGGCTGCTGTCTATGGGGTCGCACAGAGTCAGACACGACTGAAACGACTTAGCAGCAGCAGCAGCAGCAGCAGCAGCAGCAGCAGGGGAATAAGAACCTAAGTTTTCTTTTGGCAGTGGTCCCATTGCTTCCAAAATTAGGGTGCCTGTTTTTCAGGCTGATCAAAGCTGGGGAACGAATCCCTGTTTGATGTGTCTGGCACATTTTTAATAGTACCTTTGTAAGAACAACTGATAAGTAATATTTGTTGAGAATTTATGGCGTGTCTATCCAGGATTAAGGATCTTCCTTGTAGCGTGGAGGGTAAAGAATCTGCTTGCAATGCAGGAGACCCGGGTTCAATCCCTGGCTCAGGAAGAAGGCAATGACAATCCACTCCAGTATTCTTGCCTGGAGAATCCCATAGACAGAGGAACCTGGCAGGCTATAGTCCACTGGGTCACAAAGAGTTGGACATGACTGGGAGACTAACACTACTACTACTATCCTGGACTGAGTGCTTTCCATGAATTGTTTTATTTAATATTCACATTAATCCAGCTAGGTACTGTTATCTGGCCAATAGAAAAACTGAACTGGAGTTTTTCCCTAAGTAGTTTCCCTAAATTCAGTAATTCATAGAGCTATGGTTGACTATGGTTGGTCTGATTCTAGAACTGGCACTGTTACTTTCTATGCTGTGTTACTGTTAACTCATGCACACGAAATAGACACCTACAGGCTTAGACATCTTTGAAGGACAGATTGAAAGTAATCTTAAAAAAGAAATTTGTCTTAGATACTTAGTGTGTGATGGGAAGGACGAAGGGCTGATAATACTGTTCAGGTAAGTTTTTGTTGTGTGCTTTCTGAAGAGAGAAGAATCCTAGATTACTAATGCTAAATATCCAAGATTGTTCACTGGACACTTAACTTCCTTCTGTTGACATTAAAAGAAACTTATGAGTTACTGTGTTGAAATAGCCATCTGTCATCATGAGTGAGTTTCTTGAGTGTGTGTTTGACTGTTATGTATATTTGTGCTTTTTGAATTTGGAAACTTGGAAAGAAAGAAATTAAAAGTCAGCAAGAAAGCAAATGTAAAAGAAAAAAGAACAATTTTGAAGAGCAAAATGAGTGCTTTATAGTGTTCGGTACTAGTGAGAGTAAGAATTAAAGCTGCCCAAAGAGACCTGGCCTGACACCAAATTGGTGCCATTGCACCAAACTAGCAAAAAAGGCAATACAGATGGTAAAGAAAGCCTAACTAATAAGTATTAAGTGGAAACTGATCACTTTGGAAAAGAGAATCTTAGCACCAATTTTTGAGTTGTAAGCCAAATAATGACCCCCGCACCTCCCCAAAAAGAGTTCTTGTTCTAATCTTTGGAATCTGTGAATATGGTATGTATATGGTAAAAATACATTTGCAGATATAGTTAAGGATCTTGAGATGGTGGGGAGTGGATTATCATAGACTTGAGAAGTGGGTCCAAAGTAATCAGAAAGCTCCCTGTAAGAGGGAGACAGGAAGAAGAGAGTCAATACTTAAAATTTTAAAATTAATTTTATCTTAGTTTCTTTCCTAAATTCTTCAGATAGATACTAAGTTCTTTTTAAAATTAATTTCATCTTGGTTTATTTTTCTTCCCTAATTTCTTAAAATAAATACTAAGTTCCTTTCT
>SJYQ01007528.1:360220-505486 GCA_006410935.1 Redunca redunca
AACAATAACAAACAGTAATGGCAAAATAGCTGGATACAAGATAAATATTCAAATATCAATAACTTTTCAATAATAATAACACATATTATTTTAATAATGTGTGAGTGTGTCTAGTCAAGGCTATGGTTTTTCCAGTGGTCATGTATGGATGTGAGAGTTGGACTGTGAAGAAAGCTGAGCACTGAAGAATTGATGCTTTTGAACTGTGGTGTTGGAGAAGACTCTTGAGAGTCCCTTGGACTGCAAGGAGATCCAACCAGTCCCTTCTGAAGGAGATCAGCCCTGGGATTTCTTTGGAAGGAATGATGCTAAAGCTGAAACTCCAGTACTTTGGCCACCTCATGTGAAGAGCTGACTCATTGGAAAAGACTCTGATGCTGGGAGGGATTGGGGGCAGGAGGAGAAGGGGACGACAGAGGATGAGATGGCTGGATGGCATCACTGACTCGATGGACATGAGTCTGAGTGAACTCTAGGAGTTGGTGATGGACAGGGAGGTCTGGCGTGCTGCGATTCATGGGGTTGCAAAGAGTCGGACACGACTGAGCAACTGAACTGAACTGAACTGTGCTCAGTCATGTCTGACTCTTTGCAACCCAATGGACTGTAGCCTGCCAGGCTTCTCTGTCCTTGGGATTTTGCAGGCAAGAATACTGGATTGGGTTGCCATTTCCTTCTCCAGGGGATCTTCCCGGCCCAGGGATTAAACTTGCACCTTTTGCATTGGCAGGCTGATTCTTTATCATTTGAACCATCAGGGAAGCCTATTTTAATAACAAGAATCTAGAAATCACAACCCAATTGCAAAGAAAAAAAATCCACTAATTCTGGGTTATTCTTGATGAATGGAGGTAGATTGCTAAACAGCATGAAAAGGGGAGCTTGACATGGACCTTGTTAAGATTCTAAAGCTTTTAAAATAAAAATGGAGCAGTAATAATCAGAATTTAAAAGGGGAAAGAAAGTTATACCAAACTAGCTTTCATTTTTTCGAAGCCTGTAAATAAAAGGAGTACAATAAATGTGATGAAATCAGAATTTTGGCAAGGGTTTGAGAGAGTTTTTTTTAATTATTTGGGGAGGATGTGAACACTTAGGATAACTGCTTAAATGACTACACAATGTGCTCGGGGTGAATGGAGCAGTACCTAGGGGAATTCTCACACATGAAAGAATCTCATCTGTGATAGACACATGGATGTGTTTCACTCAGTTGTGTGTGAAAAGAAATTTGTTACTAATGCTAAAGAGTAAATCAACATGGATTCAAGATTTTCCATCTGATATTATCTCCCTTATTGAAATTCAGATGGTTTCTGTGAATAGGAGATGAGAGGGAGTTACAATAAGCAGAAAAGAATGATACAGAACCCTTCAACACTGATAACATATCTGGACATATCCTCTGCAAATGTGGTATATCTGCACATGGCTGAAGAGAAATTATTGAAGGCGTCTACTTTCATGGGAAGTAGCATGACACTGACCCCAGCTTCATGATTTGGATCTGAGATGAGGCTGAAGCTGAAGCAGGAAGTAACAAATATGCTAATTCCAGAATAAGGATTTAAAAAGATCCTGATCATCTGATCATCATCATGGAAAAAGTTAGGTAAAAGATAATAGCAAGTAATATAAAGCCCTATTCTAGCCCATACTGGTCAGAACATAATTGAGACATTAAAACAATAATTTCTTTCCACCTTTCATTGTAAAATTTGCTGTTGTTCAGTTGCTTAGTTGTGTCTGACTCTTTGTGACCCCATGGACTGCAGCATGCCAGGCTTCCTTGTCCTTCACCATCTCCTGGAGCTTGCTCAAATTTATGTCCATTGAGTCGATGATGCATCCAATCATCTTGTCGTCTGTTGTCCCCTTCTCTTCCCTTCAATCTTTCCCAGCATCAGGGTCTTTTTCAATGAGTCGGCTCTTCACATCAGGTGGCCAGAGTATTGGACCTTCAGCTTCAACATCCACCCTTCCAATGAATATTCAGGGTTGATTTCCTTTACAATTGACTACTTTGATCTCCTTGCAGTCCAAGGGACTCTCAAGAGTTCTCCAGCACCACAGTTCAAAATCATCAATTCTTCAGCGCTCAGCCTTCTTTATGTTCCAACTCTCACATCTATATATGACTACTGAAAAGACCATAGTTTTGACTGTGTGGACCTTTGTTGGCAAAGTAACGTATCTGCTTTTTAATATGCTGTCTAGGTTTGTCATAGCTTTTCTTCCAAGGAGCAAGCATCTTTTAATTTCATGGCTGCAGTCACCATCCGCAGAGATTTTGGAACCCAGAAAATAGTCTGTCTCTGTTTCCACTATTTCCCTATCTATTTGTCATGAAGTGATGGGACCAGATGTCATGATCTTAATTTTTTGAATGTTGAGTTTTTAAACCAACTTTTTCATTCTGGTTTTTCTTCAGATCATATAAATCATTGTAAAAGGGGAAGTAATAAAAATGATGCCAATTTTGGGGAAATCACTCAAGTTGGAAATGATGACTAAAGAAACTGGGATATTTAGATTACGAAGAGGAGACTTAGAGATATGAAATGTGCCATCAAATATTTGCAGTACTCTTAAAAGGAATGGCAAAATAATAGAAAGAATATAGAATTTTTATTCAGAGGTTGTACTGTTACAGATTTTGGATTCCTTTTAAACTTGAGATTCTAGGAAATCTACCGCATGGTTTTACAATAAACCAGGAAGGCTAGATTTGGAATGCCCAGGATCTGATATCAAAGCTAAACAACAGAACAGAGCTCAGCCTGCTGGGGTCAGTGCCAAAAAGTCTTCCTGTAGTGATAATTCTAAGGAGGGCATCCAGAGGACAAGCCAAAGGTTTAGTTAACAAACAGGAAAGCTGGACAAACGTCATGGTGATGAGAAGACAGAACTCAAAGAAAATGATGGCAAAGGCAACCAAAAAAGCCAAAAAATCAGGAAGCCATAATCAGAGGGACTGAAATGTATGAGAGTAAAGTAATAGAGCTGGTGGTTAAGGTGATAACAAAACGACAAAGCAAGAGTTAGGTCAAGACAAAGACTATTTTTTTGTTTTGTTTTGTTTTGTTTTTGCTGCGTGCTCACTCCTGTTTGACTCTTTGCAATCCCATAGACGGTAGCCCACCAAGCTTCTCTGTCTATGGAATTTCCCAGGCAAGAATACTGAAGTGGATTGCCAGTTCCTTTTCTAGGGGATCTTCCTGACCCAGGGATTGAACCCACGTCTCCTGCATCAGCAGGCAGATTCTTTACCACTGCACTACCTGGCAAGGATTCAGTTCAGTTCAGTTCAGTCACTCAGTCATGTCCAGCTCTTTGTGACTCCGAGAACTACAGCACGCCAGGCTTCCCTGTCTATCACCAACACCCAGAGCTTACTCAAATTCATGTTCATAGAGTTGGTGATGCCATCCAACCATCTTCTCCTCTGTCGTCCCCTTCTCTTCCTGCCTTCAATCTTTCCCAGCATCAGGGTCTTTTCAAATGAGATAGTTCTTCGCATGAGGTGGCCAAAGTACTGAAGTTTGTTTCAGCATCAGTCCTTCCAATGAACATGCAGGACTGATTTCCTTTAGGATGGACTGGTTGGATCTCCTTGCAGTCCAACGGACTGTGAAGAGTCTTCTCCAACACCACATTACAAAAGCATCAATTCTTTGGCACTCAGCTTTCTTTATAGTCCAATTCTCATATCCATACATGACCACTGAAAAAAACCATAGCTTTGACTATGTGGACCTTTGTTGGCAAAGTAATGTCTCTGCTTTTTAATATGCTGTCTAGGTTGGTCAAACCGGTTCCAAATAGGAAAAGGAGTATGTCAAGGCTATATATTGTCACCCTGTTTATTTAACTTATATGCAAAGTACATCATGAGAAACGCTGGGCTGGAAGAAGCACAAGCTGGAATCAAGATTGCTGGGAGAAATATCAATAACCTCAGATATGCAGCTGACACCACACTTTTGGCAGAAAGTGAAGACGAACTAAAAAGCCTCTTGCTGAAAGTGAAAGAGGAGAGTGAAACAGTTGGCTTAAAGCTCAACATTCAGAAAACGAAGATCATGGGATCTGGTCCCATCACTTCGTGGGAAATAGATGGGGAAACAGTGGAAACAGTGTCAGATTTTATTTTGGGGGGGCCTCCAAAAATCACTGCAGATGGTGATTGCAGCCATGAAACTGAAAGACGCTTACTCTTTGGAAGGAAAGTTATGACCAACCTAGATAGCATATTCAAAAGCAGAGACATTACTTTGCCAACAAAGTCCATCTAGTCAAGGCTATGGTTTTTCCAGTAGTCATGTATGGATGTGAGAGTTGGACTGTGAAGAAAGCTGAGCGCCGAAGAATTGTTGCTTTTGAACTGTGGTGTTGGAGAAGACTCTTGAGAGTCCCTTGGACTGCTAGGAGATCCAACCAGTCCATTCTAAAGGAGACCAGTCCTGGGTGTTCATTGGAAGGACTGATGCTGAAACTGAAACTCCAATATTTTGGTCACCTCATGCGAACAGTTGACTCATCGGAAAAGGCCCTGATGCTGGGAGGGATTGAGGGCAGGAGGAGAAGGGGACGACAGCAGATGAGATGGCTGGATGGCATCACCAACTTGATGCACATGAGTTTGGGTGAACTCTGGGAGTTGGTGATGGACAGGGAGGCCTGGTGTGCTGCAATTCATGGGGTCAAAAAGAGTCGGACAGGACTGAGTGACTGAACTGAGCTGAAGAAGATCAAGATCAAGCCAGTCAATCCTAAACGAAATCAACCCTGAACATTCATTGAAAGGACTGTTCGTAAAGCTCCAATACCTTGACCAACCGCATGCAAAGAGCCAGCTCATTGGAAACGACCCTTATGTGGGAAAGACTGAAGGCAAAAGGAGAAGGGAGTGGCAAAGGATGTAATGATTAGATAGTATCACTGACTCAACAGGCATCAATCCTAGCAGACTCTAGGAGATAGTGGGGGACAGAGGAGCCTGGTGTGCTACAGTCCATGGGGTTGCAAAGAGTAAGACAAGACTTAGCAGCTGAACAACAACAACAAGAAAGTGGAGATGGCAAGTATGTTCTCCAGTGGTCCCCAGCCTTTTTGGTACCAGGGACCAGTTTTGTGAAAGACAGTTTCTCCATGGACAGGAGTTTCAGGATGATTCAAGTACATCATATTTATTGTGTACTTTATTTTTATCATTATTAGATCAGCTCCATCTCAAATCATCACGGATTAGATACCAGAAGTTGGGGACCTCTGCTTTAACCTTTTTGAGAGTTTGTTTATGAAAATCTCACTTAAAGAGCTCAGAACCAACACCACCTATTGTGTTTTCATTTCTCTTGATTTAAAAAACTAAGATTCAATTGCTGGGTCATAGAACAGATATAAATTTAACTTTATAAGAAACTGGCAAGCTGTTTCTAAAGTGGGCATACCATTTCACCCGGCCACCACCAAAGTAGGAGAGCGCCTCTTGCTCCCATCCTTGTCAACACTTAATACTGTTGGTCTTTTTATTTTTAACCATTTTGGTAGATAATGGGAGGGTCATATCATGGTGGTTTTGATTCGCAGATCAGAGAAGAGACTTTGAAATGTCTGGTTATCATTAATATATACTCTTTCATAAACTCATTTTTCCCTCCAATCTTCTGCCCATTTAAAAAATCAGGTTATTTGAATGACAATGTTGATGGTGATGATGATGATGATGATGATGATAGTGATGTTGTGTCAGTGTTTTTTATATGACTTGGAAACAAGTCTTTTCTCATTATATATATATTTCAGATATTTTTTCCCAGTCTGTGGTTTATATTTTTGTTTTATTATCGGTGTCTCACTAAAAAAAGAAGTTAACATTTATAAATTACAAATATAAATCTTATATTTTGCTTAGGTCTTCTGGAGTTCTAAGATATCCCTGTGTACCAGAAAATCATGATGACTTCCTATTTTTTTCTTAGAAGTTTTATAGTTTTACATTTCTAGTTTAGTCTCATCATATATTTCAAATTAATATTTATGTATCACATAATGTGGCAGTTGAGATTCATTTTTTTCCACACAAGTATCTTATATGACAGCATTATTTGTTGACTTTTCTTTTTCCATTGAATTATCTTGGTGCTTTGTCAAAAATCATTTAACTTTTAAAATGTATGTTTATTTTTATTCTCTCTATGTAGTTCTATTGATCTATTTCTCTCTACTGTGTCAATACCTCACTACTTTGATTACTACAGCTTTTTAATAAGTTGATAATAAGCTTTTTAATAAGTTGTTAGGTTCAGTCAGTTTGTATAAGAGTTGCAATTTTATTCATCTTTTTAAAGATTATATTCTAGGTCCTTTGGATTCACATATAAAGTTTAGATTTTGCATATCAGTGTCTTCAAAAAACCAACAAACAAAAAGCTGATTAGAATTTAAATTGAATAGCCTTAGATCTATACATCAATCTGAGAGGGACTGACATCCTAATAATACTGAGTCTTCTAATCCACATGTTCATGGACATAAAAATGTTTAAAAAATCAAATCCAGCAACATGTAGAAACAAATCTATCTGTTTCTCCATTTAGTTCTGTCAATTTTTGTTTCATATATTTTGATATTTTGTTATTAGGGATATAAGCATTTAAGATCATTCTTGATGAATTGAACCTTTTATCATCAGATAACTTCATCTCTGATTCCCTGTCTTGAAGACTGATGTTAATAGCAGACTGGTGTGACTATATCACACTTAATTTTTTATTGCATATTGTTCTACCCTTTTTTGTAGGAGTGGTGATTTTGCTTTTTACAAAAACATTTGTGTTTTCAATGGAGAAATAACATCATCTATTTACAAAATTGCTCTTGAAAAATACAAGTACAGATACTATAAAACAAAGCAAGCTGCAGTCATGAGACACTACATACATCATGCAAAATCAACAGTCTGGCCTCCAGGTTATGAAAACTAGAGTTAAAAAGTCACTACACATAAAAGGTCCAAGTTCCCAGATCTAGTGGCTCAGATGGTAAATATCTGCCTGCAGTGAAGGAAACCCAGGTTTGATTCCTGGCTCCGGAAGATCCCCTGGAGAAGGGAATGGCTACCCACTCCAACATTCTTACCTGGAGAATCTCCTCCTGGATAGAGGAGCCTGGTGGGCTATATAGTCCGTGGGGTCGCAAAGAATCAGACACAAATGAGCCACTAACACACACAGAGAAGGTCCAAGTTCCTATCTTGGTAAAACCTGGGTACAGTTACATGAAACATTTAACAAACTGAATTTGTCTTCCCCAGTGCGTAAACAAAATTACAAGACTAAATCTGTGCCTGGCAATTTCAATCTAACTCTGAAGCCAAAACATACAGACATCTTGTAGACTTTACTTGTTTCTTAGTCTGACCATCTTTTCTTCTTAGATGGTGGGAGGAAGGGTAAGGTGACTGTGCAGAGCAAAGATATGGGAAGTAGAAATACTGTACACTAGACATTACAAAGAGTGGTGAAAAGTCTCAATGAATGCATAGTCTAAGGGAGAAAAGATTACACTCCAACTTTGGAAAATTAATTTCAAAGGATAGAGGAAGAGTTGAAGTACTATTATTATTGTGTAGCAACTGCTGCATTAACTATTTCAAAAAACTGCTGCCTTTAAATAAAACCTCAAGCTATATTAGTGTTTATAATTGACATCTGGACTGGGTTTATGTTTGCTGCATTGTTTTGGAAATTGGCAATACAAACTGGCAAAAAAAATTTATTCTGATGATGCACTTCAATGTATTTTTTTATTTAGATATTCATATTGATGGATTTTCATTTTTTCTTGAAGATTTCCTTTACCATTGGTCTTCAGATTGGGTGGCATTGTGTAGTCATGTACTGTTATGCTTCAGAGAAAGAATAAGAGTGCATCTAGCTCAGTCCCTCTAAGATAGCTGTAACCTTTAAAAATGAAATGTCAAACCTAGGGTATATATTTGACACTGAATTTTCATTTTTCTACCCTTTTATTTTCAAACTGTATTTATATTTAGAACATATCCCTTCTAAACTGTTTATTGTTCTAACTAGGTCTTGCTTTCTCATGAGTCTTCAATCTCCAGTTTTTAACATTATTAGTTCAATTATAGTTGATATAATTATTGACATGATTGGGTTTAAATTAATATCATCTCACTCTCTGTTTTCTATTTGTTCCCTTTGTTTGTGGGGTCTTTTTTCTTCTATCTTCCCTTCAGTTGCAAATTGTTTACAGTTTTATTCTATCTCTTCCATTTATGTTTTTAACTACCTCTTTACATGATTATATTTAGAGCTTTCTTATCCATCTATAATTAATACTATACTATTTGATATAGATGTAAGACCCTTATAACAGCACAATTTGAGTTTTATCTCTTCCATCACTTGTGCTATTATTGTCACACATTTTACACTGTATGTTTAAAGCCCCAAATATGTTCTAAATCTGAAATACACCATTATTATTTCTACTTTAGTCAATTTATTTTTAAGAAATTAAGAAGAGAAAGATAGACCTTTATATTTACCCACATACTTAACAATTTCTTGTTCTCTCCCTTCCTTCCTTTCAATTAAGATTTCCATTTTATATCATTTCCTTTCAGGATGAAAAGCTTCCTTTGAAATTTCTTGTAAAGCTGAGGGGCTGAAAACATTTTTAATCTGCTTCTGATTATCTAAAATTGCTTTCTTTTTTATATTATTTAAAATTTTTATTGTGATAAAGTATATTTAAAAACTTGCCATTTTAACTACCTCAAGAGTACAGTTCAAAGGTATTAATTGCATTCATAATTGAAACACTCATCACCATTTATTTCCAAAATATTTTTATCATCCCCAAAAACATTGTAGCCAAGAATTATGCAATAACTTCTAGCCACAGGTATCTTTTAATCTACTTTCTGTCCCTATAAATTTGTCTATGATATATACTTCATACAAACAGAACCATGCATATCTGTCTTTTTTGTCTGGATTATTTCACTTAATATGTTTTCAAGGTTCATCCATGTTGAATGAACATGGATCAGAATTTCATTCCTTTTAATGGCTGAACAATATTCCACTGTGTGTATATGATCACATTTTGTTTATCCATTCATCTGTTGATAGACACTGGAGAAGTTTCTAACTTTTGACTATTATAAGTAATGCTACAGTTGGTTTTGGTATGTTGGTATTAGTTGCTCAGTTGTGTCCGACTCCAAGTGTCTGACTTCATGGACTGTAGACTGCCAGGTTCTTCTGTCTATGGGATTTCCCAGGCAAGAACACTAAAATGGGTTGCCATTTCCTTCTCCAGGGGATCTCCCTGACCCAAGGATTGAACCAGGGTCTCCTGCATTGCAGGCAGATTCTTTACCATCTGAGCCACCAGAAGTATTGGTATATAAATGTCTATTTGAGTCCCTCTTTGAAGTAAAAATGGAATTGCTGGATCATAGCTTATGTTTAGCTTTCTGAAGAAAGATTAAGCTATTTTTTCATAGCAGCTGCAACATTTTGCATTCTCATTAGCGATGTATAAATGTTCCATTTCCTCCACATTCTCATCATGTGCTATTTTCCTTTATTAGAAATGATCACTGTCCTAGTAGTTGTGCTGTGCGACCTCACTGTGGTCTCCATTTGCATTTCCCTAATGAAGAATGGTGTTGAGAACCTTTTCATGTGTTTATTGGCCACTTATATATCTTTTTGGGTCTTTGTTGATTCAAAAATTGGATTGTCTTTTTTTGTTGTTGTTGTGTTGTAGGAGCTTTTACATATTCTGGATGTTAAACCTATCATACACATAATATGAAAATATTTTCTCCCATTTTGAAGGTTGGTTTTTCACTTTGTTAATCATGCTGCCTGATACATAAAAGTTTTTTTTTTATTAAGTGCAATTTATCTATTTTTGTTGTTGTTATAGCTAAGAATATATTGTCAAATCCAAGTTCATGAAGATTCACTTCTATATTTTCTTCTAAGAGTTTTACAGTTCTACTTCTTATACTTAGTCATTGATCCATTTTGATTTAATTTTTGTATGTGTGTGAGGCAGGGGTTCAACTTCATTTTTTTACATATGGTAATTCAGTTATCCCAACACCATTTGTTGAAGAAACTATTGTTTCACTATTGAACAGACCTGGCACCTTTATCAAAAACCAATTGACCATAGGTATATTGGTGTATTTATGGACTCTCAATTCTATTCCATTTGTTAATAAGTCTATCCTTACGCCAGTATCATTCTCTTTCAATTACTGCAGCTTTGTGGTAAGTTTTGAAATTAGAAAGTGTGAAGCATCAGATTTCATTCTTTTTTTAAGATTAGTTTAGCTCTTCAGGATCACTCATAATTCTATATGAATTAGACAATCAGTTTTCCCATTTCTGTAAAAAAAAAATCTGTTGGAATTTTGACACAAATTATGTTAAACCTGTTGTTTTCATTTTTGTTATTCAGAATAACTTCCTGAATGTAAAATCCTTAACTGATGCTTTTTTTTTTCCTGTAGCACTTTAAAGATGCCATTCAATTGATTTCTATCCTTTCACAAATTTCAACTTCTTCCCCACGTGCTGTTCTTAGTCGCTCAGTCGTGTCAGACTCTTTGTGACGCCATGGACTGTAGCCCGCCAGGCTCCTCTGTCCATGGGGATTCTCCAGCCAAGAATACTGGAGTGGGTTGCCGTGCCCTCCTCCAGGGGATCTTACCAACCCAGGGATCGAACCCAGGTTTCCCGCATTGCAGGCAGGTTCTTTACTGTCTGAGCCACCAGGGAAGCCCATAAAACATAGGGGAAAGCCTTTTTTGTTCAAATATTAAATTTTTAACAGATTTTTTCATTATTTGAAAAGAAAATTTGCTTCATCGGTTGGGGAGCACAGGCTCTAGGCACATAGGCGTCAGTAGCAGTGGTGCATAGGTTTAGTTGCCCTGCAGCATGTGTAATCCTCTTGGGCCAGGGACTGAGCCCATGTGCCCTGCGTTGGCAGGTGGATTCTTATCTACTGTACCACCAGGGAAGTCCTGAAAATGTTAAACTTTTGCATTGTTTCTTACATTGTTTCTCTTACACAGAGAATCTTTACTCTTCCCTGAGAAATCATTCTTATTATCAGCATGCACACATGCTTTAGTATCTTTCAATATTAAAAAGGCATATATATACACATATATTTAAAATCCTCCTTCCCGACACTTCCCCATACAACAATGGCTCCATTCCTCTGCTCTCTTAACAGCTGCTGCTGCTGCTGCTAAGTTGCTTCGGTCGTGTCCAACTCTGTGCGATCCCATAGACGGCAGCCCATCAGGCTCCCCCATCCCTGGGATTCTCCAGGCAAGAACACTGGAGTGGGTTGCCATTTCCTTCCCCAGTGCATGAAAGTGAAAAGTGAAAGTGAAGACGCTCCGTCGTGTCCGACTCTTAGCAAACCCATGGACTGCAGCCCACCAGGCTCCTCCATCCATAGGATTCTCCAGGCAAGAGTACTGGAGTGGGTTGCCACTGCCACAAATTCCCTAAAAGAGTAGTCTGTTTTTGCTATCTCCACTTCCTCAACTTCTATTGTCTTTTAACTCACTCCAGTGAGGCCTCTGTACCTAACCTCCCGTGTATTGCTCTCCTCATAGTCATCAGTGACCTCCAAGCTGCCAAATACAAAGGTCGGTTCTTGTCCTGCTTGACATTTTGGCACTCCTCTCCTCCTAGAAATACTCTCTCCTTAAGATTCCAGATCCCATGCTTTACTAGTTTTCCTCCTCCTCACTAGACACTCCCTCTCCATGTCTTTGATGTTAATGTTAATTGCTCAGTCATGTCCAACTTTTTGTGACCCCATAGACTGTAGCCCACCGGGCTCCTCTGTCCACAGGATTCTCCAGGCAAGGATATTGGAGTGGGTTGCCATTTCCTTCTCCAGGGGATAGTCCTGACCCAGGGATCTACCCCGAGTCTTCTGCATTGCAAGCAAATTCTTTACTGTCTGGGCTATCAAGGAAGCCTCTATGTCTTTGATGGTTCCTCATTACCTATCCAGTTTCTAATTATTGAAGTTGTCTAATACTACTCAGTCCTAAGCTTCTCTTTTCTTCTCTCAGTACACATGTACGCATAAAGATAGATACATCTCTACGTGACTTTTCCTTTCTCCCCCTTCACTTTTCCCCTCCTGAAGTCATTCCCAGAAGCAAGAGTTGGCCTGCACAGCCTCACTACTGCCCAAATCAGCCCCACAGCAACCCTGCCCACTGTCTTAGACTTGAGGCATGGTGGGACCACACAAGGTGCATGCAGAGCGCCTTTCTGGGTTCTCAAGCTGGGTGCTCACCTCTGGACACGGACTCTGGGAAAAGGCATTGTGGCCAAGAGGGCAGGAAGTGCCTATTGGTCAGAGTCTCCAAGGAGGTTGCTCTGTCGTCTTCACCTCCCCATCTCCGGATGAAACCCGATGCCTGGTTCTTTAGATTTGTTTCCCTGTCTCTCAGTCTCCCAACAATGGAGCAGAGAGAAAGTAATCTCCCATGGTCTCTCATCTTCCCACACTGGCCCAGACCAGGCCTCCAAGGTCGAAGGCAGAAGCAGCGGCCCTCAGGCCGGCTTCTGGACTTTGGAGCCTTTGCATTTTCTCATGTGAGCAGGGGCGCCAGCACCAGGGGAAGCAGAGGAGGAAGAAGGCAGGCTCGGGTTCCGGCCAAGCTGCAGACCAGCAGCTAAAAGAATGTTCCCAAACACCCAGGGGAAGGGCTAAGGGCAAGGGCCAGGCAGGTAGCCAAGAGGAGCGGGTAGCAGAGAGCAGCTAGTTAAAGACCACAGAGGCCTTGAGGTTGGTGTGCTCAAGGCCCTCGCTGAAGGTGATGAGAAAGTACATGACCTTGCGGATTTTGGCCAAGTCAGACAAGTGCTCCCTGAACCCCTGTGCCTCGGCCTCTTTCCAATCTGTGGCCTAGGAGTCTTCCTTGCACCAGAAGATGGCAGGGGGGTCCAGCAGCTGCCGCGTCATGAGGTTGGTGAGGTTGGGTGTCCAGTTCTGGAAGGTGCCCCTGATGGTGACTTTACCCAGCTTGTCCAACACGACATCCCAGTGCTCAAACTGCAGCCTCTGCTACTGGATGAAGTCCATGCAGTACTCAGACTTAGCTAGTCTCAGCAGCTTCTTGCCATCCAGACGGTTCTTCCTGCTTCTTTCCTAGTGCAGCGCATCTGGAGAGAAGTTTCTCTTGATACCCTTACTTCCTAGCAATCTCAGTTAGTTCTCTGTCTTTAAATCCCCTGGTTTGGGAAGATTCCCTGGAGGAGGGCATGGCAATCCACTTCAGTATTCTTGCCTGGAGAATCCTATGGACAGAAGAACCCGGCAGGCTATAGGGTTGCAAAGAGTGGGACACGACTGAACTGACTTAGCAGCATCATATTCTCAAACTTATAACTATTATATCTGTCATAATAGTTATAATACCCTGCTTGATAGAGCATTGATAGAGCTCCTTACTTCCTGCTGCTGCTGCTGCTAAGTCGCTTCAGTCGTGTCCGACTCTGTGCAACCCCATAGATGGCAGCCCATCAGGCTTCCCCGTCCCTGGGATTCTACAGGCAATAATACTGGAGTGGGTTGCCATTTCCTTCTCCAATGCATGAAAGTGAAAAGTCAAAGTGAAGTCGCTTAGTCGCATCCAACTCTTAGCAACCTCATGGACTGCAGCCTACCAGGCTTCTCCGTCCATGGGATTCTCCAGGCAAGAGTACTGGAGTGGGGTGCCATTGCCTTCTCCAATGACTCTCAAATGTGTAACTATTATATCTATTGTCTAAACCACTTTCCTGAGCTCCAGACTCTAGCAAACAGCTGTACTACCTGGTTGCTATGTTCACTTGGATATTTAACAACCACCTCAAATTTGATATATCCGAAATAGATTCATCTCCTGACTACCTCCCAATTTTCCTCTTTCCTAACATCCCGAAAAGTGTTTCTCCCTTAGCAGTTCACAATTCAGTGATATTCCATTATCAACCCTGGAGATCATCCTTGGCCTTTCTGTGTATCGCATATGATAAAGCTGGTCCATTAGCATACTCCATTGGCTTTGTTCGCTATAGCCTCAATCTGATCATCTTCATCTCTATCACTGTATCCAAGCCACTGTCATCTCACAGCTGAACTACTGCAGTAATAGCTTCTTTGATAGTTCTCCTTACTTCAACATTTGTTTCCTTTAAAAATCTATTTCCCTATCAGAAATCAAAATTTGGAGTAAATTGGCTCACATCACACCCTCTCTTAAAGCCTTCCAATTGCTTCCAGTGCATTTGGAATAAAGTTGTAGTTATGCTGTTAAGGTTCCAAATAATCTGACTCAGTGGCTTCCTCAGCTCTTCCTCTCCTGACCACTCTGCTTCAGGCGTTTTTATCTCCTTAAACTGTGTCAAGCTTGTTTCCACCTTGGCTCTTTGTATGTCCTCTTTGTTCAGCTTGGAACACTCTTCCTTTGGGTCATGTCATAGTTTGTTTTCTCACTTCATTCCAAACTGTCTAAATCGGGCCTCCTGTGAGCGGCCTTTTCAGTGCTCTCTATCTGAAGTAGGTCTTCACACAATAGTATATAGTTCTGCTAACCCTTTGTCCTGCTTATTCTTCACTGCACTAGTGCTTCCTGGAAATGATAATGTTTACTTTTGTGCTCTCTCACTAGAATAGCAGCTCCTTGCAAATAGCAGCATTGTCTTATTGCTGTACCTCTGGGCCCTAAAATAAATGCTCAATAAAGATTTATTGATTGTGTGACTATATTGTATATAATTCACCCATTTTTGGTCTAATTATCTACTGACCAATTATGATGAGAAAATAGAACATAAATATCAGAAAAACAAACAACCCAATCAAAAAGTGGGAAAAAAGCCTAAACAGACAGTTCTCCAAAGAAGACATACAGATGGCTAACAGGCACATGAAAGATGCTCAACATCACTCATTATTAAAGAAATGCAAATCAAAACTACAATGAGATATCACCTCACACCAGTCAGAATGGCCTTCATCAAAAAGTCTACAAGCAATAAATGCTGGAGACAGTGTGGAGAAAAGGGAACACTCTTGCACTGTTGATGTGAATGTAAATTGACACAGCCACTATGGAAGATGGGACGGAGAGTCCTTAAAAAACTAGGAATAAAACCATCATATGACCCAGTAATCCAACTCCTAGGCATATACCCTGAGGAAACCAAAATTGAAAGAGACGCATGTATTCCATTGTTCACTGAAGCACTGCTTACAATAGCTAGAACATGGAAGCAACCTAGATATCCATCAGATGAATGGATAAAGACGTTGCGGTACATATACTCAATGGAATATTAACCAGCCATAAAAAGCAACACACTTGAATCAATTCTGATGAGATGGATGAACCTAGAGCCTATTTTACAGAGTGAAGTAAGTCAGAAAGAGAAATATAAATATCATATACTGATGCATATATATGGAATCTAGAAAGATGGTACTAATGAATTTATTTGCAGGGCGGCAATGGAAAAACAGGCATAGAGAACAGACTTATGGACATGGGGAGAGGGGAGGAGAGGGTGAGATATATGGAGAGATTAACATGGAAAATTACATTACTATATGTAAAATAGATCGCCAACGGGAATTTGCTGTAAGTCTCAGAAAGCTCAAACTGGGGCCTTGTATCAACCTAGAGGGGTGGGATTGGGAGGGAGATAGGAGGGAGATTCAAGAGTGAGGGGATATATGTATACCTATGACTGATTCATGTTGAGGTTTGACAAAAAACAGAAATATTCTGTAAAGCAATTATCCTTCAATTAAAAAATAAGTAAATTAAAAAAATAGAATATAAAAGAGCTTTCAAATATTTCCATTGTTGCCATACAGGGTTTTGTTGCATTTTACATTCTTAGTTGCTCAATAGTATTGGGAAACATCTTGAAGAACCAACTCATGTACCCTAAGGAATAACTGAATTCTTTTTTGCTTTCTGTAGAGAATGCTAATTTCAAGTATAACTTCCATGAACTTCTTATTTGGCTCTTTGCCCTTCAGATGAAAGGACATAGGGAATCTTTGCTTCCTCAGTTCATGCTGAACTTCTTGTTTTTAGAAATGCTGAATTCATCCTGAAGCCTACCCACTGAGAATTACTTATGTATTACAAAACTTCGAGATCTTACTAAGTAAGACTTATTCAGTCTACTCAGTGTGAAAACTCCCTATAATAGGGATACGTTTTACTTACTTTGCATAGTTTTGAATTTAATTTAATTTAATTTATTATTTTAAAACTTTCTGTGATTGTGAATTACTTTTTGCCTCTGTGCTTGTTAATATACTCCTCATTGTTAATTATTAACATTATAAAAGTAAGCACTAGGTTTTAAATATAAATGTCTGATTCACTATAGCCTTTGTGGTATTAATTTTCTTTCCTATGTAAACTATAAAGTAGTATCGATGGATATTCTTTTTTTCAATGTGGCTAACTGGATTTGCACGGTATCACTCCAAAACTTTTCCATGGGTCTACAGATGGAACTTACATAGTTTAAGAGTTTATACAAAAAAAAAAAGTTTATACAATTTCACATCATAACCCCTGTGTTGAAAACATTCTAGCTCTTGAGTCATAATATTCTATGGTACATGTGCACCATAATATACCTGTATTTCCCCCTAAAGTTTGATCATTAGATTGGTTATAACTTTAATATATTCTAATTAATATCAAAATAAAATTTTATGCATAAATTTAAATCAATAGTTCTTATCATTTATATAGAAGATATTAATAAACTAGAAGTTAAGGGAAATGTCTTGATACATATTGCCAAATTGTTTTTCAGAGCAGCTCTACTAAATTATAATTCTACCATTAGATAAGAGGGCCTATCTCATCATACTGTTACCAGGACTGTCATTAAAATTATTTTTTGGTAAATGTTATCAACAGCAATTATGTCTTATTGTTACTTTATTTTGATTTTTGTATTTTTAGGATACACATATCATTATTCTTTTAGTTTTCTTTATAAGTGGTATTGTCATTTGGCCCATCTAGGTATTACAAACTTTTAAAAAATGGATTTTATGATAGCTCTTTTTTATCAAGGATATTAACCCTTTTATATTTTTTCTACAAATGTATTTCTTGACAATCTTTACATGTGTACAGTATTACATAGAACACTATATCTCAATGGATAATAAAATCAGTCTTTTTATTTCTCTCAAGTGGAAAATTCTTAATTAAGAATTTAACTGAGTTATTATAAACCAGATTAATTTTAAACTGATTAGTACTCTTGCCTGAAAAATTCCATGGACAGAGAAGCTGGTGGGCTGTAGTCCATGGGGTCATAAAGAATCGAACATGACTGAGATGGCACGGCACTGCGGCACAGCCATTGAAAGGGACGTTGCTCTCCAATGAGTTCTTTTCTTTTCCCACTCAGGTACAAGGAGCCCATTTTTTTTTAATTTAAACTTTTTATTTTGTACTGTGCTGTGCTGTGCTTAGTCACTCAGTCGTGTCTGACTCTTTGCGACCCCATGGACTGTAGTATTGGGGTATAGCCAATTAACTATATTGTGATAGTTTTGGGTGAACAGTGAAGGGACTCAGCTGTACATACACATGTAACCATTCTCCCCAAACTCCCCTCCCATCTCGGCAAAAGGAGCTCAATTAGAAAGAGTTTGAGAATGAGGAAGTTCCAGACTGAAAGAAAGCTATTAACTCCCTCCTGCAAAATAATGTGCAATATGAATTCCAAAGTGAAATATACACATCACAAATTTTAAGTCAGTTAAGACTGTATTTCCAGTTCTCCTGAATGGTTCACCCAGCACAGTCTCTGAGAGTTAGTATTTTACTTTGAATATGTGTGCACATGTGTGAGTTTAGCTGAATACTTACTATACATTAATGAGAATAAACAGGTGTCTGAGTCCCATAGGCCAGGAAAATCTTGAAAGGGCTAACTTTGGAGTACCCGCTTAGTTCTCATTCCACCTGGCTTAATGTGTGGGGCTCTGTGTGTCAACAGCTATCACTGATTGTCTACGAAGGCATCCTGACTCTTTGCAACCCCATGAACTGGAGCCCACCAGGCTCCTCTGTCTATGGGATTCTCCAGGCAAGAATACTGGAGTGGGTTGCCATTTCCTTCTCCAGGGGATCTTCCCAACCCAGGGATTGAACCTGGGTCTCCCGAATTGTAGGCAGATGCTTTATGATCTGAGCCACCAGGGAAGCCAGTCCATGGGGTTAAGGCATCCTGGGAACAGCTCAATTAAAAAAACAACATTATGGTTACAGTTTGCAGTTTCCTTAAAGAAAAAAACTCCCTGGTGAAGGTTAGAAGAAGATATTTTTCAAGAGAGCTAAAATATGGAACTAAGAATCACTGAGTTTTGCCCATGGATGACATCCTTCTTGCTTTCTGTTTTCCCTAAGCCTTAGGGAAAGTCATATTTAGCATACAGCATTATGTTTTCTCCCTAAGTTCACCACTTCAGTAAAATTTCCAACCCTTGTGGTAGTGTCATGGAAGATAAGAAGCTGAGGTAGTAAAGGGAAGTGCAGCCCACTCCAAATAGTCCTTCTGTGGTTAATATTCAGAGAGCAAATAGCATCCTGTTGAGGCTGATCTTTAACAACATGAATATGGTCCAAGCGGAAGCAAAGACATCAAGGTTCTCTGCTGACTAAATGTTTCTCCAGGAAAACCTTCACTAAGGAAAATCTGTTCCCCTGCCTATGCTGGTGAGAGGTCACACTTGAGTGATGAGAGAGGAGTTTGTGAGGCTGATAGAGACACTTGGGGTATGTTTGTGCATAGAAAAAGCCTTTATGTGTGTACAGAATTCTCAAGAAATTGTTAACAGAGCAAAAAGTAAGTAATGGTGAGGGAAAGGAAGTCACTTCCACTTTTCCATATATATCTTCTATATTGCTTGTAATTTTTTTTTACAATAAGTATTTACTACTTTGGCAATTCAGAAACACATAGTAAATTAAAAAAATTATTTCCCTCAGCTTGTTGTCTTTTTTTTTAACTTGCTTTTTATTCATGAAAGTCTTTTGTTTGGTATCTTTATTTTGTGATTTCTTGCATTGCATTTAAGCCTTCCCTATTCGCTGACCAGACTTAGTATGTATTTATGTTTATGTGACCAACTCTCTGCCTATGGAGAATAACTACAATAAAACACCATCTGGGGTGTGTCAAGCTATGTTTTGAAAACACTATTAGCACAGAAGGACAAAATGAGGAAGATTCTAAGAAATAAACACTTGTGGTAATAATTGATAGGTTTTGGTTGTGCTCCAGCGATCATAGGGCCCTAAAGTCCTGTGAGGAGCTAGTGCTCCCCAATGGGGAGTATTATGTTAAGGGCAGCCTCAGAAAGTTCCTTGTCACACAAATAGGAGTCTTCCTTGGGAAAAAGCTTCTCACTTGCCCAAGCTTCACTTAGAAAATTGGAATTTAAGGCACTCAGTCTACTGGTAACTATTTATTATCTACAGCAGAACTCAGAAGTCAGCATAAGAACATGAGAAAAACAACTCTGTTCTAACTATACATTCTGCAGAGAGACGTTCTGTTTCATATGTCTCATTGCAAAATTTATGAGGCTTCCCACATCTGGGAGCAGACTTTTTCCTGCTACTGGTATAACCTTTCCTATCCTGCTTCTCTTGCCTTCTGTCTTCCTTTCCACAGTTTCCTTTCCATGCTGTTTTGTTTGTTTGTTTAAATGTGGTGTCCTTTATTCACTCTCATGTCCAACCCTCTATCCCCAAGTCATTCTTTCCTTTCTTATTTTCTCTCCATGCCCTGTTTTTATGCTGATTCTTTTTCTTCGAAGGTCTTAAAGATTTTTGTTTGAAACAAAGATAGATTTGCAGACAAATCACAGGAGAGAGAGCAATGTTCCTCTGGGGATACATTTCCATATGGAGGAAAAGTAAGGGAGGTGGGGAGATTATGCTTTGTACATGCTATGGTCACTTTCTCAATCAGAGAACCCTGTACTGTAAGCTTTGCTTGAGTTTCAGTTGTCTCATTTTGACTATCAACTATACCAAAACAAGTCCTAACATCATCCTCAGTGACATCCCTGATCGTCAGACTACCACCTGCCAGAAAAACCAGTATTTCAGAGTTCTCTGTGTTGAGTGCATCCTCATTTTTCATCCAGCTACTGCTTGGAGCAGGAAGTCCCAAAGAAGCACATAGCAACACTGCACTCTAACCAATGACTCTGAGCAAGAAAGTTGTTTCAAAAATACCAAGTTTGATGTAACCTCAAGATCTGGAAGAGTTTTTAATTCAGCTTCATCACTATATTTTGGTGGCCCACCACTTTATGCAGTGATAGATTCCCCCATCTCCTTCAATTGCATTGCCGATAACTAGTGTTCCACTTGAAAGTTTTATAACTCTATCATCCAGAAGAGGCTGTCTGTGCTGTTCCCACTTCACAAATGGGACCAAATCAGCATTAGTTTCACAACTCAGAATTTCTCTCTTTCCAACTGAAAACCATTATTCTGATTCTTATCCACTGATTCCTCATCACCATCATCCTCTCTCTACTTATATAAATTCCCTCCTCCAATATTCTAATTTTACAGTCGGTGTTTATATCATTGTGTGTGAGTGTGTGCATGCTTGGTTGCTTAGTCATGCCCAATTCTTTGCCACCCTATGGACTGTAGCCCATTAGGCTCCTCTGTTCACGGAATTTTCCAGGCAAGAATACTGGAGCAGGTTGCCATGTCCTTCTCCAGGGGATCTTGCTGACTCAGGGATCAAACCTGAGTCTCTTGCATCTCCTTCTTTGGCAAGTGGATTCTTTACCACTGAGTCACTCGTTTATATTGGGCTATGGCTAAAATCAAATCTCCCTGGTTATTGTTGGACTGTAGGCTTGGCTATAGCAGGCACTTTTCACCATCACATGAAAGCCCTTGGAATCATCTGTTAACTAGAAAGCAGTTCCAGGACCCACTCCAGTAGCAGAGCTGAACTTCCTCCATTCATTATCTGAACGCTCTGATGTTTATTTATATTTATGAAAACTCCTTATTCTGAGAAATACACCTAATCCCCCATGGGAACTGACAGCCCTAGCTGATGATTTGTTTGTTCTGCCTGATGATGCTCAAAGTAGAATCATATTTGATTTACTGAGTAGTTATAGTCAGTACCTAAATGATCAAGACATCACTAATTAATCAAAACAGTCCTTGGTTTAAAAAGCAAAGTTTCTTCTTTAGCCATTTCATTATTTGGCTAGTTTTCCCATGCAAGCTACTCCAGTCTGTGTGCACATACATCCAAGTCAACAGTTTTTACCTGCTTTGCTTTATATGCATCAAGGTCTTCCATAAATTGTCTCTAATGGATTTCTGATCCTCATCACATCATGCTCCTTGCTCTAAATGTAGCAATAATGGACTTTATAAGGAAAGAAGCCCTCTATTTCCATCCTTCCTCTCTTCCTCAAGACATCATTTTGTCTTATTTTATCTGTGAAACTCAAATAAAACTCTGCCTTCCTGCTCCTCATTTTAAGACCACTCTTAGCACCTTGATGTAAGCAAGTGGCACATGAACTATTCACTCAGAAAGACTATGGGGCATGACAGTTGAGACATTAGTCTAACTTTTGTTTTACCCTTATTCTCCTCTTTTCCTTCCCTCCATCTGGGCTTCCCTGGTGGCTCAGATGGTAAAGAATCTGACTGCAATGCAGGAGACCCAGGTTCAATCCCTGGGTTGGGGAGATCCCGTAAATAAGGGAATAGCAACTCACTCCAGTATTCTTGCCTGGAGAATTCCATGGACAGAAGAAACTGGTGGGCTACAGTCCATGCAGTTGCAAAGAATTGGACACTCCTGAGTGACTTCCACTTTCCCTCCATTCAGTCTGAATATTTCTTTGCCCAAGAGGAGGCTTTTGATCGGCATGTTCTTTCCTATTTCCTAAACCAGATCTAAAGCCAGAGACTCCAGAGTTAAATTTGGTCCACATATATGTTTTATTAGGTTCATATGGAATGTTTTAAAACCTTGAGCCAACAATTGGCACATTTCACAGAGAGATTTGAATTTCTGTCTTCTCTTAAAAATTAGACGGTCTTGACACACTGGGCTGCTGTTTTCATGTGTCTAAATAGAGGCTGCAACCTTAGCTCTCACCCCTATCCTTTTCTTGACTTGGGAAACTTCACTCACTTACATCATCTGTCCTGCCCCTGTCAGCATTGCTTGGCTCCTGGATTAAAGCCATTAAGGAGGTACGTTAGCTGTGCTTGAGACACACCTTAAAAAAAGATTATTTAATTCACAGGCAGAGACTGTTTGAAAGAAACACTTTGGACTTGCCCAGTGATACAGTGTGTAAGAATCTGCCTGCCAGTGCAGAGGACACAGGTTCAATCCCTGGTCCAAGAAGATTCCACATGCCATGAAGAAATCAAGCCCACAGGCTGCAGCTTCTGAAGCCTGTGCACATGGAATCCGTGCTCCACAACAAGAGAAGCACCGCAGTGAGGGGCCCAGGCACCACTGCTGCAAAGTAGCCCCTGCTCGCCACAACTAGAAAAAAGCCTCGTGCAGCAGTGAAGACACAGCATAACCCCAAATAAAAAATATAAATTTAAAAAATCTATATTCAAAATATATATTAAAAATATTCAACAGATAAGAATCTGTTATGTGTCAGTCAGGTTTTGGTGGTGGGGGTAAAAACAATGAATAAGATAGGAACATTTCTATATTAGTACAAGGTGCCAACAGACAAGTAAACACAGTAACAAGTTACTTTCGAGTAATGACCAGAATACAAAATAATATCTTATATTCATAATTTCATGTAATGATAAGGACATGAAAGAAACAAAGCAAGGTGGTAGGATAGAGCACAGTGATGGGGAGAGGATGAGGTGGATGGTGGGGCAGCGGGTATTGTAGCTCTGATACTAAGAGAAAGTATCTGAGTGATGATAAACTGGGAGCTGAATGTAACATTTAGGGTAGCATCAGCTTCATGAAGTTTGGGAAGAAATATTCTAAGCAGAGGAAACAGCAAGTACAAAAACCTTGAGGTGGGTGTGAGTTCAGTTTAGTTCAGTTCAGTTCAGTCGCTCAGTCGTGTCCGACTCTTTGCAACCCCATGAATCGTAGCACGCCAGGCCTCCCTGTCCATTACCAACTCCCGGAGTTCACTCAGATTCACGTCCATCGAGTCAGTGATGGCATCCAGCCATCTCATCCTCTGTCGTCCCCTTCTCCTCCTGCCCCCAATCCCTCCCAGCATCAAAGTCTTTTCCAATGAGTCAGCTCTTCACATGAGGTGGCCAAAGTACTGGACTTTCAGCTTTAGCATCATTCCTTCCAAAGAAATCCCAGGGCTGATCTCCTCCAGGATGGACAGGTTGGATCTCCTTGCAGTCCAAGGGACTCTCAAGACTCTTCTCCAACACCACAGTTCAAAAGCATCAATTCTTCAGTGCTCAGCCTTCTTCACAGTCCAACTCTCACATCCATACATGACTACTGGAAAAACCATAGCCTTGACTAGACGGACTTTAGTCGGCAAAGTAATGTCTCTGCTTTTGAATATGCTACCTAGATTGGTCATAACTTTTCTTCCAAGGAGTAAGTGTCTTTTAATTTCATGGCTGCAGTCACCGTCTGCAGTGATTTTGGAGCCCCCCAAAATAAAGTCTGACACTGTTTCCACTGTTTCCCCGTCTATTTCCCATGAAGTGATGGGACCTGATGCCATGATCTTTGTTTTCTGAATGTTGAGCTTTAAGCCAACTTTTTCACTCTCCTCTTTCACTTTCATCAAGAGGCTTTTTAGCTTCTCTTCACATTCTGGCATAAGGGTGGTGTCATCTCCATGTCTGAGGTTATTGATATTTCTCCCGGCAATCTTGATTCCAGCTTGTGTTTCTTCCAGTTCAACGTTTCTCATGATGTACTCTGCATAGAAGTTAAATAAGCAGGGTGACAATATACAGCCTTGATGTACTCCTTTTCCTATTTGGAACCAGTCTGTTGTTCCATGTCCAGTTCTAACTGTTGCTTCCTGACCTGCATACAGATTTCTCAAGAAGCAGGTCAGGTGGTCTGATATTCCCATCTCTTTCAGGATTTTCCACAGTTTATGGTGATCCACACAGTCAAAGGCTTTGGCATAGTCAATAAAGCAGAAATAGATGTTTTTCTGGAACTCTCTTGCTTTTTCCATGATCCAGCAGATGTTGGCAATTTGATCTCTGGTTCCTCTGCTTTTTCTAAAACCAGCTTGAACATCAGGAAGTTCACGGTTCCATATTGCTGAATCCTGTCTTGGAGAATTTGGGGCATTACTTTACTAGCGTGTGAGATGAGTGCAATTGTGCAATAGTTTGAGCATTTTTTGGCATTGCGTTTCTTTGGGATTGGAATGAAAACTGACCTTTTCCAGTCCTGTGACCACTGCTCAGTTTTCCAAATGTGCTGGCATATTGAGTGTAGCACTTTCACAGCATCATCTTTCAGGATTTGAAACAGCTCAACTGGAATTCCATCACCTCCACTAGCTTTGTTCATAGTGATGCTTTCTAAGGCCCACTTGACTTCACATTCCAGGATGTCCGGCTCTAGATGAGTGATCACACCATCATGATTATCTGGGTCGTGAAGATATTTTTTGTACAGTTCTTCTGTGTATTCTTGCCACCTCTTCTTAATATCTTCTGCTACTGTTAGGTCCATACCATTTCTGTCCTTTATCGAGCCCATCCTTGCATGAAATGTTCCCTTGGTATCTCTAATTTTCTTGAAGAGATCTCTGCTGCTAAGTCGCTTCAGTCGTATCCGACTCTGTGTGACCCCATGGACAGCAGCCCACCAGGCTCCCGCATCCCTGGGATTCTCCAGGCAAGAACACTGGAGTGGGTTGCCATTTCCTTCTCCAATGCATGAAAGCGAAAAGTGAAAGTGAAGTTGCTCAGTCGTGTCTGACTCTAAGCGACCCCATGGACTGCAGCCCACCAGGCTCCTCCATCCATGGGATTTTCCAGGCAAGAGTACTGGAGTGGGGTGCCATTGCCTTCTCTAGTCTTTCCCATTCTGTTGTTTTCCTCTATTTCTTTGCATTGATTGCTGAAGAAGGCTTTCTTATCTCTTCTTGCTATTCTTTGGAACTCTGCATTCAGATGCTTATATCTTTCCTTTTTCGCCTCTCTTGTTTTCACAGCTATTTGTAAGGCCTCCCCAGACAGCCATTTTTCTTTTTTGCATTTCTTTTCCATGGGCATGGTCTTGATCCCTGTCTCCTGTACAATGTCACGAACCTCATTCCATAGTTCATCAGGCACTCTATCTATCAGATCTAGGCCCTTAAATCTATTTCTCACTTCCACTGTATGATCATAAGGGATTTGACTTAGGTCATACCTGAATGGTCTAGCGGTTTTCCCTACTTTCTTCAATTTCAGTCTGAATTTGGTAATAAGGAGTTCATGATCTGGGCTACAGTCAGCTCCTGGTCTTGTTTCTGTTGACTGTATAGAGCTTCTCCATCTTTGGCTGCAAAGAATACAATCAACCTGATTTCAGTGTTGAGCATCTGGTGATGTCCATGTGCAGAGTCTTCTCTTGTGTTGCTGGAAAAGGGTGTTTGCTATGACCAGTGCATTTTCTTGGCTACCCCGCATCCGAGGTCAGGGGCGGTGGCCGGGAGGAGCCACCCCGCATTGGAGGTCAGGGGTGACGGCTGAGAGGATGTGAGTTGGGCATATTCAAAGGATTTAAGGTTTGAGTAGGTGGGGCTTAAAGAGCAAGAGGAGAAATTGGAGAGGTGAATGGACACCAGATCTTTTAAAGCCTTGGTATCCACAGTGAGGAGTCTGGTCTGATTCCAAGTGCATTGGGAAATTATTGGACATTATTAAGTGTTTGAGTGGTGTAATCAGATTTTCTCCTATGGAGTAATGTCTTATAGTTTGCAACAGTTGTTGATATTTTTAACTTTTTTTTTCAATTGTGAAGTATAACATATACAGAAAAGAATACATAAAACACACGTATAGAGTTTAGTGCATAATTATACAGCAAAGGTCATGTAGCTACCATGCAGGCAAGAAAGAGAATGCTGCCAATTCCCAGAAGTACCCCAGCACATGGTCCTTCCACGTTTCTCTCCCCTTCAGAGTAAACACAACCCTGAGAGTACTTGTTGCTGTTCAGTCACAGAGTCGTCAGTTCTTTGCAAACCCACAGACTGCAGCACGGCAAGTTGCTCTGCCCTTCACTATCTCCCAGAGTTTGCTCAAATTCATGTCCATTGAGTTGGTGATGCTATCTAACCATCTCATCCTCTGCCACTCACTTCTTCTTTTGCCTTCAATTTTTCCCAGAATTGGGGTCTTCTGCAAGTGGCCAAGTATTGGAAATTTTCTTTATAGTTTTACCTCTTAGCAATGCATCTCTGTACAATATAGTCTAATATCAATAAACATTTTGTATAAATGCTGTTTGATTTCTACCTTAAGATGATCAATAAAAATGTCCTCACAGAATTTCTTTCCCAACCAAAAATAAGGAAAATCATTTTTAAACCAGTGGCTTTTGTCACTCACAACAATCAAACAAGGACATAGCCTAAAGTAGTACATTTCAAAAAATGACAACTAAGTGAAACAGATAAAATTCTCTAGCAAAATACAAAAGCAGAACAAGTCTTAGTTTCTAATCCCAATTCTGCCCTCACAAATCTTTCAGTGAGTAGGAAAAATTCTCAGAATACTTACTAATACCTCCAAATATGTAGAGAAATAAACAGAGTGGAATATCTTTATCTTTTTTTTCTCTTTTGATTAAGAAACTGTGGCTACAGTTACTGGGGATGAACGTGTTTAATGGGAAAATGAACATTTAACATGGAGAAGGCAATGGCACCCCACTCCTGGAAAATCCCATGGACAGAGGAGCCTGGTGGGCTGCAGTCCATGGGGTTGCTAAGAGTTGGACATGACTGAGCGACTTCACTTTCACTTTTCACTTTCATGTATTGGAGAAGGAAATGGCAACCCACTCCAGTGTTCTTGCCTGGAGTTCTTGCTCTTCCAGGCACAGGAGAGCCTGGTGGGCTGCTGTCTATGGGGTCGCACAGAGTTGGACACAACTGAAGCGACTTAGCAGCAGCAGCAGCAGAACATTCAGCAACTATGAGCTTCATGGCTCTTCCCCAGTCCCAGAGGATGAAAATGGATTAATGCAAGTCAACTATGTTCATCTCATTCCCCTTACCAGGGATATGTTTAAGCATATCCCTGGTATGTGGACATTTGATATCACCCTGACCAGTAAGATGCAATGGAGGGAGTTAGGCAATGGGGGAGTTATTTGTACCAATGATCAAAGATCCAAGAAGCCATATAGGATGGTGGGACATACTAGAAGTGAGTAACAGCAGAGAGCCACTGTTGACTGTATGCTGGAGGCTGAAGAAAGGAAGAGATGGTATTACAGCCCAGAAGTCAGGATTTTTTGGCAGAAACTGGAACACGGGTATGGGGTCGGGAGGTGGAAGTTGTTCATTGGGAGGCAGGAGATGCAGACGTTACTAAGACTCACAGACAGGAAGAGTAAACACCCTGGCTTGGCTCTTTTTCCTGCCCTCTGGTCAGCTGCCAATGCAGACAGCAGGCTGCCAGGGGCCCCCCGGAAGGATATCCTGCAGGAATCAGTCCCTCTGTGATACAAAGCAAACAGGGGAAACTAAGTCTTGGATTTAAGGGTGAATGGGTGAAGACTGAGCATGAAGAGGATGAGGAAAAGAGGAGAATCATGGATGAATTCCAAGTTTGGGGCTTCCGAGTGTGAGGAAGCCATTTTTCTGAGAGGCGGAACATTGAAGAAGTAGCAGTTTGAGGAACTAAACTCAGAAGGTTTGATTTGCCCATATGAAACTTAAGCTGTCGGTTAAATATCTGGGTGAGTGGGTTCTTGCCTGTTCAGTCACATCAGATGTTTACCCTGGAGTCGGGGGAAAGCAAAGAGAAAAGGGATAAGAGAAGAGAAAGAGAGGGAAGCAGGAGAAAGATGGGAAGCAGAGGGAGAGAGCCCAAGCGAGAGAGCTGTCTGTATTCTCAGGCAGGATACCCGAGGCTTGATTTCTAGCTGTTTACAGAAAGGTGGCTAAAAATGGGAGCACAGGCGTCTTAACAAAATAACCTTATTTCCCAGAGCCAAGGGGTAGAATCCGGAGAGGCCTGAAGGGACCATATTGTAAAGAATGGTGGTGTCTCAGCATTATGTGAGTGGACAAATGATCAGAGCTAAATAGTCTCCCCGCCCCACACATTCTCTGCAAAGGACAGCACTTCACACACCTGAGATTATGGGGTTTGAGGGAAGTTACACAGCAAGGACTAAGGCTAAGTTGTCTGCCACCCAAAGCATATGAAGATACAAATGACGTTTAGTTGCATCAGAACTCATGTCTTGCCCTCCGTGAGACAATTTATGGAATGTAAAACCCTCTTACAATGCAATTTCCAAAGACTGGTTTATTCAGTGCAGCTTAACCCATTGGTTGAGCTTGAATAAGATGGTCCAGAGCATGAGCCCTTTAAAATCTCCCCCTAGTGGAAAATAAAAGAGCAAGCCATACTGATCATCCAGTCTCAACCACTGAATATACCTGCAGGCAAAACTGTTTCCCAAGACACATACTTGTTCTTGGAAACAGTGTAACCTAGTTCCATATTTTAAGAAGAAGCATTTTCCTGACATGTAAGAGAATCTGTACAGATCTCTGCCTATAAAAGGAACAGCCCTTCACTCATGAAAAAAAAGTATTAGTTGTATCCACTGGCTAGCCATTCTGTTCATCCTCTGGTTTCTAATCTGTTTCAAATTTACCTATTAAAGAGCTAGTAGAAACTGTGAAGTTACAGTTTTCACCTCTTTAGGCCCAAGTAGCATTTCCAGGCAAGGCCCAAATGCACTCCATGAGCTGAAGGGAGGAAACATGCATTTATGAGTACTGTGCTTGCAGCACCGCAAAGGGTAAATTGTGAGGTATTCTGCTCCTCTGGTTATGTTCATATGCATACAATTTTGCTAGCTTTCCCAGGTCAATGTCAAAATGAAGAAGAGGAAGGAAAAGAAAAAGAGGAAGAGAAGAAGGGGGGATAAGGAGAAGTTAAACACTGTTTTGGTTTCCATCCTCTCATTTTAAAGCTATGAAAATGAAATTTTGGAAAGCTAAAGATTCCAGAATCTTACAGTCTAATCTCCCTGGGCATACTGACAGTCTGCTACCTTTTTACTTTTAATATAAAAAATGTGGGATGAGATGGGAAAATGGCATTGAAACATGTATACTATCAAGTAAAAAAAAAAAATTGTTTCAGCAATGACCATTTTGATAATCCAAACTATATACTAAGATCTAACACGAATTTTTATTAGACAACAAAAGACACTAACCATGTCTTTTGTCCTTTTTTTTTAAACTATATATATGTTTTTTAAATTCTTAAAAGTACAAACTCTCATCTTCTACTTTTTTCCTAGCAAGGAGAACTGGAGCTGGAATTATATGCATGTATGAGTTGTAACATTAAAATGTTGATGAATCAGCACAGTTTGGGGGGCACTTTTTAATATGCTGAACTGATTAAATGACTTCCAGCCATGCTTGCTGTTTAAAACTGTGAGTGTAGGAATGAAGAGCCATAAACATAAAATAAACTAGAATAGCAGTTAGGATTGCGATAATAGTATGTTCCTAAGTACTCTGGCCATGTGTGCAGGCAATATAAGCAGCTATCTAATTTTAAAGTTTAATTAGCTAAGTTAAAGCAAACTGTTGATTCTGCACTGCTACAGCAAAATGAGTCAGCCCATATGTTCTCTGTCTTTAGAATACGAGCATGTAAACAGACGTCTACAAGGGGGAAAACTCACAGATGACTGAAAATGAATTTTGGCAGTGATACATTAACATAATTGGCAGTCACTGGGGAAAATATTGACAATGGTAAGTTTTGAGCTCTTCAAAAGAGTAACTTGGTCTATCTCAAACTGCATCTGTGGTTGCATAGTGGAGAAGCTTCCTGAACAAGAGAGTTTCTTTTCTTTTTTAGGTTTACTAATCATTCTTAAAAATTTATTGAAGTCTAGTTGATTTGGGCTTCCCTGGTGGCTCAGTGGGAAAGAATCTGCCTGCCAAGCAAGAGATGCAGGTTCGATCCCTGGGTCAGCAAGATCCCCTGGAGACGGAAATGGCAACCAATGCCAGTATTCTTGCCTGGAAAATCCCATGGACAGAGAAGCTTGGAAGGTGGGTTATAGCCCATGGGGTTGCAAAGAATCTGACATGACTTAGTGACTAAACAGCAAGGGCAACATAGCTGACTTACAATGGTGTGCTAATTTCTGCTACATGGCAAAGTGATTCAATTATACATATATGTGTGTGTGTGTGTATACATATGTATAAATTTCTTTTTATCTTCTTTTCCATTATTGTTTCTCACAGGATATTAAATATAGTTCCCTGTGCTATATATAGTAGGACTTCGTTGTTTATCCATCTCTTATGTAATAGCTTGCATCTACTAACCCCAAGCTCTCAATCCATCCTTCCCCCACCATAATCCCCCTTGGCATTTACAAATGTGTTCTCTATGTCTGTGAGTCTATTCCATAGATAGTTTCATTTATGTCCTATTTTGGATTCCCAGATAGATTTTAAATTTGGCCTTCGTGGATGGGAAAAGGATAATATATGGAAGCAAATTTTTCTAGGAATGTGTCCAAAATAAATGACTATAAATGTGTGTGGTTTTCACATTCTTGCTGTATATTTCTTTTTCCTAGCAGCAATTGTGCATGAGTATTGACGTTATTGAATTTTCACACAGCAAGGGAAAAAAGTGTTCTGTTAAGCTAAGAGCTAGGAAGCTTAACTATCAAAATCCTGCATGCAGATGATGCCATCTGTCTTGATGGGCTCTGAATCAGGATGCTTCACACAGTGCAGAGGGCCTGCTCCAAGGACGGCGGGTGACAGGGAGACAAACAGCAGTGGCCGCGCACGGAGCTTACATTCCTAAGACATCAGTGCCAGCACAAGCTCTTTCCACAGCTGCATTGGAGACAAGTGGGAGATGACAGGATGCCCAAAATAGCAGTGCTGCTTACCTAGGTATTTGTGTCAAACTGCTGCAGGAGAACTGCCTGTTTTGTTTCAGTGAAACACTTGCTAAAAGTTGGTTATCAGAGGCACGTTATTGTGATGGGACCACGATGTCTGTCTCTTATGATCGAGTTATCATCTTGGACTGGTAATTTATATACTAAGGGAGAAAACTCTTTCCTTTTACTAGGCAAACATTTTTGAGCATTTGCTATGTGTCAAGCCTTATACAAGTCACAGGGGATACAGTAATGTCAGATATTATAGGTCTTGCTCCCAGTTAGTAGAAAAGAGAGACGTACGAACAGATGAATTATAACACAATGAAGTCTATACTATAAATGGGAACAACGTGCTTTGCTGGTCCCATAAAGAAGCTGATGAGCTTTGCCTGGGGCAGCTGGGAAAGTCTTTACCAAAGAGCTGATATTTGTACTGGATTTAAAGAGTAAGTGTGCATTTTCTAAACTGAAAAGTCTAAGTCGTTATAACCAGCTTTCAAATCACATTGACTTGAAAAGTCATGAGATACTCTGGAAACAGCAAGGCATTCTATGATTAACCTATCAGGTTAATGGGTGAGGTGGGAAATGGGAGAACGAAAGCAGTTCAGGAAAGAAATGTGAGGAAAGGGGATTCTAGAAGAAAGCTGGGACTGAGTTGAGTTGCAAAGTGTCTTGTACCTCAGGCTGCGATGCTTGATTATTTATCCCTTGTGGGTAGTAGGAAACCAACAAATATCTGAAGGATGAAAGACAAGTGACTACATTTATGTTTCAGGATGCAAATTCAGACTATGATGCAGAAAATGAACCAGAATGAAAGCGATGGGATGGAGCTGTGAGGACTTATGTTGTTGTTGTTTCAGTCAGTAAGTTGTGTCTGACTCTCTTGCGACCGCATGGACTGTGGCCCACCAGATTCCTCCGTCCATTGGATGCACCAGGCAAGAATACTGGAGTGGGTTGCCATTTCCTTCTCCAGGGATCTTCCCAATCCAGGGATGGAATCCAGGTGTTGAACCTATGTCTCTTGTATTGGCAGGTGGATTCTTCACCACTGAACCACCAGGTATGGAGCTGTAAGGGCTGGATTTAAGCAAACTGTGACAAGAACAGAGAAACCTCCATACCTGAGAAAGAGTTGGTAGAGGTAGTTGCAAAGAGTTATACTCACAGGAAGAGATATAGTTGGGAAACAGCAGAAAACCGAGCATGTGTGAAAAGATTTTACCTATGTCAGGAATGCCCTTTTCTGCCTTTATGGCCCTAGCATTTCTTTAGTCAATATTCCAAATTCAGCTTCATAGTGTCTGAGCTTCTCCAGTTGCCTCCTCACATTCTATGGGTCCAATTGTGCTGTGCTGGGCTTACTCATTCAGTTGTGTCTGACTCTTTGTAACCCCATGGACTGTAGCCCACCAGGCTCTTCTGTCCATGGGGACTCTCCAAGCAAGAATATTGGAGTGGGTTGCCATGCCCTCCTCCAGAGGATCTTACCAACTCAGGGATCGAACCCAGGTCTCCTGCATTGCAGGAGGATTCTGTACCATCTGAGCTACCAGGGAAGCCCATGGGTCCAAATAAATTAGGAGAATTAATCACTTGCAAGTAAAGATAAAGTCCTTCCTATATTACCAAAAAATATTCTCGTCTGATTACATTCTCAGTCCCAGGTACAAGTTGAGTAAATAAGAGGGAAACATTTACAGATATTGAATTTACAGAGGGTCACAGTTAGATGCAAGAGCCCCTGAGATCCAGGGCACAGAAAAAGGGATGAAAATACTTGACCTTTAGTTAATGTTTAACAATTTCTTGATAAATAAAGTTAATGACTATTCATATCTCTGAATCTCAATGGACATGAATTTTTTATTTTTCTTAATTTATTTTTTATTGAAGGATAATTACTTTACAGAATTGTTTTGTTTTCTGTCAAACTTCAACATAGGTATACATATATCCCCTCCCTTTTGAACCTCCCTCCCATCTCCGGCCCCATTCCACCACTCTAGAGTGATAGAGAGCCCCTGTTTGAGTTTCCTGGGACATACAGCAAATTCCCGTTGGCTATCTATTTTATATATCGTAATGTAAGTTTCCATATTATTCTTTCCATACATCTCACCCTCTTTGCCTCTCTCCCCATGTCCATAAGTCTATTCTCTATGTCTGTTTCTCCATTGCTGCCCTGCAAATAAATTCTTCATTACCATTTTTCTAGATTCCATATATATGCATTCAGTTCAGTTCAGTTCAGTCGCTCAGTCGTGTCCAGCTCTTTGTGACCCCACGAATTGCAGCACACCAGGCCTCCCTGTTCATCACCAACTCCCAGAGTTGAGAGTTCATCACATGCTCCCAAACTCATGTGTCTCCTGTTAGAGTACAACATTTCTCTTTCTCTTTCTGACTTGCTTCACTCTGTATAATAGGTTCTAGGTTAATCCACTTCATCAGAACTGACTCAAATGCGCTCCTTTCTAAGGCTGAGTAATGTTCCATTGTGTATATGTACCACAACTTCTTTATCCATTCATCTGTCGATGGACATCTAGGTTGCTTCCATGTTCTAGCTATTGTAAATAGTGCTGTAATGAACAATGGGATACATGTGTCTTTTTCAATTTTGGTTTCCTCAGGGTATATGCCTAGGAGTGGGATTGCTGGGTCATATGGTGGTTTTATTCCTAGTTTTTTAAGGACTCTCCGTACCACCTTCCATAGTGGCTGTGTCAATTTACATTCACATCAGCAGTGCAAGAGAGTTCCTTTTTCTCCACACCGTCTCCGTCATTTATTGTTTGTAGACTTTTTGATGAGGGCCATTCTGACTGGTGTGAGGTGATATCTCACTGTAGTTTTGATTTGCATTTCTCTAATAATGAGCGATGTTGAGCATCTTTTCATGTGTTTGTTAGCCATCTGTATGTCTCCTTTGGAGACCTGTCTGTTTAGGTCTTTTTCCCACTTTTTGACTGGGTTGTTTGCTTTTCTGGCATTGAATTGTATGAGCTGCTTGTATATTTTGGAAATTAATCCTTTGTCAGTTGTTTAATTTGCTATTATTTTTCCCATTCCCATTGTCTTTTCACCTTGCTTGTAGTTTCCTTTGCTGTGCAAAAGCTTTTAAGTTTAATCAGGTCCCACTTGTTTACTTTTGTTTTTATTTCTGTTACTCTAGTAGGTAGGTCATAGAGGATCTTGCTTTGATTTATACTATCGAGCGTTCTGCCTATGCTTTCCTCTAAGAATCTTACAGTTTCTGGTCTTATATTTAAGTCTTTAATCCATTTTGAGTTTATCTTTGTGTATGGTGTTAGGAAGTGGTCTAATTTCATTCTTTTACATCTAGCTGTCCAGTTTCCAGGCACCATTTATTGGAGGGGCTGTCTTTGCCCCATTGTATATTCTTGCTTCCTTTGTCAAAAACAAGGTACCCATAGGTGCATGGGTTTATTTCTGGGCTTTCTATCTTGTTTCATATATTGGTCTATATTTCTGCTTTTGTGCCAGTACCATACTGTCTTGATGACCGTAGCTTTGTAATATAATCTGAGGTTAGGAAGCTTGATTCTTCCAGCTCCATTCTTTCTTCTCAAACTGCTTTGGCTATTCAGGGTCTTTTATGTTTCCATACGAATTGTGAAATTTTTTGTTCTAGTTCTGTGAAAAATGCCATTGGTAATTGCCATCTTGTCCTGGGCTTTCGTTTTTTGGGAGATTTTTGATCACAGCTTCAATTTCAGTGCTTGTAATTGGGTTGTTCATAGTTTCTATTTCTTCCTGGTTCAGTCTTGGAAGATTGAAGTTTTCTAAGAATCTGTTCATTTCTTCCAGGTTATCTCAATGGACATGAATTTGAACTCCGGGAGTTCAAACTCTGGGAGAAAGTGAAGGACAGGAAAGCCTGGCGTACTGCAGTCCACGGGGGTCACAAAGAATAGGACATGACTTACTGACTGAATAACAGCAACAACAACATTCCACTGAATACCTGTTATTTTTGCAACTTATGGACAATGGAGTAAATCACACAGGAATACTTTTTATAAAAGGAATTTAAAGGCTATATTTACTTAGCTTTGCCATCAGTTTTCTCAGTTTCATACCAGGAAATGTCTGTGTTAATCATCTTCCCAACAGATACTAAATTCTTGATGAGCATAATCCCTCTGTAGTACCCACAATATTGAACCATTACAGACTTTGAAATTAGACCTGAGGATGAGTCCCTCTCTAACACTTACTCATGTATTTCTTTGGAAAACTTTCTTAAATTCTCTGAATCTCAGCTTCCTCTTAGTGGACTTGCTATGATAAATTAATAAGTCAATGTATATAAGGCACACAGCATAATGCCTTGTACATAAAAACAATAAATTGTCAACATCACTAGTTCATGAAGTTCTAGTTCACAATGCTGGATTGCAAGAAAGTTTCCAGAATTCATTGAGAAAATGTATTTTAAGTCCACAGCACAAAATACTTAGAAAAATAGTGGATTATTTTTTCTCCCACAAATTTGAGCTCTTGAGTATAAAGATTTATTTTACATGATGTCTGTCTCCACCACTAGGCAGAGTGCATATTGGGGGAAGTTGTCAAGAGATGTGATTGCAGGTTTGACCCAGGCACTGGAGGCTCCCTATCCCTGTCCTTGGGATGTGTGTTCCACTTGCCTTTGCCACTTCCAGATGCTCTCTCAAGGATACAACCTTGAGATAATAATGTGCTGATGAGATCATTTGGACTACATATGTGACTGAACTCAGTTAAAGTCCTCTACATAAACTTTTTAAGATTCTGGTTGTGGGTATGGGGATCAACTCAATTTGTGGCCACCTAAGATAAGTCTTCTATGTAAATTCCCTTGTTTATCAAATCTCCCACCTAAAACCTAGAGGGATCTACCTCCTTCTTAGGTCTCTACTTGTGCTCTCAGAGGACAGGAATACTGAGTACCAGAACCAGTTTCAGGTTACACCTGGGAAGCGCCCCCAGGAGGTTGCAAAGCCACAGTGTGATGATTTGAGTTAAATTTAGAAATTGCAGAGAGCTCACCTCAAAGCATGAACATATTTTAACCACATTATTTTTAGGCTTTTCTATGTTATCTTGTGCATAGAGTCCTATTGGGAAGCTATCTGAGAAGCATGTTGTTAGCGGCATGTATTACTGAAGCATGCCTCTATTAAAGGAATCTTAATGTGAGCTTGAGCCTAGTCAAGATTGTGAAATTGGAGGGAAGTTGTCCAACAATCTCTGTGGTCAGATACGCACTGCCTGAGGTATTTTCCTTCTCCTGTTACATCCAGCTAGCAATTTATGACTTTATCCTGCATGAGTAGAGACGTGTGAAGGTAGTACCAATAACTTTTAAAGCTCAGTACCTTAAAACAACAAAGAGTAATTCCTTGCTCATGTTTCAAATCTATTTGGGGACACTGAGGTGGGGATGGATTCAATGCATTCTAGTCACTCAGGGACCCAGGTTGATGGAACAGCCACTATCTTTCTTACAATCATCTATCACTCCATGCAAAAGGAAAGTGTAAGATCTGGAGGGTCTCACTGTGAAAACCAAGAAGTCCAACCCAGAAGTCACCCACTCCATTTTTCTTATAACTCATTCTGCAGAACTAGTCACATGGTTCTCTTCCTAACAATAAAGGGCATAGAAGTATGAGCCCATCATGAGCCTAGAATGGGGCAGAAATGACTATCACTATCATCTGGCCTGAAATAGAATCGATTGCTTTGGAATAATGAGCAAGTTTTTCCAATTATAAGACTCTGTCTCTTCAAGCCATTTGTATGATTCTATATGTTCCTTACATTGATTAACTAAACAGACTTTTGAAAGGCAGAGAGAAAAGGAGCAGTGCTGTAGAAGCAACCTGGTGGTTCACTAGGAAGGGGAAGGCTGTGTTTACAGCAGCTACTTGGAAGCTGCACGAATGCTGGCCTTGAGACTTCAGTGTTTGCCGCTCGGTTATGCAAAGGCAGCTAAAATGATTTGTATTTCCCATTCCCCTTTCATTTCAGTATAGAAACAGAATGTTTGCTAGTAGAATAACTATTAGTTTACAGTCACTTGAAAGTCATGTCAAATTATGTTGAAATAACATTTTGTAAGGAGAATTGATGGCCTTGGGAACATAGTGGTTTACAATAAGCAACTCAGAGTAATTTCCTAAATTCTCAATATAATTCCAAGGAAAAGGGCAGGCCCACTTTAGCTGCCCAATGCCTGTGTCCCTTTTAACAGTTCAGTCCAAATGGGCATGGATCCAGTGAAGTCATATCAGATCAAGGTCATTGTCATGAGTGTACTTGATTACTGGGTATCTCGTGACTTTCTTGTAAAATAATTTGACATCACTGACATGTTCTACTTGTATGAAAACATCTTTCCCAGAGTGCCTCAGATCTTTATGGCTCTAAAAACAAATTATGATTATTTCTTACTTAAAGAAGTATTACTTAAAGAAAAATTTCATTACTTCTAATTTTAGTGATTTGGTAAAGTGATCTAATCTAGTGTGGACTTTTGGGGATGTGTGTACAAAGTTTTTATTGAACTATAATGTTTGTGAATGGAATCTCTTGCAATTCCATCCAGAAGAAAAATGTTCAGTTGTTATCATCATAGTGTATTGTTAGTTTTTTAAAACTAGCATGTCTGTTACTTAGATACTTTCATTTTTTTAAACCTACATAGCACATAATGTATTGGGGGTAAGCAAGCATTAGTTGGGAGAGTGTGATGAATATGTCATCAAAATGGGCTTTCCTGGTGACTCAGAGGCAAAGAATCCACCTGCCAGTGTAAGAGAAACAGATTGGATTCCTGGGTAGGGAAGATGCCTTGGAGAAGGAAATGGCAACCCCTTCCTGCATTCTTGCCTAGAAAATTCAATGGATAGAGGAGCCTGGTGGGCTACGTCCATAGGGTCGCAAAAAACCAGACACAGCTTAGTGACTGCACATGTATACAAAGAGAATGGACCAAAATGCGTAGTTAAATTATACATAATCTTGTTTTTGATGTATCAGATATTCAGGAATGTTTTTAGCAACCTTTGCTGTTAAAAATGTGCCTTAATTCAGTCACTTGACTTTAAAACATTGCTCTTGTTTTTGTTATCTTTGATGCTCTGACCCTAAATTGTGTATTATGATGCAAAGTCAGCAGCAGTGACAGCATATATTTTTTTCAACAGCATAAACCAAAGAGTTAATCAAATATAGTTCAGCACCTCAGTTGTGTGCTAAAGGCATTTTAATCACACAATTTCTATGGCCCAAATTGTCAAGGCCTGTCACATGTTTTCTGTTTCAGTTTGCAGTAAATTTGCACTTTTAATTATATGGATCATTTGGGGACCTTGTTCTTCTTCTGTTTTGCTTTATTAATAAACTTGCAGATAAAGAATTTTTAAGTGTCAAAGATTATATTCAACCAGCCTAGTTTATAATGGAGTCAGTAAGATATTGTAACTGATTCAAAGGAGAATTGGAAGAGTAGACACATATACAGATAATCAAAACACTGAGATGAATTTGTTAAACCGATGCAGAACTCGTCAATGGCTAAAGTCAATTATCAGCAGACAATCATCCTGCCAGACAGTCACATACATTACTATGGTTTTTCTACAACTTAGAGGATATTTTTCAAAATAAATGCCTTTTTTTTTAAATACACAATTAAAATTCTGAATTAGTACATATCTTCAAATTTACAAATGACAATTTCAGTGGAAAGCAAATTTTATAAATGCCACAAACCAGGCAACATGAATATCTCTTTAAAGAAAAGAACAACTTCAAGTGCATAAGGAAATGTCAATTCCTTTCTTTTCCGTTTTCTAGGGGACTATAGATGCTTTCATGCAAAACAGCACTGAGGGACATTCAGGTACTACCATCGGAGTTTGGTTAGCATAACGGTCACTGTATCACTTCCCCCAGACACCCTCCTGATCCCTTTTGTGGATATGAAGGCTAAATATAACCAAGTTGAAGGTTGTAAAATTCAGATAAATAGGGGAAAGCAAATAAAAATAGAAAATAGACCACACAGGAAGATATAGTGAAAGAAAAATAACAGAAGGGAGAAAATATATCCAAGAAGGTAAGGAGCATTATTATAGTGATGGCAACTGAATAGGAAAATAAGAAATTTTTGACCCATTATATGTAAGATTAAAGTGATAATATAATTGTCATAAGAAAAACTCCAAGGACTTCCTAATATGTATTACACAATAGTAGGATATCTATATAAAAATAGTTTTTTTTAATAAGTTAGCAACTGGCATTTAATAAGTAAACTTTTAGTATGAATGAATTAGAATAAATTTATTAATAACCAAGCTTCTATATAAAACAGAAATAAAAGTTATATTTGTAGCAGATTTGATTGGGGGATGTTCTGCTTTGTAACATGTTTAGAACTAGTTAAATAAGCAAAAAATAATAATCCACTAAACAAAATCAGGTTAATAAAAGATAAACTGATAAATAGACCAAATATATTTCAAATATAACTTAATTATGAAAGATATTTAGAGTACAAAAAGAAAATATTAAGGTAAATATTGAGGCTCTCAGATTGATTTTAAAAATGTAATGTCAGATTTTATATCTTGTAAATATTGCATTAAACATTAACAATATAATTTAACTGGAGAAATTAGTTCTTTATGATCTAGCCTTGGTTTTATATTTTGATATTGCTTTCATCTTAATAGTTCTTCAAAACATACATTGCTACAGATGAGATGCAAAAATGAGTCCTCCTGGGTGGAAGAGAAAGGATAATAATTCTTGGGATTTTTGTCATGACTCACACCCTGCAGTCTCAAAATGCTTTTATAGGATTATAATACTCACCTGTGAAATACACCAACTGTACTGCACATGACATCTACGTTATTAGAGGGAATTTGGGAAAAGACAATACAACGTCCAATTTATATATGACACATGAACCAACCCTCCTATCGTGAGCTTTGCTTTTTCCCCCTCACATCTGATTGAATGTCAGACTACATTCTCCCTCTTGGAATCAGAATCCCACCCTCTCTGGAGTTGCTCTATACAAAATGAGTTATCTAAAGGTCTCACCAGTTCATCAAAGTGTCAGTCACTCAGTTGTGTCTGACTCACTGCGACCCCATGGACTGTAGCCCACCAGGGTCCTCTGTCCATGGGATTTTCCAGGCAAGAATACTGGAGTGGGTTGCCATTTCCTCCTCAAGGGGATCTTCCCAACCCAGGGATCAAACCTGGGTCTCCTGCACTGAAGACAGATTCTTTACAATGTGACCCACAAGGGAAGCCCATAAAGAGATAATTCCTGGTTTTTCTATTAGTAGAAATTGTGATGAGGTAATTCTGATTCTGTCTTAATCGTTTACCAATTCACAGAGTATCAGAGGCCTAGCTATCCAAGAGTCCTGAGGTCTGGGATACAACACAAATATTGAGCTTCTAGAAGGAAGCCTGCAGGAACTCTAAGAGAAGTGACAGGTTAATCCAGGAGGACAATTCCATAAATATTGCATTTAAACAATATATGTAAAGGAGACAGACTGAAAGTGACAATGATTATAAAGATGCCATTGCTATTTTAAAAGTGGTATGCATTAGAAACAGTGGTGGAACAATTAATAAAGACAAAAACCACTAATCCTACCACTCACATTCTAAATAAATGAAATCTCTTAGTTCTTTCGACAATCGTTAAATCCTCTAGTGCAAAAAGGCTGGCTTGTCTTATATTCTGCTGTTCATTCTGTCTTTCCTTGTCTCTCCTCAGCTCTCTCTTTCCTCTTTCCTCTTTCACTCCTTGTTCTATTCTCCTCTCTCCCTGCTTCTTCACCCTTTTCTCTGAAACACAAATGTTTTCTCCCATGTGGTTCTGAGGATGTTGCAGAGTGTCTTTTAAAGAGGTTGACATGCAGCAGGTGGTCTACTAGCCCCACTCCTGTCACAGCAACAAGCTTCATTCCTGGGGGTTGGGGGGCTTTCTCCTACAGAAGAGGGATTCAAATGTCAGCAGCTCTCACAAAGCATGTCTTCATCAAATCTGAAGCACTACTATTTCCCCAACTGCCTTAGACTCAGTATGCATGCCCATCCTTAATTTGGGGCACCGATGGTACTTTCCCAATTAACAGGACCCATTGGAACACGGGTAACTTCATGAGATACACATTCAGCTGAAAAGAATATATCTTTCAGTGTGACCCACCCTTGAATTCTTACTGATATTCTTGCCTTTTCTTATTTTCTCTCTGCCTAATGATGAGGCTACATCCTGTCTATTTTCTCAGTCCTACTGGTGCATTTGGAATGGCCAGTTCTTTCAGAGTAAAAGTGGTTCAAGTCCTGATTCCAGTACCCATCATGTGTGACCTCAGGTGAGTTACCTAAATGGTACCTAGTTCCTGCAGCTGTAGGGGATTCAATGAGTTCATACTCGGAAAACTTTCTGGGTCCAGAATCAATATTCTCTACAGCATTTCACTTCTGATATTGTTGCTAATTAGCTATAAGACCATGAGCAATACAAGCAACCATCCCAAATCCCAATTTCATTATCAGTAAAGTCCCTTCCAACTGCAGTGCAAACTGCAAAGCAGTTCATTCATTCAACAAACGTGGATGGAGCAAGTCAGGTACTATGAAGACTGCAGTAAACAAGACAAAAATTGCCCCTGCCTCCCCGAAACTTTTGATCTGATGGGGGAGACTAGGCTACCTGTATGAAGAGCAGAGCCTATGATTTGGGGAACCACCTTAGTCCAGGGAAGTTTTCCCTGAGGAAATGACATTTAATCTGAGACCCGTGGGTTGAGTAATATTTAAAGCAATAAAATGGCTCTAGGTAGAAAGAGCAATAAACAAAAAGGCTCTGAGATGAAAGGCACTTGGGATGTTCTGAGAACTGATAGAAAGCTAGCAAAGAGGGAGCAGAGTGAGACCGAGGAGTGGAAGGGAGTGATGCTGGGGAGCAGCTGCATCCTAGGGACCGCTAGTCCTGGAAGCCACCCCACATCAACAGGAAAAGCAGGCTGCTTACTGTTTAGTTGTGCCTTCTGAAGAAGTCTCCAGCCCTCACTTTTCAGGTCATTGGCCCTAACTGAACTCTAGAAACACCATTGCCAGAGAGGTGGGCAGAGGACAGGTCTGGAGGATCTCAAAGTATTGTGGTCTTTATCCTAAGAGCAATGAGCAGTATCAAAGTATTTTAAACAGGAGTATAAAGTGATCAGGTTTTCACTTTTTTTTTCTTTCTTTTTTTTTTTTTTTAGGTTTTCACTTTAAAATCAATTAACTGCCCTGTAAAGGCTAAGTTGAAGGAGTTGTTCACTCACTAAGTCATGTCCAACTCTTTGGAACCCCATGACTGCAGCATGCCAGGCTCTCCTATCCTTCACTATCTCCCGGAGGTTTCTCAGACTCATGTCCATTGAGTTAATGATGCCATCCAACCATCTCATCTTCTGTTGCCCCTTCTGCTCCTGCCTCAATCTTTCCCAGCATCAGGATCTTTTCCAATGAATCAGCCCTTTGCTTCATGTGGCCAAAGTATTGGAGCTTCAGCTTCATCATGAGTCCTTCCAATGAATAGTCAGGGTTGATTTCCTTTAGGATGGACTGGTTTGATTTCCTTGCTGTCCAAGGAACACTGAAGGAGACCTAAGACCAATTAGCAGTACTGCAAGTAAAAGATGATAGAGGTAGACACTACGTGGTGGCTGTAAAACTGAAGAGAAGTAGATGGATTACAGATGGATGTATTCAGGAGATTAAAAAAAAAATTGGGTGTGGAAGATCAGGGATAGAGATGATTTTAAAATATTTTCTGAAACTCCTACAAATATTATGCTCTGTGAAATTGTTCATATTAATTCAACAAACATCTTTTGAGTACTTGCTGTGTCTAAGGGATAGCTCTATCATAGTACAGTGGTATTATGTTAAACTTAAGGGGAGCAGCCACTGACTTAATTTGAGTTCAACAGAATCAGTTCTAATGAGATGGATGAAACTGGAGCTGATTATACAGAGTGAAGTAAGCCAGAAACAAAAACACCAATACAGTATACTAACACATATATATGGAATTTAGAACTATGGTAATAATGACCCTGTATGCGAGACAGCAAAAGAGACACAGATGTGTAGAGCCGACTTTTGGACTCTGAGGGAGAGGGAGAGGGTGGGAAGATTTGGGAGAAGGGCATTGAAACATGTATACTATCATGTAAGAAATGAATCGCCAGTCTATGTCCGATGCAGGATACAGGATGCTTGGGGCCGGTGCACAGGGATGACCCAGAGAGATGTTATGGGGAGGGAGGTGGGAGGGAGGTTCATGTTTGGGAACACATATACACCCATGGTGGATTCATGTCAATGTATGGCAAAACCAATACAGTATTGTAAAGTAAAATAAAGTAAAAATAAAAGTTAAAAAAAAAAAAAAGAAATACGGGTCACCAAGGAGTAACATTAAGGAGTTCCATAACCTAGGGCCAGAAGGAAAAGGAAGTAATTTTATTATATCAGTTTGACTGAGGATTAGTGTGGCAAGCAGAAGATGGATGGCTTGTACCAGATAGCTTCTGCTGCACACAAATTCTAAAAATAAAACATGCCTTCTTAAAATAAAAATTTTAAAAAGGCCAGTGACTTCAACTTTTGTCTCATTAATACCCAGATCTAATCAAATGAGTTAGTCATATGTTGGACTGATTGATGACTGATTTCAATTTGGACATTTTCCATCTTAGTGAGCGAGACTCGGAAGGATTTTATTTGGTGAAAACTATTAAGCTAAATGGGAGCTCCCTGGTGGTTCAGACAATAAAGAATCTGTCTGCAATGCAGGAGACCTCTGTTTGATCCCTGGGTTCAGAAGAGCCCCTCAAGAAGGGAATGGCTATGCACTCAAGCACTCTTGCCTGGAGAATTTCATGACAGAAGAGCCTAGTGGGTCTAGAGTCTAAAGAGCCTAGAGTCCATGGGGTCGCAAAGAGTCAGACACGACTGAGAGACTCACACACACACATCAAATCAAATATTAATTGCTAATAAGGCAGATTAAAGTAAATATTTCTAATGTCTGACTAATCAAATGGAAATCAAAACTTCCAAGTATAAACCCATCATAATAGCTTGATCCTGTGATGGGCTTCTAAATGGCCCTCTGTGATCTTCCAGTTGAGCCTGTTGCTTTGAAGCTCATTCCAGCAGGCCGACTGGTCTCTTCTAGGGATAAGGCTATATGTATGGAGCTCAGGTGCCGGCAGGTTGAGCATTTGGCGGCAGCAGTAACTAGATCAACCATGGTCAATGGGAGCCCACATAAGCCCTGCACATCAGCCTTCATCAGTATCCACGTGTCTACTACAAGAGTCCATTGTGCTAGCACAAGAATGATTGGAGACAACAGGATGATGTCAACTGGCTGAGTCATTCTGTCTCACTGGCAATTTTGGGCCTCTTCCATGATAGGTGGTTTCTGTTGGGCATTGATATGTGATACAAAGATCTTTATATTTTATGTCCACTTCATTAGGTCATCCACATGTCTCTTCTCCAGACCTTCTTATCCCTGATCTTCAAGTATTTATTTTCACAGGCACTTTAAATATGCAGCTAATCCATTCACCACTACCCATGAGCCTATGTAAATTCTCATTTTAGGCCACTTTTAAGAAAGAAGAGTATGCACTCTATAAATCTCTGCTTGTTGGGAGGACCTATCCTCACGACTGAATTTTGGAGCCAGTCCTCAATAGGATTGTAGTATTCAGCAGTCTTTTTTTTTTTTTTTTTAGCTTGCACTTACACATTGAGTCAACCTATCCATAAACTAAGCTTGGTCTTTTTTGTCCTCCATCAGCTTGTTATAAAGGGATGCTCTGCCCCTCCACTTCCATGGCTATAGATATAAGGTGAGGGTAAGGGCCCATGAAAGTGCTAAGTGAGAGGTGGGTCTGGGATACTTACTTCTATAGCTTACTTGTGCCTTCCAGCCAGTTCTATGCCTGCTTCCAGGTATTCCATTTCTGTCCTACAGTGAATTGTTGCTGGGCATACTTGATCTTGGGCTTTCTTGATGGCTCAAACAGTAAAGAATCTGCCTGCAATGTAGGAGACCCAGGTTCTATCCCTGGGTCAGAAAGATCCCCTGAAGAAGGGAAATGCAACCCACTCCAGTATTCTTGCCTAGAGAATTCCATGGACAGAGGAGCTTTGGCCTACAGTTCAGGGGGTTGCAAAGAGTCAGACACAACTGAGCAATTAACACTTTCATACTTGATCTTATGACTTTGTAGGTCTGACAAAAGTCAACTTATGAGGAGCAACTCTAGCCAGATAGTTGCTTATTGCCTCATGATCAAAGGTTTCCTTTTCCATGTGCCTGGTAGCTTGCCAAGAGCTGCTGTCTGCATGTGTAATTCTCCCCTGCTCAAGGCATGATTTTGCTCTAGAACCCTGTGTCCTCAGTCATTCAGTTGTGTTTGACTCTTTGTGACCCCAAAGACTACAGTTCAACAGACTCCTCTGTACATGGGATTTGGGGATTTTCCAGGAAAGAATATTGGCATGGATTGCCATTTCCTCCTCCAGAGAATCTACTAACACAATGATCGATCCAGCATCTCCTGAATCTCCTTCATTGTCAAGTGAATTCTTTACCACTAAGCTACCTGGAAAGCCCCCAAAGATTAGGAATATCCAACCAGGTGAAGAACCAAAACCAGCTGAAGTACTTGCTGAGGGTGAGCAAGAATACTGGAGTGGGTTGCCGTTTCCTACTCCAGGGGATCTTCCCAATCCAAGGATTGAACCTTCATCTCCCGCGTCTACTGCAATGGCAGGTGGATTCTTTACCACTAGTCCCACCTGGGAAGCCCCTAGGAAGGCACATTAAGATTCTCCTCCTAGCTTTAGTGGAATAACTTATCAGACTCTCAGACCATAAGGCATATTTTACAACTATCTTTTCCAAACTGAAAGATGTACAAAAGAGGTGAGCTTTTATTATTATTATTATTAACAGATGGATAAAATATATTTCATATTTTATATTTGCATAGGAGCTGGCCACTTTATAATTGGTTGTCTTTCAATGGGTAGTCTCAATTAGCACTGAATTTTAATATTTGCACAAACTCATCTTACATAGGTGTCTTCCAAACTCCCCTTTCTAGTGCCATCACTTATTACCAACACCACCACTATCTATCTCTATTATACATATTTGCTAAAAGAGATCTGAAAGTATGGTTGTACCTTGATTTTATGCTTCAGCAATTAGAAATTGGATTGTCATTTTGTATTTAACATAGCAATTGTCATGACAATTTGATGTTACTGGTTAGGTGGTGTTCGTTTCTTTGCATATGTCTATGGTATGAAGGTTGCTATGACAGAAGAACAAGGAGCAGAAACCATGAATTCTTAACAGATCGCTTATGCTTATGAAAAAGGACTTATGGGGAAAACTTTTAGGTAGAGCTCATAGGTTTGATTATTTAAATTGTTGGGTATTTGTAGGAATATAGGCCAAGACTCGGAGAAGGCGATGGCACCCCACTCCAATATTCTTGCCTGGCAAATCGCATGGATGGAGGAGCCTGGTAAGGTGCAGTCCGTGGGGTCAAGAAGAGTCGGACACGACTGAGCGACTTCACTTTCACTTTTCACTTTGGTTGGAGAAGGAAATGGCAACCCACTCCAGTGTTCTTGCCTGGAGAATCCCAGGGACTGGGGAGTCTGGTGGGCTGCCGTCTATGGGGTCATACAGAGTCAGACACGACTGAAGTGACTTAGCAGGCCAAGACTATATTCCAGATATATGAAGGCAGTAATCAGTCTGTCATGACGGGTTGAATACCCTTAGCTCCATTCTAGGCTTATGATTTCAGAGTTATTTTGTACAATTTGATGGAGTTCCAGTGATTCACTGCTGACTGATCCTTTTTCACGTGGGTCATCAGGATCTCCCTGAGTGCTCTTTGAGGATTCTAACACTATGAAATGAGAAGAGGAATTTTATTGTAAGTAGGTTTCAAAAAAGGATAATTCTTCTAGTAAAGTAGGAATACAGAAAAGAATACCTAAAAAACACAGCAGAAAAAGGAGTTTCTTATTTTATGATGACTCTGAGATTATAATCTGGGCTGATTTCCATATGCCTCAGTTAGAATATGAAAAGATGTGTATAATTTGAAGAAAACATGATTTCTCCATAGAAATAAATGGGTTTGGGCCCTAATGTATCAGCAAGACTGCTCATTTATAAGACAGGCCACTTGATTTCTCAAAAAACTACTTTATGTCCTTTTCGTGTCACTTATACTTCACATTCATTTCTCCTTTTTTCCATCAATCACTAATAATAAAAATATGCACTTACTAGATATTATAAAGTGTGTATGGTAATTAGATATCTTATTTTGATCAGTAGTATCATGTTTCATAAAATAAACTTTACTAGCTGATCAAGTATCCCTGGGAAATAGTCCAAGGGCATCAAAATTCTGTCATTGACTTCCTATAGACAACTATGAAGTCTTTACCTTCTATAGTGGCTGGCACACACCAAAAAAAAAAAAAAAAAAAAAAAAAAACAAAAAAACACAAAACAAAAAGTTGATGAATGACTGTTCAAATTGTGAGAGTTATCATGATATTGAAGCCACCACAGGGTTTCCCTGGTGGTTCAGTGGTAAAGAATCTGCCTTCTAGTGAAGGGGACATGGGGTCGATCCTTGGTCTGGGATGATTTCACATGCCACAGAGCAGCTGGGTCCATGTACCACAACTTTTGACACAACTATTCCACTTGTGCCCTGGACCCCAGGAGCAGCAGCTACTGAAGCTCGAGAGTCCTAGAGCCCAAGTCGCACAGCAAGAAAAGCCACCACAATGAGATGCCTGCACACTGCAACTAGACAGTGGCCTGCACACTGCAGCTGGAGAGTAGCCTCTGTTCACCCTGATTATAGAAAAGCCCGCACAGTAACGAAGACCCAGCACAGCAAGCAAAAATAAGTAAATAAACAAGAAAGTCACTACGAAAGTTATTTTAGCTCTTGGTAGCTCCTTGTTACTGACTGCAGAAGATCAAGTTTGTAATCTGGTGGCAGACATGATATATAGTTTATGGATAACAAAGTAAAGAGACACTCCATAATTTTTATATCATATCCTAAGATAAAATAATTTCTAACATAGCTGGATGCATAATAGTCAGTGCTAAAATAGAATTATTTAAATATAGGTAAGTAGCGGTATACTGATATTTTCTGATAATTAAAGTGTTGTTAGATTTAATTTTAAAACGCTGTACCTTGAGGAAGGACACTGAGGAAATGTCACTATAAGTTGTGATGAGCAGATAAATAATTGTGGGCATTCTGAAGGGGCTGTTTAGATGTTTTCAAGGCCTATAGTGATTAAACACATTGTTCGCTGTTGTTGATTTAATGATGTCTAAGGTCATATTAAAACTTGCTACTTTCAATATTCTTTATACAAGAAAATACCTCTTAAAACTCTGTGAGAAATATGTAACCAATGCTGTGTTTATTCCCTGGGCTTCCAGCTCACGATGACTGTCCTCTGTGACTGCAACTCTACCTACCCTAGAGATTCTGGATCCTCCCAGATGACATGGAGTTAATGCTGATGAGCACGATGCTCTGCAGTCAGACAGACCTCCCAACTCAACCAGTGACTACTTGTATGACACCCAAATTACTTGGTTACATTAAATCTTTACTATCTGTAGATAATAATCTGAGAATAATAATAGGACCTACGAAAGTTATGACTAACCTAGTTAGCATATTGAAAAGCAGAGACATTACTTTGCTAACAAAGGTCCATCTAGTCAAGGCTATGGTTTTTCCTGTGGTCATGTATGGATGTGAGAGTTGGACTGTGAAGAAGGATGAGCGCCGATGAATTGATGCTTTTGAACTGTGGTGTTGTAAAAGACTCTCGAGAGTCCCTTGGACTGCAAGGAGATCCAACCAGTCCATTCTGAAGGAGATCAGCCCTGGGTGTTCTTTGGAAGGAATGATGCTAAAGCTGAAACTCCAGTACTTTGGCCACCTCATGCAAAGAGTTGACTCATTGGAAAAGACTCTGATGCTGGGAGGGATTGGGGGCAGGAAGAGAAGGGGATGGCAGAGGATGAGATGGCTGGATGGCATCACCGACTTGATGGATGTGAGTTTGAGTGAACTCCGGGAGTTGGTGATGGACAGGGAGGCCTGGCATGCTGCAATTCATGGGGTCTCAAAGAGTCAGACACTACTGAGCGACTGACCTGAAATGAACTGAACTGAAAAGGATTATTGTGAAGATTAAATGAGATAATACAAATTACATGCTTTATGGGTTTCCTTGGTGGCTCATATGGTAAAGAATCTGTGCAATGTAGGATACCTGGGTTTGATCTGTGGGTAGGGAAGATCCCCTGAAGAACGGAATGGAGACCCACTCCAGTATTCTTGCCTGGAGAATTCCACAGACAGAGGAGCCTGGAAGGCTATAGTCCATGGGGTCACACACATGCTTTATATGCAATAAATCTCAACAAATAGGAACAATTGTGATTGACATGGTTCATGGCATGGGGCTCCTGATGTATAGAGTTAAGGCTACAGCTTTCTTTAAATATCATAGATCCTTTTGTAAACTGTCTGGCCTTGAGCCTTGATTATCAGGAAACAGCATTATAGGCCCATTCCTACAGCCTAAGTGCTCAGACTACATCCTCCATGCAATTACACACACACACACACACACTCACACACACACACTCTAACAGAAATGAAATAGGAAGCAGAGAATTCTCCATGCAAAATAATAGAACCATGGATAAATAAATGGACAGACCTTCATGCAGTGTTAAGAAATAAAGAAATGAGGACCCTGTTCTCTACCTTCCCACTCACTCAGGAGAGCTGAGGTCCTGCCTTCTCATAGAAGATGTCAACCTACTCCTCCACAGAACAAGGGAGAAGAGCCTAGAGCTAGGTAGATACTAAGTCTCAATGGTACCTAGCTACTGGGTCCACCTACCAACCAAGCAGACATGCAGAAGTCTGGAAAAAGAAGATGAAGACAGTATAAATAGGGGTAGTGTTGGCAGAAAAGGAAGAGAAGTTGTAGCAATTGTTGTTCAGGAAATTAAGATCCTGGCCACAGTGGTCCTTGTACATAAGGGGCAAGCCTGATTCCAGTATTCATTAATCAGGAAACCCTGAAAGGACACACTGAAGAAATGTATCAAGTACTTATGGCTTGTACCAGCAGAGGGATCCTAAAAGAAAAGTAGTCAAATGAGCCAGAATTGTTTACTTGTAAGAAGGAGAAGATCTGAGAAAAGACTGTTCCTTCAGATCAATTTGTAGATACCTCACTGCTAAGCCTTTGGTAGATGTCAAGCACATCTACCTTCCCAAAACTGCACACACACACACACACACACACACACACACACACACTATTTTGCTTGTCATTTCAGAAGACTTATAGAAATCTGGAGATTCCCTCTCTTCCAGTAGATCAGGGTTTGGATGCTGAATCCCTGCTCTTCTGGGACATAAAATGTCTTAGATTTAGTCATTGTTCCCTAGAAACTCACTGTTTCTCATTTTTATAAGAAATAAATTGTGCAGGATGTTTCCCTAACTGTAATAATAAACCAATGAGAGAACATAAGAAAAACCTTTTTTCTGACTTATTGTGCATGGCCTTCCAGTGGTACATTAGCCAGCAGTAATAATAGCTCAGTGCTCTCCCAGTCAGGATTGGCTTTTAATCTTAAAACTAATTACCGCATTGCAAGGGAATAGATGAATATAAGAACAAAGACAGCAGACATGCTGAACAGCATCAAATCGTGTGCAAGGAAGGCCGCAGAGTTATACAGAGAGAATTGCTAAAGATAAAGCTTTAAATTTAATAATAAGATATGGGAAAGGTTTTTATCATATTCATTAAGGTAAAAGATTTAACACCACCTTGTTATGATTTCTCATATTAAAAATGTGATTCATCACTAGTCATGATATGCATTTGTGAAGAATACACTAATAACTAAACTGTTAAACTAAAAAAAATAATAACTCAAACCAGTCATAGCAAGACATGGCTAGTCTTCCACGTGTTAGGGCTTCTGGTGTGTTTGTTTGGGTGGGCTGGCTAATTTATCAAGAAAATGTAGGCTCATACAGGACCAGTACCAGACAGCTATAGATCAGGTGTCAGATTACCTGGGAATAACTTTTTAAGTATACCTAGATGCTTGGGACCCCATACTCCAATTAAACTAGAACCACTACAGGTGGGGCCTATGTGGCTATGTTTACTGACAATGCCTTAGGCAATTCTAAAGAGTAGCCAGTTATCGACACAGATGTATTTATTCTTCTTTAAGGTCTTTTCCCATTTAGGTTATTACAGAATATTGAGTAGCGGTCCCTGTACTATAGCACAGTAGGACCTTGTTGGTTATCTATTTTATTTAGAAAAAATTTTATTGGAGTATAACTGCTTTACAATATTGTGTTAGTTTCTGCTGTACAACCAAGTGAATCAGAAATATGCATACATATGTCCCCTCTCTCGTGGACTTTCCCTCCACCTCACCCCACTTCCCACCCGTCTAGATCATCACAGGTCTCCCTGTGCTATGCAGCAGTTTCCCACCAGCTATCTACTTTACACACGGTAGGGTATGTTATCTGTTTTAAATTTAGCAGGGTGTACATGTCCCTCTCTCCTACCTTCTCCCCGATAACCATAAATCCATTCTGTAAATCTGCGAGTCTACTTCTGTTTTATAAATAAGTTCATTTGTAACATTTTTTTAGATTCACATATACGTGATATTATATATTTGTCTTTTTCTGTCTGACCTACATTGCTCTTTGCTGTACACCTAAAATTAATACTACATTGTTAATCAACTATTCTCCAATATAAAATGAAAATTAAAAATAATAAATAAATGCATTTTAGAAAGAAATGATTGTAATTAACTATGACAGTAGCAGAAATTAGCCTGTAGTCTAAATGATGTTAATTCAGAAATAATTATAGTGAATTATAAGGATTTTCAACTGAATGTAAACATGAATGTCTCCAAAATATAGCATAGCCTCACTATTTAGCAAACTTTTCATTTATTAACAAAGTAGCTATCTTTCTGTTTTGTTGTTGTTGTTTTCATACTTGTGATGACATAGCTGCCAGGAATTTTTTTTATTATTTATTTTTGGCTGCACTGGGTCTTCGTTGCATACAGGCTTTCTCTAGTTGTGTGAGCCAGGGCTACCTTCCATGTTGTGCACAAGCTTCTCATTGCAGTGGCTTCGCTTGTTGAGGAACATAGACTCTAGGCATTCAGGCTTTCATAGTTGTTGCTCTCAGGCTCTAGAGCACAGGCTCAGTAGTTGTATTCCACAGGGTTAATTGCTCTGAGACACATAGAATCCTCTCGGATTAGGGATCAATCGAACCTGTGTGCCCTTCATTGGCAAGCAGATTCTTAACTACTGGACCATCAGGGAAGTCCCAAGGAAATATTTTAAATGGTAAAAAATGGAATTTTTAAAGTTAAAACCGTACATATCTTAAAGAAAAAAAAAAAAAAAGGAGTAGTTAGAACTGAGACCCTACTGCAGACCCTCTGCATCAACTTTGGATTTGAAGGCAGTCATTTTAACTGTGTCTCTGATTGGAGTCAGTCGTTTGCCCTTTAGGGAAAATTGTTGTTGTTGTCTATTTGCTACGTCATGTCAGAAACTCTCTGTGAGTCCAGGGACTGTGACCTGATAGGCTCCTCTGTCCTTGGAATTTCCCAGGCAAGAATACTGGAGTGGGTTGCTATTTCCTGCTCCAGGGGATTTTTTCTGGATCGAACCTGTATCTTCTGTGTCTCCTGCATTGCAGGCAGATTCTTTACCAGTGACAGAAAAATGGTGAAAGCTAAATCTAAACATTCCTTGCTTTTGCAATAATTTGAAGATGATAGATTATTGTTAGTGCTTCATCTGCTTTCCTTCTCAGCTATGTCAACTGACGTTGTTTGAGCTTTTCTTTATGGATTCTGCCTCAGAAACATCCCATGGGTTAATCATTCATCTTGCATATTTGATGTTTAATACAATTAATGGAAAAGGTGTTTTTGTTCAATTTGTCATCTTAGAAATATGTCCTGTTATAAAGGCTATTTTTAAATAAAGAGGGTAGTTGAGAGCCTGTATGAAGAAATCAGTCTATTTGCAGATAAACAAAGTTAATCTACTTCAGACAAGTCTCAAACCCTATTTGCATAGGGCTAGATTTTGCAGTTGGAAATGACCTACGAATTAGCTGGTATGCAAACAACTCGACTTTCTCTAGTTTTCTCCCTCCTGCTTTGATTCTATCTACATCCTGAGCCTCCCTGGTGGCTCAGTGGTAAAGAAAAGTGAAAGTGAAGTTGTTCAACTCTTTGGGACCCCATGGACTGTAGCCCACCAGACTCCTCCATCCATAGAATTTTCCAGGCAAGAGTACTGGAGTGGATTGCCATTTCCTTCTCCAGGGGATCTTCCTGACCCTGAGATTGAACCCAGATCTCCAACATTGCTGCTACTGCTGCTGCTAAGTTGCTACAGTCATGTCTGACTCTGTGAGACCCCATAGATGGCAGCCCACCAGGCTCCCCCGTCCCTGGGATTCTCCAGGCAAGAACACCGGAGTGGGTTGCCATTTCCTTCTCCAGTGCATGAAAGTGAAAAGTGAAAGTGAAGTCGCTCAGTCGTGTCCAACTCTTAGCAACCCCATGGACTGCAGCCTACCAGGCTCCTCCATCCATGGGATTTTCCTGCAGGCAGACGCTCAAATTTTCCTGAGCCACCAGGGAAGCCCTCAGTGATAAAGAATCTGCCCCCAATGCAGGAGATGCAGGAGACACTGTTTTGATCCCTGGGTAGGAAAGATCTCCTGGAAGAGGAAATAGTAATCCACTCCAGTATTCTGGAATGAACAAAGGAACCTGGCAGGCTACAGTCTTTGGGGTTGCAAAGAATCAGACTTGACTTAGTGACTAAACAACACCGTAGTATATTCTTACTAGGATCTGTTTTCTACCATTTTTCATGTCACACATTTAGAAAAATTAACTGTGCTCAATCCTTAGTATTTAGTATCTATTTCCCTTAAATTAGTTTTCCTGTTAGTGCTTCATCTGTTTTCCTTCTCAGCTTATGTCAACGGACGTTGTTTGAGCTTTTCTTTATAGATTTTGCCTCAAAAACATCTCATGGGTTAATCATTCGTCTTGCATATTTGATGTCTAATACAATTAACGGAAAAGGTGTTTTTGTTCAGTTTGTGAAGAACAAAGGAATCTATGCTTTAGAGATGTTCAATGATTTGTTCAAATGAAAACTAAAGTTTTAAACTAGAAAGAAGCTATTGTTCTCTACAGTAGCAGTCACCAAATGAACTAGTAGTTTGCAGTGAACTAAGTTTATAGTCTGAGATTGATAATATTGATAATACGTGTAAATAGAGTGTGAATGAATCATCCCCCTAAGGAGAAGTGTTGTAATGCAAAAACCATGGGTCTGGGAGTTGTGTGATTTGAATTTGAATTCTAGTCTGTTGCTTGCTAGTTTTGTGACTTTGGGCAAATTCTTAACCTTTCTGGGTGCACTTGCTTGAAAGAGTGGATGGAAATAGTTCTCCAAGTGAAGGCAAAAGATCTGGGCTCAAGCCATGTCTCTTCTTGCAGGCTTTGTGATTTAGATCAAGTTACTTAACTTCTCTGAGCCTACTAAGGATAATACCAATCTTACCTCACTAGGTTGTTTTTTTTTTTTCCAATTTTAGCATGATTTTATTTATCCAGGAGATAAACTTTTCTCCAGAGAAATGCATCTCTTGGTTTATACTTATAATAAAAATCAATGAAAAAAAAGTATTCAAAAGAAACCCATTGTGCCTTAACATATTTATTATCCTTTTCCAGAAGACAGATACTACATTCTGAAATTTTAATTTAAGGTAATACTACAGACATTAAACTTAAACACTCAAACTACCTAAATTTCTACCAAAAAAAAAAAAACCAATACAAATAACCATACATACAAGCAGGCATTAATATAGGGATTTAAAATACCTTATGTGGATGAATAAATAACTAAACAACGTTATCAGATGATCAAAAGACAACATATTTAGATGCAGAAAGAAACCTGCATCACGGAATCATTACAGTACAGCATGCTATGAGGAGACAGATAAAAATTACCTGCTACAGAGCAGAGTCAGGAGACCTTTCTGAAGGCAGCCTTGTGCATTAAAATAAGGTCCTAGTTGCTGGTTGCTGAGCTGCCAGGTTTAAAAAATAAAGGAAAAAATAAATAGGGAGTAGGAATTTAGTGAATGTTTGGGGTTATTTTAAAGCATATAGCTCTGTAGCAAATGCAGAATAAAAAAAAAAAGTTTTGAAATCATGGAGAATTGGACAGCTGGTATAACTTCTAGTCAATTACCTAACTTCTCTGAATCTGTCATGAGGATAAATAAAAGGTATTATATATACCTAAGGAACTTCCCTACTGGCTCAGTGGTAAGTAACCTGCCTGCAAATGCAGGAAACTCAATTTCCATCCCTGGGTCAGGAACATCCCCTGGAAAAGGAAATGATAATCCACTCCAGTATTCTTGCCTGGGAAATCCCATGGACAGAGGAGCCTGGCAGGGGGGTCCATGGGGGTCTCAAAGAGTTGGACAACTCCTAGTGACTAAACAACAACAACGCAGACCATTACCATTATCCTTGGTCTCAGGTATGTGTGGGAATTAATGAGGTCAAATTAAGAGCATATTTCACAAGCTAATGCCTTCACCTACTTGTTTCTTCCAGATCCACCCTTTATGGTGGCAGAGACACTATCTACTCCCCCATTTTGCCCATTTACTATTAAGCAAGGCTATAGGACTTCTCATCACTGGCTTGTAAACAGAAGTGACATGTTTGTCATGACCACTTAGCTTCTCCTGATGAATACACTCATCTTTTTTTTTCTTTTTGCCTACAAGCTTTCTGGAAGTAAAAGTGAATTTCTAGAAGCACTATCAAATATATCCACTTATCATGGAGCATCCAGCAGATCCCACTGCCACTTCTTAAGCATCTGCTACCTCCCTCCATAGGTCTCTATAGTTACCTGCAACACACTTCTGCTATATATTGTCACCCTGCTTATTTAATTTATGTGCAGAGTACATCATGAGAAATGCTGGGCTGGATGAAGCACAAGCTGGAATCAAGATTGCCAGGAGAAATATCAATAACCTCAGATATGCAGATGACACCACCCTTATGTCAGAAAATGAAGAACTAAAGAGCCTCTTGATGAAAGTGAAAGAGGAGAGTGAAAAAGTTGGCTTAAAGCTCAACATTCAGAAAACTAAGATCATGGCATCTGGTCCCATCACGTCATGGCAAATAGGTGGGGAAATAGTGACAGACTTTATTTTTTTGGGCTCCAAAATTACCTCATATGGTGATTGCAGCCATGAAGCTAAAAACCGCTTGCTGATTGGAAGAAAAGTTAGGACCAACCCAGAAAGCATATTAAAAAGCAGAGACATTACTTTGCCAACAAAGGTCCACATAGTTAAAGCTATGGTTTTTCCAGTAGTCGTGTATGGATGTGACAGTTGGACTATAAAGAAAGCTGAACACCAAAGAATTGATGCTTTTGAACTGTGATGTTGGAGAAGACTCTTGAGAGTCCCTTGGACTGCAAGGAGATCCAACCAGTCCATCCTATAGGAAATCAGTCCTGAATATTCATTGGAAGGACTGATGTTGAAGCTGAAATTCTAATTCTTTGGCTACCTAATGGGAAGAACTGACTCATTGGAAAAGACCCTGAGGCTGGGAAAGTTTGAAGACAGGAAGAAAAGGGGACATCAGAGGATGAGATGGTTGGATGGCATCTCTGACTCAACGGACATGAGTTTGGGTAAACTCCAGGAGTTGGTGGTGGAGAGGGAGAGCTGGTTTGCTGCAGTCCATGGGGTCGCAGAGTTGGACACAACTGAGCGACTGAGCTGAACTGAACTGACATACTTCTCGGGCTTCCCTGCTGGCTCAGATGGTAAAGAATCTGTCTGCATCACAGGAGACCCCAGTTCAATCCCTGGGTGGGGAAGATCCCCTCGAGAAGCAAATGACTATCCACTCCAGTATTCTTGCCTGGAGAATTCCATGGACAGAGTAGCCCATGGGGTTGCAAAGAGTCTACACAACTGAGTGACTAACACTTTCACTCACTTTACACATTTCTCACTCAATGTACTAAAACTACTTGTCAGATTGTGATAAACGAGTTGTATCTCTCTCCCTCATTTCTGTTACACTGCGTTAGAGGAGTAGCAATACTTTCTGGTTTTACTGGAAATGCTCTTTTAGGGCATTCTCTCTCTTACTCTCACCTGACTCTCTCTCTCCCCGTGACTCAGACAGAGTCCAAATCTCTAAGATGGCAGAGTAGGAGGTGCACTCATCTTCTCCTGCTAGAATTCCAAAATCACAACTTGCTGCTGAACAACTATCAAAGAATGTTGGAACCCCCCAGAAAAAGACACCCCCACATCCAAGGACAAAGGAGAAGCTGCAACAAGAGTCCATGCCACTGCTGCTGCTAAGTCACTTCAGTCGTGTCCGCCTCTGTGCGACCCCATAGACGGCAGCCCACCAGGCTCCCCCGTCCCTGGGATTCTCCAGGCAAGAGTACTGGAGTGGGGTGCCACTGACTTTTCCAAGAGTCCACGAGCAAGGCATAAATCTAAGTCTCCCAAGGAGTGAGCAAACTCTTCTCTCCTCTTTTCTGATGACAAAGGCTTTGATATGGGTTAGGCACATGATCTAGTTCCTTCTTTAGTTAGCTGTTTCCTGGGGGGGATACTGAGCATATTCATGAAAATAGATTTGCCCAAATCTATCACAACTGAACTGCTTAAGTGGAGGTACTTGGCCTCAAACTTGACTATCCATTCATGCACACAGAGCATCATGTATGTAAAATATTTAACGGAGTATTGGGAAACAGAAATTTAATTAAGGGTGGTATCGCTCGTGTCAGAGGGGGTCAAAAGCAGTTATTTCTGCTTAGTCACTCAGTCATGTCCAACTCTGCAATGCCATGGACTATAGCCGGCCAAGCTCCTCTGTTCATGGGGATTTTCCAGGGTAAATAATACTGGAGTAGATCTCCATTTCCTTCTCCAAGAGGATCTTCCAGACCCCTTGAATCTTTATCTCCTGCAAGTCTCCTGCATTGCAGGAGGATTCTTTACTGCTGAGCCATCACCTGCGTGGTAGTTTCATTTTCTTGTTTCTAAGTTTTAGAGGCTTTTTTCCCTCCTCTTTACCTTTATTGTATTCTTTTGTTTCATTGCTGTCAGAGAGTTTGAATAGCTTTTATTCTTATGCAGAGAACTGCAGCCTTTCCTGGCTACTGGGTTGGATTTATTTTTACATCTGATAGCACATACGTCAAAGAAGATGATCTCAGAATGTCTCACATCCGGTTCAATTCACCTACTAAGATTTTAAACTTTGTTCTTGCAAAATATTTCTAAACAAAATTGTTAGGGAATTTACTTTCAGTTTTCATCAGATCCAACTCTTCAGACTTTTTGAATTTCAGGAATCAAGGGAACTTCTCAAAACAATGGGATTTTTAGGGCTACAAAAAATTTGCAAGTGTTTTGATCTTTGTGTAGAACTTAACTAATTTATTGCTACAAAAGTGAATTGTTTAATTTCCTTTAAATATTATGAAAAGGAACTTTTTCTGATGCTTTTAAGTGATAAAAATATAAAACCAATATGTCCAGTATAGTAAGGATTTGAAGTTACTTTTTCCCCTGTTGAGAGAGTAAACAACTCCATTAACAAGGTGTTGATAAATTAAACTAGTAACACCAGAGAAATCTGAAACCCAGTAAGAAAAATGAAATGTTATTTTCCTGGTATTTTTCTGGGTTTCTTTGGTGATTTGAAATTTTATTGCAAAACAAAAGCTTTAATAATAGAATTTTTGAGATAGAAGAAAATATCTTTAACCAAAACATCTATTATATATAAAAGAAGAAGCAGAAGCCCAGAGAATTTATATTACCCAAAGATACAAAGCTGGTTAATGAAAGACTTGATTACATAGTTTCTTTTTAATGGTATAAAAATGGCTGTTTACAACAGGCATTGGTTTATGTTGTAAATATGTGTGTCCAGGCAAAATATAAGCAAAAATTTTACAAACATTGCACACGTCACCATAATCCATACTAAGCCCAGTCTACTTTTTTGGTCACCATTTTGTTACAGCTCCAAAATCCTCTTCTGTTGCCACAGATAAGAAAGGAGAAGAAAAGCAAAAAATACAGTATTAAAACCTGCATTTATGAGAGAAGTGCTGGGAATCTGTCCAGGAAATAAAAAAGACATCCTCTTTGTAGGGACTCCATAAGGTCTTGTGCTATTGATTTGATAACTTTGGTGTTTTGCACTATCAGACAAAGAGCATTTGAGTTCATTTCTTCATGTTGTCGACAAGTTGCACTTTTTATAGCAGCAGAAACATTGATCTTCTTACCAAATATGGATATTCAGTTAAAACCTGGAAGGATCCAAGACTAAGGCAAGGAACAAGCTTTACTGATAAAACTGGAATGTTATAATGATTATAACAAGTATGATGATGTTTATTTGAGTACATTGTTTTCCAGGGATAGAGATCTATGAATCCTTCTCTTCATATGCCTTTCTCCAAATGAACTGAGTAGTTCCTTAGCATCCAATGCATTTTTTTTAAAATTATAGAATGCTGTATCAGACACCTCTTGTGTGCCACTTCAAACACTTCCAGTCTTACCTCTATTCCCGCCACGGCTGCAGCTACCTTTCCAATATCTTGCTCTAGCCAATTTTGCACAGGAGCAAATTGATACTTTTCCCTGTGTTGTCTCTTACTTACTGCTTTGCCTGGAGCTTCTCAGATGAGGAACACCTATGGAAATCTGCTTAATATTTATATCAGTCAGGATTCAATCAGGGAGGCAGAGCCATTAGGAGGTTCTACAGATATTTATAAAAGCAGAGACATCAACTGGCCAACAAAGGTCTGTATAGTCAAAGCTATGGTTTTTCCAGTAGTCATGTAAAGATGTAAGAGTTGGACCATAAAGAAGACTGAGCACTGAAGAATCAATGCTTTCAAACTGTGGGGCTGCAAGGAGATCAAACCAGTCAATCCTAAAGGAAATCAGCCTTGAATATTAATTGGAAGGACTGATGCTGAAGTCCCACTACTTTGGCCACCTGATGCAGAGAGTAAACTTATTGGGAAAGACCCTGATGCTGAGAAAGATTGAGGACAGGAGAAGGGGGCGACAGAGCATGAGATAGTTGGACAGCATCATCAACTCAATGGATGTGAGTTTGAGCAAACTCAGGGAGATAGTGAAGGACAGAGAATCCCAGTGCACTGCGGTCCATAGGGTCACAAAGAGTTGGACACTACCAAGTGACTGAACAACACAACAATATTTGTTCCAAGGAATTGACTTTATACAATGGTAGATGCTGGTTTTCTGTCATTGTAAGACTGTCGCCCTCAAGTCAGTGGTATTGTTCTACTGTTCTCTTTCTTCCTCACTATGCCGTAAGATCAACAAAGGCAAGATCTTCACCATGTGTTTGATATATTCATTAGTGCATGCCCCCACCAAGAAGGTATCTGGTAAATGAATAGTTGGTACATATACTAAAATGCTTGAATTAATAAACTGGTCTAAAGATCACAATTTAGGGTAGAAATAAACACTACCTTAACAAATGTATAAACAAGTGGTTTTCCCAGAGCTGGAAATGCTCTCCCTTGATATTTTAAGAAATTATCTGAAAAAAAAAAAGAGAACCTAGTAAAATTTTTGGATTTTTAGAAGACATATAGTTCTTCCTAATAAAAGAAATTTAAAACCAACCAAAATAAACAGTTTAAAAAGTGTAAGGCTGTGTCTGCTAGAAAATCAGCCCTGGTTTTCCACAGGGACAGATGCCAGATGGTGCAAAAAAGAAAACTAGTCCAAACACAAAGGATCACTGACCATCGGGGAGGGACACAGAGTTGGTCCAGACTGCCCAAACAGACGTCATTCTAATATATTTTTCTGCCAGAAAGGCAAAATGAAAGCTAAACTTGGTTTAGGAAGGAAATAGAAAACCATGGTGTTGTTGATAGGTTGCTTGAATTGTTCTGCTTTCTCGCCAAAACAAAAGCTTAGTCACCAAGTAGCAGGTTACTAGGTACCATTTTCCAGGCCTTGTGGTATGTTCAGCAGAGAGGTGTGCTTGGCCAGAGGATAAGTCTTCAGATATGGACAGACCTGATTGTTCCAGTATCTCCCATCAATATGCTGGCTCACCCTCTCTGGATGAGGATCATATATAATGCCTTATTTATGATGAATCTGAAGCAACTTTACGTTGAATTGGGGTCATCAGGAAAGAGTCTTACAGCTTGCTGTATCTGATATGAACTTGGCCTTTGGGCATAGACATGACCACAGCTGAAGGTTTCCTAGATGATAAAGAAGAGAAAGAGAATATGAAAGAGGAGAAATTTTACTTCTATTAAGTTCTTTCTAGGTGCCAGGAACCATGCTAAAAGCTTAACATGTATTATTTCATACTGTTCTCTATGAGGTTAATATGCTATTATACTCAGTTTACAGATGAGGGACGAAGAGCCTGGAATGCTAAAGAAAGTTTTCTAAGGTGACACACTAATAATTATGGATCAGAGATTCAAACACAAGCAGTCTAATTTCAACACTTCTTTACTGAAATATTTATCTTTTCTAATATTAAAAGTTTAAGAAATTAAAGTAAAATATGTATCTATTGATAAAGCAAATACCTATATGTCCCCCTTCCTAGTGAATTTGGAAAATTTTAGGCTTCTCTTTCATCATATATCTTTTGTGTCCCCTTGTCTCTCTCCTCCATTTCCAGGACCCCAATTACATGTATGTAGGACCATCTGACATTATCCCACAATTCCTGATACTTTGTTTTCTAAAATCACTTTATCTCTCTTCTTTAGATAATTTTTATTAACTTTTAAAAGAATTTACTAGTTTTTTTCTGCAGTGATCTATCTGCTGTTAAACACGTCCAATGAAATTTTAACTTCAAACACTACACTTTTCAGTTCTAGAAATTCTAACAATTCTAGAAATTGTTCTTGGTTTTGTTTTAAAGTTCATTTGTGATTAGCCCAACTTATATGCCTCTCTTTTTGTCTTCTTTTTTTTTTCATTGACAGTTGAGCTGGCAGTCAATTGTGCTGAATTTTAAGATATATTTGGTTCACTTTTTGGACTTAATTGGGCAGATCCCTAAACTCTGATTATCACAAGAATGCTCAAGAATGCTAAGGACTACACTTTCACCCCCGCAACACCCACTGTGTTCTCAGCACAAATTCAGAGTAAGATAGAGAATTATCAGACTTAGCAATTTGCTTTGTATATGGGACTTTTCTAGATGTCATCCTGTTTCCTTAATGCATTCTGTTATTTAAGGAAAAGGCTTAGCTGATTTATCGTTACTTGTTCTGTTTCTCTAGCCATGACAGGCCAGTTCCTCCATCCATTTGGACATAGAACAGGCACCTCCTCTCCACCCAGGTGTATAGGCAACCACAGCTCCCAGATCAAATAGATGTGGCACATATTGCTCTGTAATTTAGTTCTTTTTTTAAAGATCTTTTTTTTTTAATGTGGGCCATTTTTAAAGCCTTTATTGAATTTGTCGCACTATTGTTTCTGTTTTATGTTGTTTTGTTTTTTGGCTGAGAAGCCTGTGGGATCTTAACTCCCCAACCGGGGATCAAACCCATACCCCCTGCATTGGAAGGTAAAGTCTTAGCCACTGAACCACCAGGGAAGTCCCTGGTGGTAATTTAGTTCTCATGGGCTTCCTTATGTCCCTCTCTCTTGCTTATTGTTGTTTAGTTGCCAAGTCGTGTCTGACTCTCGACCCCATGAACCGCAACACACAAGGCTTCCCTGTCCTTCACTATCTCCCTGAGTTTACTCAAACTCATGTCTAGCTCCATAAAAAAGTGTGATTTTTAAAATTTTACTTGGGTGTTTTTCCTAGTTGTTACTAGGTTCAAAGTTCTTTCCCATCTAACTACAATCTAGCTGGAAGTGGAAATCTCCTTAGAAACTTTCCTAACACTACCCTCCCAGCAGCTACTACAGATTACTCTTAGCCAGAATTCAGGATTAAATCCATTTGCCATCTCAGACCCCTGTGTGAAATTTGACACTACAATTCAGAACATCCCAAGGCACTGATATCAGTAAGTACTGAAGATTTCTCAAATAAAATTTTTATCCTATGAACTAATTAATTGAGGCATCTAACTGTTTATTTGTATATACTCAATCATGTTTCAGAAAGTATATGATATTAATATAGTAATAATTGCTACCATTTATTGAATGTACAAGTCAGGTACTACAATAAATTTCTTTGTATATTTTAAAGTTTATGTAATCCTTATNAAAATATAGTATGCTATTTTATATGATTATAGTATTATTATAACCATTTTTTACAGATGAGAAAAAAATTTTAATAGATTTCAGTGAAATTTCATAGACCACACAGAGTTCCGATTTTAGGTTCAGTCTGTTTTAATCACCATGATATTCTAGCTCTTTAAACTCTGGTGATTACAGTCATGTTTTTCCCAGATCACTTCTTCATGGCTTAAACACCAGTCTTCTAGCTGCTGGAACCGTCAGCCATTGATGGCCCTAAACTGCATCTCTCCCTAGATACTGTCTTGCTCAGGTTATGCCTTTAGGGAGCAGCCAACAGCCAATGACTGTCCCCTTGCCTTTAATTCACTATATTTCTGGAGGTCTATCCCAGCTCCACAACTCCTCATAAAATAGACTGAGGCTTCAGTTGCAATCTCATTCCTGGTCGTTTCTACTTCTGTCCAGTTCTGACTTTTCACTTTCTTATGTCTACTGAAAACACTCCTCAGTAAACCCTCTGCAGAGTCTGTTATAGACAGAATGTTTGTCCTCAAAATTCATATGTTGAAACCATAACTCCCAATGAGGTAGTATTTGCAGATAGGGACTTTGGGAGATAATTAGATTTAGAAAAGTTCATGAAGGTAGGGCCCTCATCATGGGATTAGTGTCCTTTTAAGAGGAGGCACTAGAGAACTTGCTCTCTCTCTCTATCATGCAAACTCATGGTTAGAAGATGGTCATCTGCAAGCCAGGAAGAGAGCTCTCATCAGAAGTCGACATACTGTCACCCCGATCTTGGACTTCTAGACTCCAAAAGTGTGAGAAGATAAATTTCATGCCCTACCTTCTGGCTCCTTTGTAAAAAATCACTGCCATCTTCTCTCCCCTTTCATTAAAAACATACAAAGAAACAAAACTTTATGATGTAATATCCTATATGTACAAAGGATATTATATAACTCTTACTTAGCTTGTGTAGCAAAATAATGAAACATGCACCTATCATTCCATTACCCAAGCTCAGAACTTTAACATCACAGATGTCACTGAAGTTACCTTTTGTTCCTTTCTGCTCCTATTGCTTTCACTCATCCTTATCTAGTCAACCACTATCTTGAGGCTTCTGTTTACTTATAAGCTTTCTATGGTTCCCCCACGAAGTAAACAATATATATTTTTGTTTTTGAAATTCATAAAAGTTAATTCTTATTCACAGATTCCTATCACACTGTATGAATCACGATCAGCATAACTTTGCTAGAATGTGGGTACCACAAGAGCAAGGGCTTTCAGCTATTTGTTCCACGATGTATCCAAAGTGACTACCATAGGATCCGGCACATGGGAGGAGCTCCTTCATTAGTAAACTGAGTGAATGAAAATCTGAGACTTCTCAATAGTGCTTGTCCTCCTCGCATCTGAAGTTTGGCGGTTAAGTGTAGCTGCTTAACTGAGAGAGTGGTGATTGTCAGGTGCTATTCTTTGTAGCTTTCTATCCTGCCTGACATAGATATTTCACTGGCCAAGGCATGAGTTAAGCTATTGTAAAAAAAAAACAAAAAACCAATTTCAATAAGTGTCGGTTTCCTTCCTGCTTATCTCCACTGCCTCATTATAATTATCCCAAGACAGAAATAATTCTGCAATACAATGAATTTTTCCCCAGTCATAAAAGTTTTAGGTTAAGACAAAAAGGTGGATTTCCTTCCTTTTGCTTCTAAATCCCAGGTTCTTCTTGCAAGAGTGCTTATTTTGCATTATTTTCTCACTAGTTACTAGAATTGTTATGGTTTTGTGATATATATGCCATTTTTCTCAGCACCATCATTGGCATGTATGTATTTTTTTATGTTTACACTGTATCATTTCCTTGAATCAAATATTTTACTTACACAGAGCTTCTTCAGAAATTACTTATTTATTTTTTGATTATGTGTTTTGTTTGTTTATTATTACCTTATTTGTTTATTATACATATATCTTTTCTTCTATATTCCTGACGTGGAATCTTCTTTAGAAGTCCTGTGTGATTAAACCTCCAAGATAGGGAATGTTACTAACATCCCTTACAACATTTAGTCCTAAAAACATTTAGATGCGATGCAAAGTTCTTTCATGAGAGGAAGAGTTGTGCAGTGGAAAAGAGAAGGTTGTTTTGCGATTACAGCAAGTCTTTGAAATAGAAAATTGCTAGTGTTTCTGCAATGTTGCCATGGACAACATTCATTAACAAGGCATTCCTCTACATTCTGTCTGACAAAACTGGAAATTCCCTGAGGAATTTCCAAGGAAGCTGAATGCGATATTAAGGAAAAGAAAACTGAAACCACAGAGCATAATACATGGAGCATGTACTCAATGAAGTAGAACTGTGCCATTTTCTAAACATTAGCATGCGTTGGAGAGATATCACAGCGCTCACTCTTGGACACAAAAATACAGATGGGACACAAACACCATTGTGTGTCCTCAGAGTTGCTTCTTCTTAGTCTATAATCAATGAGCAAGTATCTTTTGAATACCCATATATGCTTAGCACTGCTTGGAATATTGAAGGGTTTCTGAAGAATAATCTATACAGATCCTGCCCTTTAAGAGCCTACAGTCAAGGAGGAGGAATAAAACGAACACAGTGAAGCCACAAGGCAAAGCAAGTTGGTACTTAATTGCTATAAGTGTTACATGACGAGGTACAGACAATGAGTACTGTAAAATTAATTGGGAAGGGATACACTAATTGGGAAGGGATACACTAATTGGGAAGGGAGCTGGGATGGGCCCCCAGACTTCCAGCATGTTGTATTTCCCATCTGAATGGTGTTCTTTTTACAACTACTTGTTAAACTGTACACATAAGTCTTATTTACTTCTGCTTATAATTCACAATAAAAATAATAGAGGAGAGAGAAGAAAGGAGCTGGATAAATCCTGGAAAAATTGAGACAAAAAACTGTGGAGAAAATAGGACTAAAGGTGGGCTTCAGAACTGGCCCAGAGGAGACTGTAGATGATACTAATCAGATGTAGCCAGGTTGTGAGAGGGAGGGGGAGCAGGTGGGTTGCAGTGAGAAAAGCGGGTGACAGGAAGGGACCTGGAGTGTGAAGGGAGAGTGGGTAGATGGGGAGGTGCAGTAGTGAAAATAAACCTGGACAGTTTGAGGGGTTAGGGGATTGAAGAAGGACCTTGAAATGGAGGCAGAGGAGTTTGGCATCCAATACAGTAGAACATCAATACATTACAGGTTTTACACTAGGTGACATACTGATAACAGAGGATTTTAAAGAAAATTGGTATGGCTGTGGTATGCCTTTTGCATTAAAATGGGATAGAAGCTGGAATGAGAAAGGGCAGCAGAAATCAAATCATGTGCCTGATGAAGGCCATTTGTCAGCCTCACTGGAGAGAAAGAAGTAGATGTGAGAAATACCACAGAGGAAAAATGTGAATGACTGGGTAACTGACAGGGTAGGGGAATGAGCAGGACAAATTAATCCCGTATTTTATAAGTCTGTTGGAAAAATGATGTCAATGATAGAACAACCGGCTGAAGAAATTGATTAAGACAAGAAGGCAATTTGGGCCTTTTAGATGTAGGAATTGAGGTGACAATGCCAATTAGGCAGTAGCAATAAGCTGCTGCTGCTGCTAAGTCGCTTCAGTTGTGTCCGACTCTGTGCGATCCCATAGACGGCAGCCCACCAGTCTCCTCTGTTCCTGGGATTCTCCAGGCAAGAACACTGGAGTGGGTTGCCATTTGCTTCTCCAATGCATGCGTGCATGCTAAGTTGCTTCAGTCGTGTCTGACTCTGTGCGACCCCACGGACAGCAGCCCACCAGGCTCCTCTGTCCACAGGACTCTCTAGGCAAGAACACTGGAGTGGGTGGACATTTCCTTCTCCGTGGCAAAATGGGGACAGAGCAAAAGCACATAGAGAAATATTGATGAGCAGAAATGAATCCTCATCACGTGTTGTATGACATATATTATAAAGTACCTAAACAGTGCTTCTCTCACAACAAAGACAAGGCTTAAAGTCATGGCAGTTTCCCCTCTTGGAATGTAGTAGCCAAATCTTTCAGTATTCCTGCCCTATTACATGCCCTGACATGTCTGTGAGTGAGTACCTTAGTTTGAAAGCAAGACCTGTGTATTTTATTGGAGGAAAAAGCAGACATTCTGGTTGGTGATTTCTGTGCAAAATAATAGTCCTTACCACTTTTTAATTCTTTTCAGTTTTAAGTCTTTTTAACAAATTTGGAGAATTCTAATATATAAAATACAAATATATAAAACTCCAAAGGGCAGACAGAACCAAGGAGGCAGATTTTGATTCAATTATTAAAAGCACTTTCTAAAAATATAAACTACCCATATATGGAAAAATGCTAAATATATTCTGTCTTCGGGAAATATTTTAGCAAAAGCTTGACTCTGTAGTGATTTTATATAAAGGATTTTTACTTTGAGTCAGTGATTGGACTAAAAAAATATATAACACTTTATTACTTATTTTCTTCTTTTAATATATTGAGGGTAGGTGAGGAATGGTTTGGATAATATCAGTGAATTTGTTCATTTATATTCCAAGCAGTTTTTGTAGTTTTCCTGTGAGCCAGGTGCTGTGCCCGGCACTGGGGATGCAACAGTGAAATAGACACTGGCCCTGACCTCGGTGAGCTTGTAGTCTAATAGTCTAATAAGAGGTATAGGGAACAGAGTGCTAAAGGTTATCACAGAAGTAAATACCTGGAATTCTGGAAATACAGAACGAATTCTCAGAGATCAAAGAAGACTTTGTGGAGTAAAGAACATATTATTTGAAACATCACAAGTTATATCAAGCCAGATTATTGAAGACAGAAGATGTTTAAGTTACTTCCATGAGTCTGCATGCTAAGTTTCTTCAATTGAGTCTGACTCTGCAACTCCATGGACTGTAGCCCACAAGGCTCCTCTGTCCATGGGATTTTCCAGGCAAGAACACTGGAGCGAGTTGCCATTCCCTTCTCCAGGGGATCTTCCCGACCCAGAGATCAAACCCACATCTCTTATGTCTCCTGCATTGACAGACAGGTTCTTTACTACTAATGCCACCTACTTGCCCAATGTTCACTGTTTAAACACAATAATTCTATTGTTAAACCTACTGTCAGAAAATAAAGCCTAGAGGAACAAATTTCAATATGACAGCATGAAATGTTGTCTCAGAAATGTGCTTTGGGTTTCCAAAAAACCCAAATCTGATTAAGACTGAAGTATTTTAAACTATAAATAAAATCCCTGTGTCATGGAGACAGTGAAGTATTTCCTCCACCTGAACCTTTCCTGTCCTGGCCACTAGACTGGATTGTTCCATTCTCCCAAGAAGCAGGATGAGAAAGAGGGGCAGGGGACATAGTTGCAGTGCAAACCAAAAATTAAAGATATCAAGTTCTTGGTTTTTCAACTGCAAATGACCAGTTATAATATACAAGGATTAATTATTTTCTAGGCATTTTCTCTCCTCAGAGAAGACAGTTTAAAATTTTTCTGGGTTAATGAAAGTGTTTGAATGGAGATGGGAAACAAGATTATTAAGATATTGTTCAAAATCTCTAGGAAAATTTCCCAGACCCCACTTCCTCTTGTTATTTAGCCACTAAGTTGTGTCTGACTCTTTTGTGACAAGTAGCAGCTGGCAGGCTACAGTTCATGGGATTTTCCAGGCAAGAATACTGGAGTGGGTTGCCATTTCCTACTCCAGGGGATCTTTCCAACTCAAGGATGGAACCTGTGTCTTTTGCATTGCAGGCAGATTCTTTTACCACTGAGCCGCCGGGGGAAATTTTCCACTGGGAATTTTTTTTGTATTCTCTATAAGGAACTAAAAAGCTTCTTGATGAAAGTGAAAGAGGAGAGTGAAAAAGTTGGCTTAAAGCTCAACATTCAGAAAACAAAGATCATGGCTTCTGGTCCCACCACTTCATGGCAAATAGATGGGGAAACAGTGGAAACAGTGTCAGACTTTATTTTGGGGGTCTCCAAAATCACTGCAGATGGTGACTGCAGCCATGAAATTAAAAGACGCTTACTCCNGAAAAGACTCTGATGCTGGGAGGGATTGGGGGCAGGAAGAGAAGGGGATGGCAGAGGATGAGATGGCTGGATGGCATCACTGACTCGATGGACATGAGTCTGAGTGAACTCCGGGATTTGGTGAGGGACAGGGAGGCCTGGCGTGCTGCAATTCATGGGGTCGCAAAGAGTCAGACACAACTGAGCAACTGAACTGAACTGAACTGATAGGCCCTAGCACAGTCCTTAAAGGAGGCAGGCGAATCTAAAACTGTTCACGTTCTTTTGGAAAACAAAATGCAAAATGCTGTGAGAAAAGATGAAAGTGTTAGTCGCTCAGTCATGTCTGACTCTGTTACCCCATGAACTGTATGATGCCAGGTTCCTCTAGTCCATGGAATTCTCTAGGCAATAGTACTAGAGTAGGTTGTCATTCCCTTTTCTGGGGGATCTTTCCGACCCAGGAATCAAACCAGGGTCTCCTGCATTGCACGGAGATTCTTTACCACTTGAGCCAGCAGGGAAGCCAGAAAACGGATGGGTCAGAGTCAATAGTTTCCTTTGAATCCTTTAAAGAAATAAAGTACAGCAGAGAAATGCAAAATGAGGGAAGTCAATTCAAGGAGTGGAGAAGGCAATGGCACCCCACTCCAGTACTCTTGACTGGAAATCCCATGGATAGAGGAGCCTGGTAGGCTGCAGTCCATGGGGTCGCTGAGTTGGACATGACTGAGCAACTTCCCTTTCAATTTTCACTTTCATACATTGGAGAAAGAAATGGCAACCCACTCCAGTGTTCTTGCCTGGAGAATCCCAGGGATGGGGGAGCCTGGTGGGTTTCCGTCTATGGGGTTGCACAGAGTCAGACACGACTGAAGTGACTTAGCAGCAGCAGCAGCAGTTCAAGGAGAGAAGGAACTAGAGTAATATATTTTGATAATTTACTGTGTGCCAGGCATTATAATGGGAACAGAGCATATAACTGCCCTAATCCTTTCAGCAACTCTGTAAAGTAGATTAAGGACCTTTTTGCAGATCAGTGTATAAAGCCTGAGGAGATCAAGTGGTAACATCAAGGTTTAAATTCTGATTTACCTGATTATAGAATCAGGGTTTTCTTGTAAATGAACATAAAAGACCCAGAGAATAATAGATATCTGGAGATCAAAGTTGTGGGATTAGCAATGCAAAAAGTTATTTATAATACAGTCATAAGAATAGCAGTGGTCAGAAAGAAATATGAGGTCAAGGGACATGTAAGTCAGGGGAGAAAAACTAGTATTCTTGATGTCTACCATGTGTCAGGAGCTAAACTAGGCTTTAACATTCATTTAACCCATTTAAGGGACTATATCTGATAAACTGCCTGAAGAACTATGAACGAAGTTCATAACATTGTACAGAAGACAGAGATCAAGACCATCCCCATGAAAAAGACTTGCAAAAAATCAAAATGGCTATCTGAGGAGGACTTACAAATAGCTGTGAAAAGAAGAGAAGTGAAAAGCAAAGGAGAAAAGGAAAGATATACCCATCTGAATGCAGAGTTGCAAAGACTAGCAAAGAGAGATAAGAAAGCCTTCCTCAGTGATCAGTGCAAAAAAAATAGAGGAAAATAATAGAGTGGGAAAGACTAGAGATCTCTTCAAGAAAATTAGCAATACCAAGGGAACGTTTCATGCAAAGGTGGGCTCCATAAAGGATAGAAATGGTAGGGACCTAACAGAAGCAGAAGATATTAAGAAGAGGTGGCAAGAATACACAGAAGAACTATACAAAAAAGATCTTCACAAACCAGATAATCATGATGGTGTGACCACTCACCTAGAGCCAGACATCCTGGAATGTGAAGTCAAGTGGGCCTTAGAAAGCATCACTACAAAAAAAGCTAGTGGAAGTGATGGAATTCCAGTTGAGCTGTTTCAAATCCTGAAAGATGATGCTGTGAAAGTGCTGCACTCAATATGCCAGCAAATTTGGAAAACTCAGCAGTGGCCACAGGACTGGAAAAGGTCCATTTTCATTCCAATCCCAAAGAAAGGCAATGCCAAAGAATCCTCAAACTACTGTACAATTGCACTCATCTCACACGCTAGCAAAGTAATGCTCAAAATTCTCGAAGTCAGACTTAAGCAGTACATGAACCGTGAACTTCCTGATGTTCAAGCTGGTTTTAGAAAAGGCAGAGGAACCAGAGATCAAATTGCAAACATCTGTTGGATCATCGAAAAAGCAAGAGAGTTCCAGAAAAGCATCNATTCAAACTGGTTTTAGAAAAGGCAGAGGAACCAGAGATCAAATTGCCAACATCTGTTGGATCATCGAAAAAGCAAGAGAGTTCCAGAAAAGCATCTACTTCTGCTTGATTGACTATGCCAAAGCCTTTGACTGTGTGGATCACAATAAACTGTGGAAAATTCTTCAAGACGTGGGAGTACCAGATCACCTGACCTGCCTCTTGAGAAATCTGTATGCAGGTCAGGAAGCAACAGTTAGAACTGGACATAGAACAACAGACTGGTTCCAAATAGGAAAAGGAGTACGTCAACGCTGTATATTGTCACCTTGCTTATTTAACTTATATGCAGAATAAATCATGCAAAATGCTGGGCTGGATGAAGCACAACTGGAATCAAGATTTCTGGGAGAAATATCAATAACCTCAGATATGCAGTTGACACTGCCCTTATGGCAGAAAGTGAAGAAGAACTAAAGGGCCTCTTGATGAAAATGAAAGAGGAGAGTGAAAAAGTTGGCTTAAAGCTCAACATTCAGAAAACGAAGATCATGGTATCCAGTCCCATCACTTCCTGGCAAATAAATGGGAAAACAGTGGAAACAGTGTCAGACTATTTTGGGGGGCTCCAAAATCACTGCAGATGGTGACTACAGCCATGAAATTAAAAGACTCTTGCTCCTTGGAAGGAAAGTTATGACCAATCTAGACAACATGTTAAAAAGCAGAGACATTACTTTGTCAACAAAGATCCATCTAGTCAAGGCTGTGGTTTTTCCCATAGACCTGTATGGACGTGAGAGTTGGACTGTGAAGAAGGCTGAGTGCCGAAGAACTGATGCTTTTGAACTGTGGTGCTGGGGAAGACTCTTGAGAGTCTGTTGGACTGTAAGGAGATCCAACCAGTCCATCCTAAAGGAAATCAGTCCTGAATATTCATTGGAAGGATTGATGTTGAAGCTGAAACTCCAATACTTTGGCCACTTGATGCAAAGAACTGACTCATTTGAAAGGACCCTGATGCTGGGAAAGATTGAGAGAAGGTGGGAGGAGAAGGGGACGAGAGAGGATAAGGTGGTTGGATGGCAGCACTGACTCAATGAACATGAGTTTGAGTAAACACTGGGAGTTGGTGATGGACAGGGAGGCCTGGTGTGCTGCAGTCCATGGGGTGGCAAAGGGTCAGACATGACTGAGCTACTGAACTGAACTGAACCCACACAGCAGCAAGAACCTCACTGAACAATTATTCTGTCCAGCTCTTGGGGTAATAGTTTTAGAAATATCTACATATGAAGCATTTGTATAGCTGAGTCCCTTTGCTGTTCACCCAAAACTATCACAACATTGTTAATCGGTTATACCCAGATATAAAATTAAAAAAAAATTTTTAAGTTCTATGAATTAAAAAAAAAAGCATGTCTACATACAAAATATTCAAGACAAGGCTCTATTTTAGTGTAACTGTACCAAACAGTAATAGTTAATACTAATTGAATGTTTATTATCTGTAGGGTATTGTTTATTCATTTAATGCTCAAGAAAATTTTTTGAAGTGAATGTATTGATTATCCACAGTTAATGACTGAGAAACTGGAATTCAGAGAATGCATATCATTTGCTTAACATCACACAGTTGTGGAGCAATGGAGCTAGGGTATGTGTGTAAGCAACTGGCTTCAGTGTCTAGATGCATTACTGATAATCACAGGTCCTTCTACTCATTCATCCAAGTGCTGAGTATGTACTCTGTTCAGAGGCCTACATTAGGCCCTCTAATCATACAGTAAAGCACAAGATATATTCTCTAGTCCAGCTCACAATTTAAACTACATTATAGATTTAGTTTACCTGTAAAAGGTGTGTGTGTATGCATGTAATCATTCTGATGTCTGAAATTTCCATTGTTGTGATTACCTGAGGCCATTTTAATGATGTTCATGAGATAAAACTCATGTTGCTACTGCTACTAAGTTGCTTCAGTCGTGTCTGACTCTGTGCGACCCCATAGACGGCAGCCCACTAGGCTCCCTCGTCCCTGGGATTCTCCAGGCAAGAACACCGGAGTGGGTTGCCATTTCCTTCTCCAGTGCATGAAAGTGAAACGTGAAAGTGAAGTCGCTCAGTCCTGTCTGACTCTTAGCGACCCCATGGACTGCAGCCTACCAGGCTCCTCCGTCCATGGGATTTTCCAGGCAAGAGTACTGAAGTGGGGTGCCATTGCCTTCTCCGAAAACTCATGTAGGTCCCAATATAATGCTGAATAGAAGTTACAGCAACTGAGATTCACTGAATTATTTATTTTGGACCTATTCAATATGATTTTTAGAAAGAATCATCTCAATTATAATAAATGGTTAAACATTTGCCTGTACTTACAAGCAAATATATTAGTGAATAAACACTTAAAAATAATATTTTCTAAATAGTATAAAACAATAGTAAATAAAACAATGAGGATATAGCCAGATCCACCAATCTACCTGCTTGTAATTATAATATACTTAAGGGCTTTGTGTACATATTAACTAATTCATTTAAAATGAGTTTTGAAGAATCACTGAGAACTGGAATTAATGCAAATTATTAGAAACAATAGCACAGCTTCCAGAAAAAAAAAGAAAACATCTTTGGTAGTAACTAAGTTACATTCTTCCATGGATGTTGTTGTATTTGGGCAATGTCTTTGAAAACAAAAGTAAATATAAGCAGCTAACCAAGATGGAAGCATGAACAAACTAGATATTTAAAAACATGAGTCTAATGATAACCTAAAGGCCTCAGTATTTTCCGAAAAAAAAGAGAAAGGGAAACACACTGAAGTCTTGAATAGAAAAATGAAGCTACCGGGCCTTGTGCAAGAAGACTAAGATAGCTAATTGTAGCTTCAATAAGAAATAATTTGGTAAGCAGTATTGAATGCTCAGCAAATTTACAGAACATAAATTTACAGTGAGAATGCCTGTATGATTGGGAAACTTCTTTAGACTTTAGCTGCCAGAACAGAATAGCAGCAGCAGGATTTTTTAGGGTTTCCAGGCTTGGGGCAGAAGTCCGGTGATATTGTGCTCAGTTGTGTCCGACTCTGTACCACCCCATGCCGTGCGGCCCTCCAGGCTCCTCTGTCCACTGAATTTTCCAGGCAAGAATTCTGGATGGGCTGCCATTTCCTTGTCTATCCTCAGGTAGGGTGGGTTCATCGTAAAGAGGGAGAGGAGTTGCATGAGCTATTGAGTCTTTTTAAAATGATTAATGATAGATTGAGTGTGAAAAGTGAAGAGAAAAAGAGTAGAATGCAATACAATGAGGGGAGCCATAGAAACCTGGAAGAAGCTATGAAGTCAAACAGAAATTCTCTTACCTTTTAGTCTTTTCCCAGATCAAACATAGAAGTCAAGTACATTTCCTCTAGTACAAAAACTTACCAGTGCCTTTGGATATCAAACCAAATTCCTACTACCTTTACTACAGTTTGTAATGAGCTTATCAATATGGGAATCTATATAAAACTCAATAAAACTTTGATATATAAATAGGGAATCCAGCAAAATTGAAGAAATGATTTGGTTAAGGTTCCCATACCAAAAGCACCAAAGTAAAAAAGAAAACAAACAAACAAACAAAAACTGTGAAAGAAAGTGAAGATTTTCTCTAATTATCAGGAAAACTGTCTCAGTATGTCATTTTTCCTCCCAAGTCTGGCAGATAGAGGCTGATCTCTAAAGTCAAATAAACTCTTCTTAAGTTCCAGTAACACTCTATGCTAGAAAAGGGAATGTTGGCCAGTTTTTTCACTTCTTCAAGCATCAGTAACCTCATAGGAGTTTACAAGTCAACATCTATAGAGCATGTTAAGCTCAGTAAATATGTTACTTTACATTATTCCTGTTTTAATCTGGCAAAAGAAATTTGTTACAAACTATTCTAGTAGTTAAAAAATCAATCACAAGTCATTCTACACAATTAACAATTTTTTAATTTTAAAATTATGAATTATAAGATAAAAGAATGGAGGAGATGCTGCTCACCAAACTTAGTAATAAGATAGTTCCTCATAAGATTTTTCTTGTATACTTTGCATGAATTTGAATGGGAAAATTCACAATATAAGAAAATAAATCCATTCTAGTGGCAGGCTTATTAAATAGGATATTTTAAGGACAAAACTCAGATATGAAAGTCTAATTTTCTTTCTTTTTTTAATTCCTTCATTCTGCCAGGTGATGAAAGAACAGTTTAGTCAGAGCCAGGAAACTTAGAAACTTCATTTTTAAATCCAAACAACTCACTGTTTTTTGTTTTTTCAAATATTCCTTGGAATAACACCAAATATTTGAGAAAAAATGTATAGGTTATATCTCCTTTGATCTATTCTTCTGATGAATAGCATTCTAGAATTTTCTAAAGTTATATCAGTCTTGAATTCTTGAGATAATCCAACTTGATCGTGATGTATCTAATATTTATTTAGAATTCTTAAATTTATATTAATAAGTAAANNNNTTGGCCTGCAATTTTTTTTCTTATACAATCCTTGTCTGGTTGCCATCATGATTATATTAAATCCATAGAGTATGGTAAGGGATATTCCCTCTTTTTTCTATTTTCTGAAAGAGATTTCAAAAGATTAGAATAAACTTTTCTTTGCAAATTTTGTGGAATGCATCAATAAAACTATCTGAGATTTGATGTTTCCTTTATGGGAAAACATTCGATTTCTTTGTCAGTGTTCTTAATAGGTTGTTGAACTACTTGTAAAGTTTGTATATTTTTCTCTAAATTTTCAGACTTATTGGCATAAAATTAATCAAAATTATGTTTTATAAATTTTCCTGAATATGAAATAATGTTATTTTTCCATTGATAACATTATTTGTGCCATCTTTAATGTTCTTTATCAACCTTGTTTTTAACTTTTATTCCTCCTTAAATAGTGTTTTCTAAGCTTGCAAGTACAGCTCATTTAGTCTTTCCTAATATAAACATTTAAGGCTACATATTTTTTTTCTAAAAACTACTTTTGCTGGTTTGCTCATATTTTAATATGTAATAATTTTAATATTTTTAGTTATAAATGTTTNTTGGACTGTGAAGAAGGCTGAGCACTGAAGAACTGATGCTTTTGAACTGTGGTGTTGAAGACTCTTGAGAGTCCCTTGGACTGCAAGGAGATCCAACCAGTCCATCCTGAAGGAGATCAACCCTAGGATTTCTTTGGAAGGAATGATGCTAAAGCTGAAACTCCAGTACTTTGGCCACCTCATGCGAAGAGTTGACTGATTGGAAAAGACTCTGATGCTGGGAGGGATTGGGGGCAGGAGAAGAAGGGGACGATCCAGGATGAGATGGCTGGATGGCATCACTGACTTGATGGACATGAGTCTGAGTGAACTCCGGGAGTTGGTGACGGACAGGGAGGCCTGTCGTGCTGCGATTCATGGGGTTGCAAAGAGTCGGACACGACTGAGTGAGTGAACTGAACTGAACTGAACTGAAGGCAGCATGAGTGAGGCCTGGAGGGGAAGGCTGGGAGGTCAGGGAGGCAGGGTGGGACCAGGTTGTTTTTGGATTTGTAGGTTGCTCTAAGGACTTTGGAGAAGGCAATGGCACCCCTCTCCAGTACTCTTGCCTGGAAAATCCCATGGATGGAGGAGCCTGGTGGGGTGCAGTCCATGGGGTCGCTAGGAGTCGGACACGACTGAGCGACTTCACTTTCACTTTTCACTTTCATGCACTGGAGAAGGAAATGGCAACCCACTCCGGTGTTCTTGCCTGGAGAATCCCAGGGAAGGGGGAGCCTGGTGGGCTGCTGTCTATGGGGTCACACAGAGTCGGACACGACTGAAGCGACTTAGCAGGAGCAGGAGCTAAGGACTTTGCCTTTTATTTTGAGTGAGGCAGGAAACCCCTGGAGAACTGCGAGAACTGTGATAGGACTGATTTGACTTTTTAAAAGCTCCCTCTGTTGAAGTCATGGTCAGAGACTTGACGAAGAAAAGTGAGAAAGCCACATTTAGTTCACTTAGTTTCATCCGTTGAATTTAGTAAGGGAGTATTAGGGTTAGGAACTGTGCTAGCTATTGTGACACACTGTTTCATTTAATTTTCAACTGCTTTGTAAGGCAGATCTAATAATAATGATAGTTAACATTTATTGACCAGTTACAATGTACTATGCACTATTCTATGCACTTTCATCATTTAATCCACCCCACACCGAAGAGATACATGGCATTATTGTCCCCATTTTACAAATGAAAGCAACAAAGAGTTCGCAAAAGTTTAGGATAATCATTTACTTGTAAATCTGAGAGATTCAATTAATTGCCCAAGGTCCTCTGGCTCAATCGGGGCAGCCTAGCTGCAAACCTTTACCTCTTAGTCACGTCACAACATTGCATACCTTACAATAAGCCTGATTTTGTGGATAAAGAAATTTGGGCTCAATGAGGTTAAAAAAGTTGCCAGATTCACACCTTCTTAAGTGAGGGATGGATCTGTAATTTGAACGAGGTCTATCTGACTCCTAAGCCCAGTCTTCTGGTGGTGGGTGGCACCAGCCGATAATCTCTCTCCAGAGCTCTCTTGGGCTTCCCTTGTGGCTCTGTTGCTAAACAACCCGCCTGCAGTGTGGGAGAGCTGGGTTCAATCCCTGGCTACCCACTCCGATATTCTGGCCTGGAGAATTCTATGGACTGCATAGTCCATGGGGTCACAAAAAGTCAGACATGACTGAGCGACTTTCACTTCACTTCACTTCACAGAGCTCTCTTAACCACGAGGGAGCTGGAGAGTGAGAGATGGTCAATGGCTTCATCTTAGGATAGAAACGCCAGAACATTCTGCAGGTTGTGTGTTTCTTTCTTTTCTTCTACTCTGTCCTTCAGATGAAGATTTTATATTCTCAGTAACACTTGATGTATTTGTTTCTTTCTGTTCCTTGAAAACAATGACTGGGTCTTACCCTTCTTTGTATCTCAAGCACCTAACAGGGTGCTAGGCAGTAGGTGTATAACCAATATTTGTGGAATGCTAAAAGATTGCTTAAACTTTTTCCTGGAGAGGAAGAACCAGCTACATCAGGGCTTAACCTAATACACATGTGAGAGATGTTAGCTCTCCCAGGGTCATGTAGGGTGCCCCATCTTAGCCAATATGTTTCCTCATGACTGACAAGGTGAGAAAGTATGTAGTCAAAATATACAAGTTGTTGAAACAAGGCTCAGAGAAAAAAATAAATAGCTCTATAAATAAACAAATGTTGAGTTTTAACTGATCTTTCATAAGTATTTAAACAAAGGTATCAAAAAAGTTGGTCTTTTAGAAAAAAACTTTTCAGTAATAGGGCCACATTGGCATAGTTAATGGCAAGTGGTAGGTAAATATGACAGGAACAGAGAGAATAAATCCAAATTTAATGGGATATACATTTATATCAAGAATGCCATATGGAAATTCAACAGATTTAGCAATTGTCCACTTCTATCCTTATCTCCTCTGGCAGAAAAAAAATAAAAGAGCCCTAAAACATTTTAATTGTTGAAGGGAGGGAAATAAAGAGTATGGCTGACAGCAATTTAAAATGAGGGAAACTCAATGCATCATTTTGCTTTTGTGGTTTTGAATGAAAGGACCTGTCATATTTTGCATTAAATCTCTAAGTGGACCACAACGCCGTCAAGAATGTGGGGTGAGCTGGGTGTGCAGTAGAAGTCAAACTACAAAGGAAAATCTCCATTCTCTTCAGAGAACCTCTTGAGGTTTTAGATAACCTCTTTCTCAACCCTCACATCTTCTTCCAACCGAAGGTGGAGGCATCGGGGAAAGTGGAATGTTTCCTCGGTAGAAGTCATCTTAGTTGCTCTTCGGTACTCAAGACTGTCCCGTGGGAGGTTGAAGACTGAGGGCAAATCACACCCTGTGCCTGTTCCCTCTCTGGTTTCTTGTTCCTTCTCTACAGGCCTTCCTGAAACCATGCGGATAAACAGGACACTTGGGTTTACGTTAAGTCTCAAGAAGAATCTTGAGAGAGAGACACATCACAACAAAGTATATCATAGCATCAATTATATGCATTTTTAAGAAAACTGGTGATTTTTTTCAGCACTGCCTCCCTTTACTCCCACCCCTTCTCTTGAAGTTATTAGCATTTTTGGCCTTTAGAAAGGTAGGGAAACAAAACCCTGCTCGGGGCAGTGATTGTCATTAAGCATAGCCTGAGGGGGCCTTCCCTGGTGGCTCAGATGATAAAGAATCTGCCTGCAATGCAGAAGACATGGGTTTGATCCCTGGGTTGGGAAGATCCCCTGGAGAAGGGAATGGCTACCCACTTCAGTATTCCTACCTGGAAAATTTCATGAACAGAGGAGCCTGGCGGCTACAGTCTATGGGGTCACAAAGAGTTGCACACAACTTAGCCACTGAACAGCAATAACAACAACATCCTGAGGAGGGTATAAAATGCTAGTGAAGAATATGAGCTCTGGTTTGATGGAACCAGCTTTGGATTCTCTTCTTTACTGTGTGGGCTTGAACAAATCACTTAATATCTCTGAGCTCTAGTTTCCTTAGAAGTTAGTTCAGTATAATGTTGCCTATCTCATGGGGGTTATTTGAGAGTATTAAATAAGAGTATTCTGTAAAGATTGAAGCATGCTATATTACCAATGGTCAAGAAATGGTAGGTGTTGATATTATTGTTACTATGACATTTTATTTATTCAAGTTATTAATTAATTATTAATTCAGAAATTATACTGACTGGACTCATTTTAAATTTTGACTACAAAGCTCAAATGGCTCAAAACTCTTGAGAGTTCTATCTCATTTCCATGGTTATTTCATTCTCCCTCTCTCCAATTCTGCTATCAAATAACATTCTCCCTTCTCAAATCTCAAATATCTCCCCCTGCTACACACACATTCACACTCACACTCAACTGATACTCACACTCAGACCTTAGTTCATAAGACAATATGTACATGCTTAGTCGCTCAGTCTAATAAAAACAATAAATGCAATTAAAGCTACCCTCCTTATTGTTACCAAATCCACTCACCTGCCTATACACCTATTCATGAACTTTGTGCATGCTTAGTCATTAGGTCATGTCTGACTCTTTGTGACCCCATGAACTATAGCCAGCCAGGCTCCACAGTCCATGGGATTTCCCAGGCAAGAACACTGGAGGGGGTTACCACTTCCTCTTCCAGGGGATCTTCCTGACCCAGAGATTAAACTCACATCTCCTGTGCTTCCTGTGTTGGCAGGCAATTCTTTATCACTGAGACATCTGAGAAGCCATTCATGAACTTTACCTTCCTCCCATTTTTAGTGGAAGAAGTGTTCCTGTTTCTCGGGTGACCCTCCCTGAGTTCGGAGCCCATCCTCTCTGGCCTTCTGAGGACCTCATTCTTGTCTCCTGCGTTGGCTATGCTTCCTCTAAGAGGATTTCCAGTGCTGAAGTGTCTGAGGCCTCTTTCCTTCTCTACATTATCCACCTGAATGAGCTCATCCAGTCTCATGGTTTATATATCATCTATGCTCTAATGACTAACCCCCAGTGTTCCTCTTCTCCGTAAACATTACCAACACCCACCTCGTTTCTCAGGCCCCAAACCTAACAGCCTACATCTGATCTGTCTACAAGTCCTGTATAGTTTACCAGCTACCTCCAAATATATCTTAAGTCTAAGAACTTCCTACAACCTCCACTGGTACCACTGGGGTCAAACCACCGTCATTTCTCTCTAAATCAGAGTTTTTCAGTCTCAGCACTACTAACATTTTGACCAAATAATTCTTTGTCTTGGAGGCTGTCCTGTGTATTAGAGGCTGTTTAGCAACATTCTTGGCCTCTACCTACTATACTGTGGTAGCACTCCAGCCCTGCAGCTGTGAAAACCAAAAATCCCTCCAGCATTGCCAAATGCCCTTTGAGAGCTTGGGGGTACAAGATCACTCCCAACTGAGACCACTGTTCTATTATTGACACCACTCTCTTCACTAGACTCCCAGCTCCACCATCGTCCTTCTAAAATATACACTGCACACAGCAGCCAGAGGAATGTTATTAAGGTCACAAATCATATCATATCCAGCCCTAGTTCAACACAGTTCAGTGGCTTCCTCTGTACTTAGAAATCAGCTCGAGCTTCTGGCATCATCTTCTGCTCTCACCATCAGTCACTGATCTAAAGTCACTCTGGACTTCTTACTGTCCCTCAAACTTACCAAGTTAATACCCATCTCAGGGTCTTTGCCTGTAATGTTTCCTGCTTGAAACTCTCTTCTTATAGATCATACATGGTTATATCTCATCATTCAAGCAATGTCTCAAATGTCTTCTCCAGCTTTCCCTGGACCCCCGATGAAAGAAGTCCCCTAACACTGCTTTTTAGGGCTTCCCTGGTGGCTCAGAGGTAAAGAATCTACCCGCAGTGCAGGAGAGGCAAGTTTGATCCCTGGGTCAGGAAAATCCCCTGGAGAAGAAATGGCAACCCACTCCAGTATGCTTGCCTGGGAAATTCCATGGACAGAGGAGCTGGGTGAGTTACAGTCCAGTCAGTCAGTCGGTTCAGTTGCTCAGTCATTTTCAACTCTTTGCAACCCCATGGACTGCAGCACGCCAGGCTTCCCTGTCCATCACCAACTCCCAGAGCTTGCTCAAACTCATGTCCATCGAGTCGGCGATGCCATCCAACCATCTCATCCTCTGTCATCCCCTTTTCCTCCTGCCCTCAATCTTTCTCAGCATCAGGGTCTTTGCCAATGAGTCAGTTCTTCACATCAGGTGGCCAAAGTATTGGAGTTTCAGCTTCAGCATCAGTCTTCTAATGAATATTCAGGACTGGTTTCCTTTAAGATTGACTGGTTTGCTCTCCTTGCAGTCCAAAGGACTCTCAAGAGTCTTCTCCAACACTACAGTTCAAAAGCATCAATTCTTCAGTGCTCAGCTTTCTTTATGGTCCAACTCTCACAATCCATACATGACTACTGGAAAAACCATAGCTTTGACTATACAGACCTTTGTCAGCAGAGGTGGCTACAGTCCACGGTAGTTGTAAAAAGTTGGACATGACTTAGCAACTAAACAACAACAAAAGCTTCTCTCTACCAAATTATTCCATTTTATTTTCCATTTCAGTACCAGAATTATACTGTTTATTTTCACCTGTTTATTGACTGCTAGCTAAATGTCAATTCCATAAGAGGAGGAACTTTCTTTGGTCTTGCTCACCACTGTGTCCTTAATTTCTTGAAAAGTATCTGACTAAAATAAGCTTTTGGAAAATATTAACTATCAAATTGTTAACTAATTGACTGATTAAATACACATATGATCCAGGTACTGGGTTTTGGGCTTTGGCTAGAAAAATGAAAAATGAGTCACAGTTCCTGCCTTCAAGGAGCTTGGCCCAATGGGGGTGTCAGAGAAATAAAATAATTACAATACAGACTAATATGACAGGAAGAAGTTCAAGGATTGTAACAGAATTAATATCAGAAGCGTTTAACTCAGACCTGAGGCAGCCAGAGAAGACTTCCCAGAGAGGGTGGCATGAAAGAATGAGTTGAAAAGGATGAGTCAAAATGAGCTATGTGAGCGGGTGTTGTGGACTGAATAGTGTCCTCCCAGGATTTGTTTGGTAATGCCATACCCCCTGGACCTTTAACAGGGTAATTAAGTCAAAATGGGGCCATTAGATAGAGCCATTAATCCAATCTTACTGATGTCCTTCTAAGAAAGAAGAGAAAACGTGGACACTCAGAAAGACACCAGGGATGCTTGAGCACAGAGGGAAGACGATATGAGAACACAATGAGAAGACGGCCATCTGCAAGTCAAGGAGAGAGACTTCAAAAGAAACAGCCCCGCCGACACTGTGATCTCTGACTTTCAGCCTCTGAAACTGTGATAAAATGTATTCCCGTTGTTCAAGTCACCCAGTCCGTGGTACATTATTATGACTACCTTAGTAAGCTGATCCTCTGGGGCTCAGGAAGAAAAGCCCCTGGGAAGAAAAGCATCTGGGTGTGGAATGGAAGCTAGGTGGCTGCAAGAGAAGAGGCTAGAGACATAAGCAGGGTGAGTTCTTGGAGCCTAGCTGAGGAATGGGGGAGGGTCTTGGGAACACGGAAAACCTAGGCAGCCAAATAAGATTTGCCTCTAAGAGAGAGAACTTAGGTGGTGCCATAATAAATAAAATTTAATAGAGCAACCCTGGGACCTAAGAGCAACAGCTGGGCATATGGCTCTGGAATCCAACAGACCAATGTTCCGATCCTGGCTCTGCCATTTAAAAACCTTGTAAACTTGGGAAATTCCTTCTCTCCCCTTTCTTCTATTTCCTCATGTGTAATTTAAGGCACAATCATTTTTATCTGGTGGGGTGATATGAGGATTAAATAAACAGTTTATACAAAACACTTGGCAGGGTACCAAGTGTAAACATGAATTGTTACTAGTTATTAAAATGTCTAAGGCAATCACAGTGAAATGGAAAAAAAGGGACAAACTTGAGCAGTCTTCAAGATAGTTACTCTAGAAAATTTGGCAGTTATTTTTATGTTTGGGAGCTTTAATTTGGGGACATTTGGATTGCAGTGTTGTTCATCCACATGGGGAACATAAGAGCAAAAGCAGAGAGGGGAAGAGAATAAATTTAATTGGGGGATATATTGAGTCTGAGGGATCCCTGGTATATTTAAGAAGAGTTGTGGATAGCTGAACATAGGGACTTAGGATCAGGAAAGAGCCTTCATCTAAAGATGTAGATTAGATTGACAAGACTATCCAGAGAAAGAACGCAGAATGAGAGCAGATATATAGGGTACTTAGAACTCTAGGGACCCATCCATAGACATGAGATGAAGTAGGATGGGAGGCTGAAAAGGATCCAGAAAGACATGAGGAAAAGAAAGAGACCAAAGGAGAAAAGAAGCTTTAAAAAAAGAGTAGTCAACAGTACAACCCAAAGAGAAACCAAATGAAGTAAGGACCGAGGTACACTCTGGTCAGCGTCCTGCCTGGACACCAGACATGACTTGGTGAAGGATGGTTTTGTGGAAGGACAGGGGTACAAACCCCACTGTAATGGGGGCAGAGAACAAATGAGAGGCTAGGAAGTGAATACTGTGAGCTTTCTGAAGGGAAAGAGAGAGGCTACCTGCAGAAGGAAACTCCTTTTGCTTCCTCTTCCCTCATAATTTCCTATTGTCCATCACCCAAACTTCCCTTTCGTCCAGAGATTCTTATTTAATATAATTTTATTTATTTATTTTATTTTGTCTGTGCTGGGCACGGCACAGGCTCAACAGTTGTGGCGCACAGGCTTAGTTTCTCCGCAGCATGTGGGATCGTCCCAGATCAGGGATCGAACCCGTGTCTCCTGCATTGGCAGGTGAGCACCAGGGAAGCCCTATCCAGAGGTTCTTAACCTTGGGTCCATAGACCCCTGCAGGTGGTTTATGAATAGAATTTGACTATATATTTAAAAAGGAGAGAAAAATTATGACTTTACTTTTACTAGACTGAAATTTAGCATTTTCATCAACTATGAATGGAGGCAAAAACTACAAAAGATTAGCAGTTCCTGTGACTGTCAAAAATATATTTTCATATCACATTACAGTTGTCACAAATTTCTTAAAATATCATTTATACTCACTACTTTTAAGAAATTATGGTAGTCATCAAGCCTACTGCTAAATCTTATTAATAAATTGTTTAAGCCTATTTTGAAACCTGTATTTATATGTAATTAGTTTCCTTTGAAATCTTACATGTTTTGTTTTATGTTCTTTGAAAACATTTTTCCAAGAAGGGATCTGTAGTCTTCCCCAGGTGTCAAAGAATTTTTGGTGCTAAAAAGTGAAGACTGCTCTTTGCCACATCTACTGTGAGAATGAAGACTTTTCTCAGCAATCAGATTGTCGACGCTCCAGAAAAATGTCGATGTTACTCTGAAAGGATGGACAGTTATTGTGAAGGACCCCAGAAGCACCCTGTAGAGGGACTTCAATCACATCAATGTAGGACCGAGTCTCTTTGGAAAGAAAAACAGAGGCTCCGGGTGGACAAATGGTGGGGAAACAGAAGGGAACTGGCAACTGTTCACACGATCTGCAGTCATGTACGAGCATGGTCAAGGGTGCTACACTGGGTTTCCACTACAAGATGAGGTCTGTGTATGCCCACTTCCCCATCAACTTTGTCATTCAGGAGAATGGTTCTCTCGTTGAGATGTTATTTTGGGGATAAAAAATACATCCATAGGATTTGGATGAGGCCAGGGTTGCTTGTTCAGTATCTCAAGTCCAGGAAGATAAGTTGATTCTTGAAAGAAATGTCATTGAACTTGTGTCAAATTCAGGTGCTTTGATTCAGCAAGCCACCACCAAAAATTAAAAACAGCGATTTCAGAAAATTTTTGGATGGCATCTATGTTTCTTAAAAAGGGACAATTCAGCAGGCTGACTAATAAGAGCTGAGTGGTCCGGCTACAGAAACAGCAAGATGCCAGCTGGTTCTATGGGCTCCACTGTGGTATTTTAAAGAGGCAATAAAAACATCTTCGATTTTTTTAAAAAAGTTAAGCCTTCCTGCTAGTCCATCACAGAAGCCATCTACTGCTCCATTACCCTGTTTTTGGATTCCATACACTGCTGCCCTTTTTCCAGCAAGCCACAACTGTCCTAAATGTTCCTCCAGGGAAAATAGCCATTTGCCTCTATGCACTTTCCTACTGATTCAACTAATTATTGGTCCTTTAACTTTTCACCTGGTTATTGAAAAACCACTGTCTTGGAAATGGCAAAATGGATTCAAGGGTTTAATCACTTACTTGCTTACCACCAACAAACATTTTTGAGTGCAAGTTACTGTGTTACATCCTTGGAGATGCAGCGCTCGTACACTCCTAGTTTGGGGAGTGGTCAAAAGAGGAGAGAGATAGACCGTTTACATAAACAGTTACAAGACAACATGGCGATTGCTTTATGTAGATCATGGGACATTTTATGGTATATGAGATCCCAGAGGAAGGCTTCACGCAAGAGATGGCATTGACAATAAAGAGAATTCCATTAAAAGACTGAGTTTGCCAAAACTATGCAAATAATATTTGTGAAGCTGTTACTCCATTAAAAAAAATCTCTGAAACATTAAATATAATAAAATAAGAGTGATTTCTTTTCTATTTTAATATGTAATTTAATTATCATACTTGATTAGAGCTGAGAAAAAAAGGAGAAAAACATTGAATATTTCAAACATCCTCCTCCTTTTAAGGATATGTGTATATATATAGAGAGAGAGAGAGAGGAAAAAATGATCATAACCATTGCAAACGAAGGCAACAGGAAAATATTAAGAAAGCATTTTGATATGAAGAGTTGTCAGTTTTCCATAGATGAGTGCATGACACCTGCTGGCCAAATTATATAATTTCCCTCTCCAAGGGAATGGAGAGTAATAAAGTTGATTAACACTGCTTCCCTGCTTAGGGTTCATATATTAGATTTCCTCTAATCATCCTTAATCAGCAAGAGGAAGATTTTTTTGGAATGGTGAATCTAGTCCCTTTTTTGTTTTGTTTTTGTCTTGAGCTCAAGAAGGTTTAAAATTTTTATTTAATTCAATGTCTTTCACTGTAAGTTAAATGAAATTTGGAGAAAAGTAATCCTACTCAGGGCTTTCCAGGTGGCTCAGAGGTAAAGAATCCTCCTTCCAAGCAGGAGATCTAAGTTTGATCCCGGGGTCAGGAAGGTCCTCTGGAGGAGCAAATGGCAACCCACTCCAGTATTCTTGCCTGGGAAATCTCATGGACAGAGGAGCCTGGGAGACTACAGTCCACGGGGTCACAAAGAGTCAGGCACGACTCAGCGACTAAGCAGCAGCGGCCGGCACTTGAGATCACACACAAGTGGTTTGGCCAGCTAACACTAGCACCCAGGTTTCTGTTCTCCTACATTCCCAGACTAGTCACACTATTCCAAGGCGACGTTCAGGTCGTTAACTTCTCTGTCTCTTGTTATTTGACTCAACTCTTCATAAAGTTTATTATTTATGAAATTATTAAGACATTGTATGTCCCCCATGTCTTTTAATTTTTGAAAAAGTCTGGTTTACTAAGTTAAAATTTACATAAAATTCACCAACTTGAAATTTGTAGTTTTGTGAGTTTTGATAAGTGTTCAGTTCAGTTCAATTCAGTCGCTCAGTTGTATCCGACTCTTTGCAACCCCATGAATTGCATCCAGGCCTCCCTGTCCATCACCAACTCTCGGAGTTCACTCAGACTCATATCCATTGAGTCGGTGATGCCATCCAGCCATCTCATCCTCTGTTGTCCCCTTCTCCTCTTGCCCCCAATCCCCCCAGCATCAGAGTCTTTTCCAATGAGTCAACTCTTCGCATGAAGTGGCCAAAGTACTGGAGTTTCAGCTATAGCATCGTTCCTTCCAAAGAACACCCAGGACTGACCTCCTTTTTTTTTTTAAAAATTTTTATTTTAACTTTAGTTTAGTTTACAATACTGTATTGGTTTTGCCAAACATTGACATGAATTCACCACGAGTGTACATGTGTTCCCAAACATGAATCCCCTCCCACCTCCCACCCCATAACATCTCTCTGGGTCCTCCCCATGCACCAGCCCCAAGCATCCCGCATCCTGCATCAGATATAGACTGGCGATTCGTTTCTTACATGATAGTATACATGTTTCAATGCCATTCTCCCATCTCATCCCACCCTCTCCCTCTCCCCCAGAGTCCAAAAGTCCACTGTACAGATCTGAGTCTCTTTTGTTGTCTCGCATACAGGGTCATCATCACCATCTTTCTAAATTTCATATATATGCGTTAATATACTGTATTGGTGTTTTTCTTTCTGGCTTACTTCACTCTGTATAATTGGCTCCAGTTCCATCCATCTCCTTAGAACTGATTCAAATGTATTCTTTTTAATGGCTGAGTAATACTCCATTGTGTATATGTACCACAGCTTTCTTATCCATTCATCTGCTGATGGACATCTAGGTTGTTTCCATGTTTTGGCTATTATAAATAGTGCTGCGATGAACATTGGGGTACATGTGTCTCTTTCTATTCTGGCTTCCTCAGTGTGTATGCCCAGCAGTGGGATTGCTGGGTCATAAGGCAGTTCTATTTGCAATTTTTTAAGGAATCTCCACACTGTTCTCCTTAGTGGCTGTACTAGTTTGCATTCCCACCAACAATATAAAAGGGTTCCCTTTTCTCCACACCCTCTCCAGCATTTATTGCTTGCAGACTTTTGGATCGCAGCCATTCTGACTGGTGATCTCCTTTAGAATGGACTGGTTGGATCTCCTTGCAGTCCAAGGGACTCTCAAGAGTCTTCTCCAACACCACAGTTCAAAAGCATCAATTCTTTGGCACTCAGCTTTCTTCATAGTCCAACTCTCACATCCGTACATGACTACTGGAAAAACCATAGCCTTGACTAGACGGACCTTTGTTGGCAAAGTAATGTCTCTGCTTTTGAATATGCTATCTAGATTGGTCATAACTTTCCTTCCAAGGAGTAAGTGTCTTTCAGTTTCATGGCTGCAATCACCATCTGCAGTGATTTTGGAGCCCAGAAAAATAAAGTCTGATAAGTGTACATAGTACCATTAACACCGTCACCATCGAGATCTAGAATATTTTTATCATCCCCCAAATTGTCCTCATGCTCTTTTATAGTTAACATCTTCGCTATTCCCAGTCTCTGGCACCCAGTGATCTGTTTTCTGTCTCTACAGTTTTGTCTCTTCCAGAAGGTCTTTGCGTTTTCGTATACACGAAATCATATAATATGTAGCTTTGTGTCGGTCTTCCTTCACTGGGCTTAGGGATTTGATATCTACTGTGTTGTTGCATGTATCAGTCTTTGGTTCCTGTTTATTGCTAAGTAGCATTCTGTCTCATGGGTAAACCACAGTATATTTATCTTTTAACTAACTGATGGAAATTTGAGTTGTTTCCTGCTTTCAATGATTATGATTAAATTGTGATAAACAGTTTTATGCATGTCTTTGTGTAAATACATATTTTCATATTTATTGGATAAATACTTAGGCATGGAATTGCTAGGTTACATGGTAACTGCAAATTTATTTTATTTAAAAAAAACCGATTTTTGCTTTATAAAAGTGGTTTTGCATGTATTTCTTTACTTTATCCTTATTTTAGCTTTATTCTAGTCATGTCCCAAACGACACGACTTTGTTGTAGAAATCTTTGTACAAAATATAGCTTGAGTTCCATGTGTGACAAAAATGCAACAAGATGCCTCTTTTTACACAGTGTCACAAAATAGCATTTTTAGAAGAGTGGAGAATTGCATAAAGGAAAGGATATAGCCTTGGAATCATCTGAGGTCTGTCACTTTGACTTTCTGCATAATTTTTCTTTATTAGGCAAATTAACTAACCTCCTGGAACAACAGCTATTGAATCCTGAAAGGTGAGTGATACAGGTATTTAAGTTGCAGGCTGTTACAAAGATGCATACATGCATCATAGACACTGCTGTTACTGCCATTAGATTAACAACTTTTGCTACAAGGTACATTCTAGAAAACAGATGGTATCACACAATATATATTTTAGGTTTCATTAGGAATTAATGTGTTTCTTCAGGAGCAGTAAAAATGTCACCCAGAGACAAATGAGTTTCCTTTGGCTCTAGTGTCTGTGGCATGTGGGTTTAAAAATCCTGTTATTCTTATGTTTTGGAGCTTCCTTGGTGGCTCAGATGGTAAAGAGTTTGCCTGCACTGTGGGAGACCTGGGGTTTGACCCCTGAATCAGAAAAATCCCTGCAGAAAGGAATGGCTACCCACTCTAGTATTCTTGCTTGGAGAATCCCATGGACAGAGGAACCTGGCAAGCTACTGTCCACAGGGTCACAAAGAGTTGAACACGACTGAGAGACTAACACATACACATTCTTATGTTTTGCAGATTAGCATTTTGTACTTAATTAAGATCATATCTTTTATATGTCACTGAGGAATGTTAATGCCACATAAAAATTATGATGATAATAACAATGTGTTATAACTTACGTAATGATTTACTTAGGCAAGGGCCCATTTTAACTTCATATCTTTTTAAGGATTGTTTTTTTCTCTATAGCTCCACCTAGGAAGATATTCTTAATCGAACATGTTGACAGTAGGTTTTTTAACTGCTATTTTAAGACTGCTTTCACTCAGTTTACTGGCAGGTATTTAATCTGCTAAAAAAAAAAAAAGTACTCAGTTAATTAGGTTGCACTGACATCTGGTGGTAAAACAGAAAATTTCATTAAAATCATGTTTCATTAATTTCAAAGGAAACAGTTTACTTTAGTCTTTGGGGAGCGAAGTGGGAGGGGGGTTCAGGATTGGGAACTCATGTACACCCGTGGCGGATTCATGTCAATGTATGGCAAAACCAATACAGCATTGTAAAGTAAAATATAAAAAAACTTGTATTTGCATTCTAGGTTTAACAATTTAACGGCTGTATATCTGATTCATACTTCAATTTGATTCGTGGTTTGTCAACCTGTTGTAAATTTTGAGGGAGTCTTCCTAAAGGACGTAGCAACAGATGCTTATTATGAAGTAAAACATCTTTTAAGCCATAAATTCTTCCAGTCAGTGTTTACCACCAAACAATTACATCATCAACTTCTTCTTCATCCCATCACGATGATGATTTCTTTTGATCTGAAAGCAGTACAACAGTAGTGATGTTTACTAAGTTTTCACTTTGAGAAAGAATTCCTAGGAAAATAGGCTTATGGTGTAAGGAAGGTTGAAAGCTACAGCAGAGCTAAACTTTAGAGGTTTGTTTTCTTGTCAGGAAGTATAACATGATTCCTTTAAAACATACCAATTCAACAATGATTCAGGGTCGCAGAATTTTATAAATGGAAAGAAATTTCCTAATCACTTAATTCACCCATGTCTTTTGTAGATGTGGAAGCTGAGCCCCAGATAAATTTACATAATTCATTACCTAGCTATATAAGAAAAATGTTTCTTAATTCTCTCATTCCAGGATTCTTTCCTATATAAATTGTCTTGACTAGTTGTTTATCGTTTGTTGAAACCAAAAATGCTTGAACATACACAAATATGATTATTTGAAAATTTGTGCTTAGTTTATTTTCTCTAACTAGACATGTTTTATGAAAATACATACTGTATTATGTAATATTGTTTTGTAGTTCTTCAAAAATGTATATGTATATGTATATATGTATATAACTTCTTCCTAGAAACTGAAGCTCCACTGTCTGTTTCTTCAAATGTGAAAAAAGAAAAAAGCAAGTGGATAAAAAAAAAGTAGAATCAAAAATAAACCTTAATCATGGAAACTTCTGGCTCTTTGTTCAGATTTGGGGGTCACACAACTATGCAGCAGTTGTCTTCAATTCTATTCAGTTCAGGTGCTCAGTCATGTCCAACTCTTTGTAGACTGTAGCACGCCAGGCTTCCCTGTCCATCACCAACTCCCAGAGCTTACTCAAACTCATGTCCTTTGAGGCAGTGATGCCATCCAACCATCCCATCCTCTCTCATCCCCTTCTCCTCCCGCCTTCAATCTTTCCCAGCATCAGGGTCTTTGCCAGTGAGTCAGTTCTTCCCATCAGGTGGCCAAAGTATTGGAGTTTCAGCTTCAGCATCAGTCCTTCCAATGAATATTCAGGACTGATTTCCTTTAGGATGGACTTGTTGGATCTCCTTGCAGTCCAAGGGACTCTCAAGAGTCTTCTCCAACACCACAGTTCAAAAGCATCAATTCTTTGGCGCTCAGCTTTCTTTATAGTCCAACCCTCACATCCATACATGACTACTGGAAAAACCATAGTTTTGACTATGGGGACCTTTGCTGTCAAAGTAATGTTTCTGCTTTTTAATATGCTGTTTAGGTTAGTCATAACTTTTCTTCCAAGGAGCAAGCGTATTTTAGTTTTGTGTCTGAAGTCACCATATGCAGTGATTTTGGACCTTCAATAAAGTTTGTCACTGTTTCCATTGCTTCCCCATCTATTTTCATGAAGTGATGCCATGATCTTAGTTTTCTGAATGTTGAGTTTTAAGCCAACTTTTTTACTTTCCTCTTTCAATTTCAAGAGGTTCTTTAGTTCTTCTTCACTTTCTGCCATAACGGTGGTGTCATCTGCATATCTGAGGTTATTGATATTTCTCCCAGCAATCTTGATTCCAGCTTGTGCTTCATCTAGCCCAGCATTTCTCACGATGTACTCTGCATATAAGTTAAATAAGCAGGGTGACAATATACAGCCTTAACGTACTCCTTTCCCTATTTGGAACCAGTCTGTTGTTCCATGTCCAGTTCTAACTGTTGTTTCCTGACCTGCATACAGATTTCTCAGGAGGCAGGCCAGGTGGTTTGGTATTCCCATCTCTTTAAGAATTTTCCACAGTTTGTTGTGATCCACACAGTCAAAGGCTTTGGCACAGTCAATAAAACAGAAGTAGATGTTTTTCTGGAACTCTCTAATATAAACATGTTTCCCCCCTTAATTTTGTTCTAATAGGCACTGTTATATAAAATTTTAGCAATGCAACTTCCATTGTCATAAAAGTCTCATATATAAAAATCACCAATCAAATATTCTATAATATGAGGCCATGTACATTTTTTCCTCAACTTTAACACTACTGACATTTGGGGATGGCTAATTCTTGTGAAGGCAGGGCTGCAGCATCCTTCTTACATCCCAGTAGGCTGCTCCCATTTGTGACAACCAAATGTGTCTTCAGACACTGTTAATGACCCCTACGGGGAAAATGAGCCAAAATGAAGAAACACTGCTGTAAATTAAAGCTGTTTCCTTCAAATTTATTTTTTTAAAACTACTTAAAATCATTCCAGTCAAAAATATGATCCTTTTTATTTCCAAATAAAAGAAATGTTGACATGTGAAATATGAAAGAGCCTCATGTGATCTCTAGTTTAAATACTTCATTTAAATACTTTATTCTGAACCAGAGCTACTAAAAAGGGTTCCTTAAATTGTTTTTGATGCTTGCATATTTATTTTTGCTTTTTTAATGCTCTAAGGTATAATTTTGACACTGCTGGTAATTCCCAGACAAGTTTCTTTCATTCTCTGTTGAGCTGCTCTTTATCTGTAATGATGTTACAAAAATTCTTTCATTTTCTTGATACTTTAAAGTTCTTCCTACACACTGTGCTCTTTGAAACCAACGGCCATTGGTGAGATTTTAGGGCAAGTGTTTTCAGCCTCATTCAGCAGATGAGGAAATTTAGTGGGTCCAGGACTCGGTGCACGTTTCCAATGAATCAAATGTTCTTTGTGTTTCATCCACAATAGGTATATTTTTTAAATATTGCAGAGTGAAGTCAGAAAGAGAAAAACATGTATCTTATATAAATGCATATATGTGGAATCTAGAAAAATGTAGAGATGACCCTATTTGCAAAGCAGAAACAGAGACACAGGCAAAGAGAACTAATGTGTGGCCACCAAGATGGGTGGGATAAATTGGGAGATTGGGATTGACAAATGCATATACACAGGCAATGAGAACTAATGTGTGGCCACCAAGGTGGGTGGGATGAATTGGGAGATTGGGATTGACATATATACACTACTATGTACAAAGTGGATGGCTAATGAGAACCTACTGTAAAGCACAGGGAACTCTATTTGATACTCTGTGGAGACCTAAATGGAGAAGGCAATGGCACCCCACTCCAGTACTCTTGCCTGGAAAATCCCATGGACAGAGGAGCCTGGTGGGCTGCAGTCCATAGGGTGGCTGAGAGTTGGATGCGACTCAGTGACTTCACTTTCACTTTTCACCTTCACGCATTGGAGAAGAAAATGGCCACCAGAAGGAAACCCCCAAAAAAGAGGGGATATATGTATATGTATAGCTGATTCACTTTGTTGTACAATAGAAATTAATACAACACTGTTAAACAACTATACTCCAATAAAAATTTAAAAAAAAGAGAAGGTACAGGCTTGAAATGTGCAGAGGTGGAGGCTTATTATTTTTTCTCCCAGAAAGAAAGCATGAAAGAATAATAAAAGTAAGAAACTAAAAAAAAAAAAAATGGGTTTTATATTGACACAACCTTCATGAAAGGAGAAGAGGTGAAAGGGGAGAAAGTTGGGGGAACCCTAGCAGAAAAACAAAAACTGGTTTAAGAAATAGCATGGGAAAGAAGATGATCAGATCTCACCATCATGTCCTCCTGGGGACCAATGGGATTTGGCACCTCTCTCTTCCTTGTCCACAACAGCATTGTCCTCTACTCCATCCCCCCTCCTTGCCACACCTGCCTCCTACCCTGCCCACTGCCACCACACGTGTGCATGTAGGTATGTATCTGTAGGCCTGTGTGCATGTGCACGTGCACACACACACATGCATACACATACTCACTTATCCACTCCTGACCTTGTGGTCAAAGCCCTAGGTCTTTTTAAGAGGAACCATTGTATTTTTTGTTGTTGTTGTTGCTTCCAAGTTTTTGATTTCTGGGACCAGCAAAGAGCCAACAATTCATTGCCTATACTCCATCCTGGCAGCAAAGAATTTTTGGAAGCACTTCAGAAGATTCCCAAAGTTTATACTGTCCTGGAATATTTCATCTGACAGTTGATTGCCTGTTTTTCAGCCTTCTCAATATCGTGTTCCTAACATAGCCAAAGTTTTTCCACATTCTGCAACATTTGAGTATTTTGTGCATGGAAAATGAAATTAAGCATATTTTAAATAATATGCAGTGTTGGGAAGTCTGATGAGAAACAGGTGCTCTCGGATGCAGAAATACTGTAGCTATGGGACTGCTTCTGGGGGCACATATATGTATTCAGTTCAGTTCAGTTCAGTTGCTCAGTCATGTCCAACTCTTCACGACCCCATGAATCACAGCACGCCAGGCCTCCCTGTTCATCACCATCTCCCCGAGTTCACTCAGACTCGGGTCCATTGAGTCGGTGATGCCATCCAGCCATCTCATCCTCTGTCGTCCCCTTCTCCTCCTGCCCCCAATCCCTCCTAGCATCAGAGTCTTTTCCAGTGAGTCGACTCTTCGCATGAGGTGGCCAGAGTACTGGAGTTTCAGCTTCAGCATCATTCCTTCCAAAGAAATCCCAGGGCTGATCTCCTTCAGAATGGACTCGTTGGATCTCCTTGCAGTCCAAAGGACTCTCAAGAGTCTTCTCCAACACCACAGTTCAAAAGCCTCAATTCTTTGGCGCTCAGCCTTCTTCACAGTCCAACTCTCACATCCATACATGACCACAGGAAAAACCATAGCCTTGACTAGACAGACCTTAGTCGGCAAAGTAATGTCTCTGCTTTTGAATATACTATCTAGGTTGGTCATAACTTTTCTTCCAAGGAGTAAGTGTCTTTTAATTTCATGGCTGCAATCACCATCTACAGTGATTTTGGAGCCCCCCAAAAGAAAGTCAGCCACTGTTTCCACTGTTTCCCCATCTATTTCCCATGAAGTAAAACACAACTACTAAATGGATCCAGGCACTGGCCTTTTTAGACTTGATTTTAAAGAAAATCATTATAGGTAAGCTCAAAGGTATTTGTTCAAGGCAAGGATGCTTGCTCAAATGTTAGAATAATAAGATATTATCTAACAGAACAGCAATATGATTGATTATATAAACTATGGTTTATCCATCCAATGAAATACCAAACAAATCATGCTATTAAAACATATGCCTAGAAAAGTCAGAAGGAATAGACACAAAAATGTTTAGTGATTGTTAATGTGGTAGGCTTTTAATTTCTTCTTTATCCCATTCTGAATATGCCAAAATTGCTAGAATGCGTATGTACTGTCTTAATAAGAAGAGGGGCATTTGAAATAAAGAAAATGAGATGAAAACTGCCATGGTTATGTAGAACACTGTTATGTAGAAAGACTGTTATGTAGAAACAATTTCCTGAATATCTCACCTGGTAGATTCAGGGGCCTTTCTGATAACATAGAATTATCTGCCCTTATTGTCAATGATGGGGTTCCCTGGTGGCTCAGTGGTAAAGAATCCACCTGTAATGCGGGAGATGCAGGTTCAGTCTCTGGGTCGGGAAGATTCCCTGGAGGAGAAAATAGCAACCGGCTCTGGTATTTCTGCCGGGATAATCCCACAGGGAAGCCTGGCAGGCTAGTCCATGGGGTCCCAAAAGTCAGACATGACTAAGCATACATTCATTGTCCATACACATCCCAACAGCTTTCCTTTATTGACCATTTTAAAATGGGCAAGTCTCTGTGCTTATATTTATACAAGTTATCTCCTTTATTCCTTAAAACAAACCCTTATGTAGATATTCTCACTTTTGCAGATGAGGAAACTAAAGCTCCAGGAGGGAGGCTAAGTAAGTATGAGATACAGGAAGGATTTGAGCCCAAGTACTCTACCGGCACACTTAACCTCTAAACTATGTTGCTTTTCCTATGTAGTTTTAAGCCTGAGCATCATCTTTGCTCCAGATCATCTGGAGTAAGAATAAGAGGCATGAAGGGAAAATTGTACACGTGTGCTAAGTCGCTTCAGTCATGTACGACTCTTTGTGACCCTGTGGACTGTAGCCTGCCAGGCTCCTCTGTCCATGGGATTCTCCAGGCAAGAATACTGGAGTGGGTTGCCATGCCCTCCTCCAGGGGATCTTCCTGACACAGGAATAGAATCTGTGTCTCTTATGTCTCCTGCGTCTGCAGGCGGGTTCTTTACCTTTAGTGCCACCTGTGTAGAAGTTTAGTCCCAATCAATGCAAGAGTCTTTGTAATACAGATTGAACTTCACTTTGTTTTCATATTTGCTCTACAACGTCTGAAAAATATATGAGCAAATTAAGTGATGCTGAAGAATAGATGTTTAAGAATAGAAGATGAAAAAAATCTGATAATATTTTCCCACTGGAAATTTTTCTCATGGGGAATGTAGCAGATATCCCTACCTTACTCTAAGCAATATGAGAATATTTGGAAATTTGTGTGAATCTGGAAAACAAAAACACAAGTCTGCTTAATTAACAAAAACATCTGGATGGTAAAAGTTTATTTTATTTACCTGTCAATCTCAAGAGGCAAAGAAACAAACAAACAAACAAACAAACAATCACTACCAAGGTTTGACAAAGCAGATAATTAACACTACAGATTTTTAGTGAGGCTTCAAGTTCTACTGGTTTTCTCAGATGGCATTAAGACACATACACATGCCCACGTAAAGGAACAATATACACTGAGCCAACTGCACAAGAGATCTCATTGTTGGACATTAACCATGATTATTTCCATAGCTGTGCCATTTTGAGATCATTATGGAATATGGGAGAAGGAGGGGGAAGAGGAAGAGGAGAATGTGGTGGAAACAGGCTTAATTAAGTATTCCTTTAGTGAATTAAGGACCAAACACAGACAGTGTGGAACAGACTAATTCATGTAACAGAGAGTGGGCAACTTAACAATGAACTGATGCAGGCTCCCTGTGGAACTTCTCTGCTAGGACTCAGGTCTTTTATTTTTTTCTACATCTATATAACTCAAATTTCATCATGATCTCTGAATCTTTTGGCAGCAGGGGCTCAGAGGGGGAATTCAGAATCCAAGAGACTGACTTCGTGTGTAACCATACAACATTTTAGTATCCATGAGATAATTTATGCTTTTATAATGATAAAGATCATCTGATAGTAAGGGTTTTAATTTCTGCCTGGTCTTACTGAATCACTCTGTCAGAAGAGTTATTTTACACATATTTCTTAAATAATACATCTTTTATATAAAATCTAAAAATTAATGTAAAATCTCAAAGTCAGATTCAGTGCCAAAATGCAGGACCTGAATCTAGTAACACATTAACTCCTTGCTGCACAGAAGTTGCTTATAAGAAATACAGCCTGCACTTTTTTTGTGATCCATGCAGTAAATCTTCACAAAAGTCAAGCAAACAACTAGACATCATTCAGCTACTAAAATTAACCCAACCAGTCACAACAGACTTAACCACAGAAAGCACTGATGGTTGCATCGAAACCATGCTGGGATGAGCTAGTCTGAGAAAGGGCTGGTTGGAAGAACCAGAAGAGAAACCCTGATTGTCACAAAATCTCCACTTGTTTTTATATGGGATTGAGACTATTCTCTCCTCACATGGCTTTTCCCTACACCACAGTCTTTTGAGAAAGAGGCATTTCAGGCTTCAGATGAAAATAATCATCCTTGAATGAAAAAGCTGAGAAAATACTTCTCTGGAGATTTTGATCCTGGAAACGGCTTGCCAAAGGTCCTTAAGGCAAGTGCCAGGAGTCAAAAAAACAAAATTGTAGGGCATTATCATGACACTGTAAATCAACTATACTTAACTTAAAAAAAATTTTCAAACAGTCTGAGCATGTAAACAATAAAATTGCTGACCAAGGAATATATCCATGAATGAAGACTTATCACAAGACTTATCTGGATAATATCAGCTTCTTGGGTTTTGAAGCACATGTAAATTGTACATCCTAGAAGCCCCATGCATTCTTCCCCTTTGTAGAGACTTCTGGAGTAGAAAAAAAGTCCGTGATGCTGCTTAAAAATAAATAAATAAAAAGACGAACCAGAGCATGAAGAAGCTACTCAAATAACAAGCAGTTCTGAGGTTTGTTTTTGTTTGTCTGTTTCACTCTCACATTTTGCTTTTGTGATTGGCATATGGAAAACCAAACTGAGAAATCATAATGTTGGAGTATTTTAAGGGCATGCTGTCATAGATGTTAACAAGCTTATTTATACAATAAGACCTCTGCAGAAAGTGCTCAGCTCGATGCCACATTCCAGAATAGCCACCGGTAGTTTCTTTTTCTAAATTTGCTATGTTTACAGGTTTCACAAATACCCCTGAAGTCTTCCCAGTGTGCTTGGCAATGATAAAATTCATGGCAATGTCATCACAGTTCTGCGTCTCATCTAACAAAGCATGGACGGCTACAGGCTGCCTCTGAAAGAGTTCCAGGTATTTGCTGTGGAAGAACGAGGCTCCAATCAGGACCAGGGAGTAATGATCACCATTTCCAAACCCTGGTGTCTGCAGTTCAAAACCTCCATAGCTGTAGATGCCAGAGGAAGTAGACACATGCTTTCTGGGAACAAATCCTACAATTTGATCAGGAAATTGCTGAAAAGATAAAAAAAAAATAATTCAGTGTGGCATTTCTTTAGAGCTAACATGGTGAAAAAGGCAATGATTTATTACAGAAAGAATTAAACTGATTTGTCAGTGTTATTTTATTCCTGGCTTCTACATCTCAATTTCCTTTAACTCCAGGAAACTTCATAAATCTATGTCCTGGTAAGTTTAAAGTTATCATAACCCAAATCTCTTTAAAAAATTTCTGACCTCTCAAATAGTCTCCCAATTCACACATTATCTGATATTAATAAAATCTAGTCACCAAAGAGTCTGGTTTTTCAGTTTACTGTAAAAGAAGCTGACTATATGAACAATGCTTATTATAGGAGATTAAGAAGATATGTGATTATTTTGGAAAATTGTTTTAATCTCTTAGGAGTAAATAAAATTATGGATGTACATGTATCATCTTACTGCTTTTCCATGTTGATTTCAAAGTCACTGTTTGTTTTAAACAATGTTTTATTTTTATCCCCTTTTTAAAAAAAATATTCATACATACACACAAACACACACGTGTGTGTGTATATATATATATATATATATATATATATATATATACACACAGTTGACCCTTAAACAATGCAGGAGTTAAGGGTGCCAACTGACAGTATAATGGAAAATTCATGTATAACTTTATAGTCAGCCTTCAATATCCATGGTTCTGCATCTACAGATTCAACCAACAACACATCATATAGTAATATGGTACATATTTATTGAAAATATCTGAGTGTAAGTGGACCTGTATGCTTCAAGCTTGTGTTGTTCAAAGGTCAATATGTATGGGTGTGTGTATATGTATGGGTGTGTGTATATATATATATATACACACACCCATACATATATATATATATACATATATATATGTATATAGTCGCTTCAGTTATGTCTGCCTCTTTGTGACCCCATGTACCATAGCTGGCTTGCTCTTTTGCCCATGGGATTTTCCCAGAAGAATGCTGGAGTGGGTTGCTACTTCCTCCTCCAGGGGATCTTCCTGACCCAGGGACCAAATCGATGACTTCTGCGTCTTCTATACTGCAGGTGGATTCTTTGCCGCTTAGCCACGGGGGAAGTCATATATATATGTGCTTGTATATATATATATACACATATGTATGAAGAGATGTGTCAGGATCTATGAAGAAAGGATGGTATTAAAGCAATAATAGTAGGATGAGAAAGGCTAAAAATAAAACAAAAATTAGAAACAAACAAAGAAAAGCAGTGTCATGGAAAAGAAACATGAACTGAAAAAGGTATAGTTCAATCTCATAAATACCTTGAGTTTCACTCATTTAACAACAGACGCTAAACTAGGGACACACACACACACACACATCAGTCTGGATTTAATCCCATGTCAAAGAATGCATAGTCTAGGGAGAGTGTGATGCAGATAGGGGGACTAGGAATGACCACACTGTTGAGGAAGCTGTAATGCAGCGGAGGGATTCTCAGGACAGCACTGAGGACGCAGTGGGGTACAGGGGAATGTCAGGGGCTGGGAGCATAAACGCTGGGAGGCCTCAGAGACGAGGCACCACTTCCATAACCTAGGAGGATGACAGAGATCTCACAGATGGCTAGGGCAGGAAAAGGAGGAGGACTGCAAGCGGAGGTCACGGTTGAGTGCAAAGGCACAGACGCCTGTCTGTTCTGATCCTGCCTGTCTCTATGCCCCAAATCTCTATACTCCATAGGGCACCGATGGGACTAAACTTTAGGAGTCAGATTATCTTGGGCAATGGATTGAAACCATTCTTGACAGTTTTATGGATGAAACTTAAAATTATATTTATCCATCTTTAATCATGGTTTACTTGTTCTAATTAACCATAGTTCTCATATGTCCCCAAACCTGACATTTTCAGAAAATTGATTTTTTTCACCTGAAATAGAAATCTCACAGTTGGAGTATTACATTAGAAATTTTTTCCTGGGAAGCTTTTATTTATGGGGCTGGAAAAATTGCTGATATGGAAAAAATGTGTTGATCAGTATGCTAGGCATGAAGCTGAAAACTGAAGTTTTGAAAATGCTGGTATCTGTAGAGTACCTAATGTTGTCACATCTCAAGTTGCTAATCAAGGAGAGTTCCTACAGTGCAAATTAGGCCATTTATTGGGTAGCACAGTGTTTAATTACTGGACAGGCTTCAGAGTATTTGTATGCAATTCTGCTTTCAGGTACTTGTAGTGAAACTTGTAAAAAGCTGGCTACTATGAACAAATATTCAACAGGAAAAAGGTGTTTTTATAGAATACCAGGCAATTAATGCCTATTTATACCAGCTGGGGTTTAAGGGGGGGAAAGTCTGCCACTACAATGGTGCATGTAGAATTATTATTAATTTTTAAACAATGGTCTCAGAATTAAATTTTGTGGATATAATTATTTCTTTCAAAGGAAGCTCTATGCAGCATTAATACACAAATACACTTCTCATTTGAGATACAGGTCTGTGGCCTTGTGGAAAGTGTCTCAGGATTTTAGTCTTTGCTCTGTCCTATACCAGATAATTTCCTCATTGTTCTTTGGAAGGCAATTCTAGCTCTTCTCCCCAATATATCAAATACAAATCAAGTATAGATAAAAGGTACCATAACTGTCAGTTAGCTTAAATGAGCTCAGGAAATCTGATTACTTTATGACAAAGTAATCTCCTTTTTAGATAAATACTGTCTATACTAATCTGGGTAACCCTCACATTAAACCATGTTGCTCTGGTTAAACCCTAGATCAGACTTTACACTGATGATTTCATAAAGCATGTAGCAACATTACCTGCCACACAGAAAAAGCGAAAACAAGGTCCTGGGCGCTAATTAGCAAGTCATCATCTACCATTAACACCGCTGAAATGAAAAGAAAAAAAATTTAAATCAAACAGTTTGGAAGTGAAGACAGAAGTTGTAAGACACAGTGGTGTCTTTATAGATCATTCAGATGAAGTATTTTCTGAATGAAATCAGTAACTAAAAATGTATTCTTAAAGATTTATCTAGCAGAAAAAGTTTTTACTTGAACTATAATTGATTTTATAATTTCCAAAGGGGGAGATTATCATGTAGTTATCATCCATTATCCTAGAAACTAATGAACCTATAAATAAATAAATAAAGCCAAGGTTCTTTTAAGCAAATTACAAGCTCATGTAACTGCTATGAGTGGGAGGAAAAGAAGGTGGCAAAACACATCAAGCAAAAGTTAAATAGCATTTTACTAACTTCTGTGATGCAATAAGATGTAATCATAGCATGTCTTCTTTTACAATGTTAATTAACCTCTTTATCACTGTTGCAAGATATATGTGATTTCTCCCTAGGAGACTGCTTCTTGACATCTGGGAAACTGCCTCTTAAGTTTTTCAAAATGCTTTCTAATGATTAAATTTCCCTATTTTCTCCAGACAATTAAGGTAAGTAGGAGGCCCCAAAGCTACACATGAGTCCCCAGTTCTGGTTAACTGCAGCCCTGTCAGACTAAAAGCCCAGCTGCAACTCACCTTTGGTTTCCACTTCAGGAAAGACCTGGAGTCGATTTCTCATCCTGTTTGTGGTCTGTGCTTTGAAGTTCACGGGGACAGGGTGAGGCCCTAGGGAGTTCCATAACTCCTCTGGTCCCTTCTCCCCAACATTGTTCCATACCACAATCACTTTATGCAGATACGGAACTGCCTGATAATGATTTAAAAGTCTCAATAAGAGATCTGTTCTGTTGTATGTCTGCATTATGAGAGTAAAGGAATCCTGGGTGGGCTTGCCCTGAGATTTTATTTCCCTACGCAAAGTGAGCATCTTGTCTTCTTTGATATTAGGGAGTAAAGTGGTTAAAGCCCCAGCTACCAGCAATAACACAAGGATGACCACCAAAGAGAGACGCAGCACGCGAATTCCCATCACTCTTCCTGGGAGCTTGCAGATGTGGCAACACCTGGGGTAGAAGTGGAAGTAAAATGCAGAATCTTAGCATTCTTACTAGTTACCATGGTTTTACCTCTGCTTTTTTAAGGAGAGAAAGGTTAATCACCATTTAGTTATTCAAGTTCAGTTCCTCCTGCCTTTTTGATTTGGCCTAAGACAAAAAGCGCAGTGAATAAACCTTCCCTTCCCTGACTGCTTTGCAGTTGCAGACAAAAGAACATCTATACACAGGAAGAATTAAGCAGCATATTTTAAAATTTGCCCTCATTTTGCTACTAAAAATTTGGAAATGAGATTATTATTTTCAAATTGGATTATATTTCTCTTTTGTGTTTAGTCACTCAGTCGTATCTGACTCTTTTGTGATTCCATGGACTGTAGCCCACCAGGCTCCTCTGTCAATGGGATTTCCCAGGCAAGGATACTGGAGTGGAGTGGATTGCCATTTCCTTCTCCAGAGGGTCTTCCCACCCCAGGGATCGAACCCACATCTACACTGGCCGGCAGATTCTTTACCACTGAGCCACCTGGGAAGCGCTATATTTCTCTTAGTAACTATTTAAATAATTAGTATATATTTCTCTTAGTATACTATTTAAATGGCTTTATTGAGATATCATTGACACATAGTATTATATATATTTAAGGTGTACAACTNACACATAGAATTATATATATTTAAGGTGTACAACTTATTCTAATATATATATAGATACACACACAGACATATATATATAAACATTTCAGTATACTAAATTTAAACTTAACTTTTGGCAGCAAACTTGTTTCCAAATGAAATCATATGCAGAATCCTAATATATGAATCAGATAACAGTGGTAGGAGCAGCAGCAGCAAACAATTATAATGGTTTATTACTTATTAGATCCTGTACTCTGTGCTTTGCATGCCATAGTATTTGCTTATTTACTCAATACATTAAATAATTACTGAGCACTATTTTAGGTTCTGTGCGTATAGCAATGAATAAGATAGACGATATCTCTGCTGTTCATAGCAGAGGAAATAGTAGGGTGAGACAGATAAACTAAATAAACTCAAAGTTAATTTAGGAGAGTGGTAATGAAGTGGTAATGAAACCACCTTGTGGTTTCAGCTGGGCACTTGTAGCTCGGCCATCATTCTGGAGGCATTAGATTTCAAACGAAATCTCACTTCACTGTTCAAATGATGTGCAACTACTCTGCTGTTCTTCATTGAGGAAACTTGGCAACAGTTCCCCTGATCTTGTTTCATGTTGTGAGGTGTGCAGTGTCACTGTAGAAATAGTGTTTCTCTATATAGGTCAACAAGGACGTAGAGAGGTCATATAGACCATGCCTTTAACATCTTTTAAAGTCCACAAGAGTGGGTCCTGGAGAATTGCAAAGATGGAAGGAGAACATACCCCATACTGTGCTTGCACTGAGCGCTGTGCAAGCAAAGGGAGAACTTATTCATAAGGACAAAGGAATGGTCAGTGTCACTCAGTGACTCTCACTTTTCAAAAGTCCAGATTTGAAAAGCAATGTTCCCTTGTAGTAATCTTTTCAGAGAGCTTTCAAGGATATTCTCTCCTGGACTTTGTCTGCAGCCTCTTCTGTTAAGAAAAGCAATTTTGTGTTTCCTCTTTCATCTTGGCCTCACTCTAAGAAATGAATAAAATGGATTAAGTTTTAGGTAACCTCAGCTTTACTATGATTATTTTTCAAGGATGGGCAATTTAAGGTTTGAGAGTACAAATGTCTTCATTGTATATAACCTCTCCCTAAAACAACACATACTGTTAATGTGATAAACCCAACAGAAACCATTATAAATTAATAGTCTTGATTCAAAGACCTTGATAATCCTTCTATCACTGAATCAAAAGCAAGTCTCATAAAACATGTTTTCAGTTCTGCATAAAAATGGCTGGTTACAAGTACTCAGAGTTAAGATTCATCTGACCACTACATTAAAGTATACCCTGATTGAGATCTTAATGTTCATTTTCTACAGCAGAGTAGGAATAACATATTCTAAAATTTATATAGCAGTGTCTCTAGTCTATAAAGCAGATTCTGGTAACTACCTGCCAGTTTAGTGGAGAAAGAGTAATAAAGATTCATCTCTATAGCCTACTATAAATGGACATTGTCAAGAAGAATTCATGAATGACTGTTTCACTTTTACCAATAATATACTTTTAAGTGCGAGTTTTCCTCCATATCCATCATAGAAATTTCCTCTGTCAGATAGCTTCTAACCCCCTATTTTCCTTGTATCAAAAATGTTTTGAGAGTTATGAATAATTTATATCTTTGGAAAGACAATGCAAATATTTCATGCAGTTATACAGACTGATAAAGTGATGTAAAATGTGTAGTCTGTATAGAAAAGTAAGAGCGATATAGATGGCAGTGCAAGTGGCATCTCTGTACTTTGAGAACAGCTGAAGTCTGGGACGTTATTGTAGATGTACTGGAAACAGCCTTAGAACAGATTGCAGAGTGATGACTTCATATAGCTATTTGGATTTCAGTGTATAGCTTTCTTCTGTTCATTGTCTAGAGAAGAATGTATCATCTAATTTACAGCTTTGAGTTTTGAATGGGGAATATGAGAAAGAATACACCTGGATAGCCTTCATCTTAGAAAGAATCAAGAATTAAAATGATTTAATTTAAAAGTATATCTGTAAACCTCCCTGCTGGTCCAGTGGTTAAGAATCTGCCTACCAGTGCAGGTGACATGGGTTCAATCCCTGGTCTGGGAAGATCCCACGTGCCGGGGAGCAACTAAGCCCAATCACCACAACTACTGAGCCTGTGCTGCAGAGCCCGGGAGCCACAACTGCTGAAACTCGAGTGCCCTAGAGCCCGTGCTCCACAACCAGGGAAGCGATGGCAATGAGAAGCCTGTGCACCACAGCTAGAGAGCAGCCCCCACTCACTGCAACTAGAGAAAGCCCCTGCATAGCAGTGAAGACTCAGGGCAGCCAAAAACAATAAATAAAATTTAAAATGATATGTGTCTGTATTTTCTGAAACCCTGCTTCATTCCAGAAAGGACCTAGATCCCTGATGGCACAGTCCGTGACTTTCCATTGTGTTGTGGTAAATTCTGCAAGGATGCATCATAAATTAGTCTATGAGACTGTCACTGAGGTACCTGTATGATAATATAAATATTAATATTGGTACGTGGATTGTTTTTACAACTTTATTAATATTTATTTCACATATCGTAAGCTTCACCCATATAAAGTACACAGTTCAGTAGCTTTTGGTATCTACACAGAATTGCGCAACCAAATCTAATTTTATAACATTTTTAACACTCTAAAAAGAAACCCAAGACCTACTCACTAGCAGTCGCTCCTCATCCCCATTTCCCCTCATTCTCCACCCTAGCACCAAGCAAACACTGATCCACTTTCTATCTCCATAGTTTGCCTATTCTGGACATTTCCTAAAAAGAGATCATATAATATATGGCCTATGTGTCTGGCTTTTTTCACTTAGCATAAATGTTTTCAAGGTTCACCCATGTCATAGTATATATCCATACTTAATTCTTTTTTTATCCCCAAATAACATTCTCTTGTACAGATATACCACATTTTGTTTGTGTTAACAGTTGCTGGATATTTGGGTTGCTTCTACATTTTGCTATTATGAATATTGCTGTTACAAATAATCATGTACGTGTTTTTTTTGTGAACATATGTTTTCATTTCTTTTGGGCATGTACCTGGGAGTGGAATGACCAGGTCGTTATATCAGAATTTTTAAATATTTGAAAAGTGAGGTAGCTTTTAGAAAACCATTATTTGAAATTTAAAGAAATTTTCTTAAATGTGGACATAAGACAGAGTAGGAAGGTAAATAATACAATGAAGCAACAATTACAAATTCTCTAGTGTTTGTCTTTAAATGAATGAGGCAATCTGAATTTTCGAAGACCTGCTATTCAGTTATTTACTACATCTTCTACCAGAGTTCCTCAGGAAGAACACTACTGAATGATGAATTCTTTACTCCAGGCTAGTTCTTTGGGGTTAAAAAGCAACAATCATCTAGACAAAAGCTGAAAACAAATAGCCAGAGCATAGCATGAACAAAGACTAGTTTAGCCAGAGCGTGGCATGAATGAAGATTAGTTATGTCCTCTGACTCACAAGATAGAAAAGCAATGAGCAGCGTCACGTCATACACTGAGAAGCTGTCATTTTCATTTTAATGCCACAGATGGTGGAAGAATAGTAACTATTCTGCCACTTCACTATGAGATTTGCCTCATATTGTACAGATTGTTTTCTCCTCTGGCTCATCCTCCAAAATACGCACTTGCCAAAAGAAACTGATGATTATAGCATATAGATGCTCAGAAAGGGGCCCTTCACTGCCATGAGATAAAAACATTCCAAGACACAGAGGCTAATTTAGAACCTGGGGTTCCCTTCTGTGAACATGAAAGAAGAATCAGAAGACATCAGCGTACCCCTGATGAGCAGTTTCCGGCCAGGTTTACAGCATGCAGGGGACACACATTGTTCCAAGGCAAAGGCACATGTGGCACCCAGTTCCAAAAGGACTTTCCTCTTAGGGTACCTAGAGCCAGCAGGCTGACCATGACGCCACATGTTGTACATGCTCTTTTCCACTACAAAACCCATTTTCCCCATGCACCAGACTCCTACTCCTGCCCTTCTACGGGCAAGACTCTTTCAAACATCCCCTCCCCTGTGAGTGCTTCTCTCACCACTCTCCATCCTCAGTGATCCTGGGGACGGGGAACGCAGTGCTACCGGACTTTGTTTCCAGGTATTACAACTATTGACTGAGCCTCCTTTTTGACTCTGACTGTACTGAGGGCCCCTTCTGTCAGGCTCTGCAGTCCAGAACAGCACCTGGCCATTTTTTGAGCAAGGTTCACAACGCTCTGGGGTTGAAAAAAGTGAGGGAATCTATATTTAAACAGTCTTAAACTTCACAATGGGGCTTCCCTGGTGGCTCGGTGGTAAAGAGGCCACCTACTAGAGCAGGAGATGCGGGTTCGGTCCCTGGGTTGGAGAGATCCCCTGGAGAAGGAAATGGCAACACACCCCAGTGTTCCTGTCTGGGAAATCCCACAGACAGAGGAACCTGGTAGTCTGTAATCCATGGGGTCACAAAGAGTCAGACACAATGACTAAATAACAACAAACTTCACAGTGAATTAAAAAACACCTGAAATTAAAAAAAATAAATTCAAATTAAATGCAAATTAAGACTGAGTCAAGACTTAAGAAACCATTCCCTCTATAAAAGACCTAGGTTATCCCCCATCTGGGGACCAGGGCATGACATGTAGTTTAAAGCTCAAGCCACACAAGTCACCTTTCTAGTTTAAGTTCTGTGGCCAAAACTACTTTATAGAAGATGTACTAGAACTCTGATTTTTTCAAAGGTATTCTGCATTAAAATACTTTTGAACATCCCTATTTCTATGGAAGTTCTTAGAGAATAAGCTGAATTGCCCTGGGAGAAAACCATCACTTATTAGATAATATCATCCTTGTAAATTCTGGTAACAATAACCAGAAGCTGTATCCTTAATCTGGCAGCATACATGACTAAACAAAGAGACAATAAAGTCTTAGCTAGTTGAGAAATGAAAATTTAATTTTTGTTTAGAAACTGAAAAAAACCTAGAGAGACTTCAGGACAATTGGCAGAAACAGAAAACTAAGTCAGAACACCTCATAAGTCAGTTCATTATTGCTTAGAATAAGTTTCTTCCATTAGTTTTAAGCAGCACACACTAGAATTTATTTTATTGCAAAATCCAGAATGCCAGAAATAGTACATGAAAAGTTACTGTTCTTTATGAGTCTTTTCCAGGTGCTAGAGAGTATTCTAAGAAGAGCTGTTACCTTTGTATTTCCCCCTATTCAGGAAATTGATTCTTTTCATTGTATTTTATAAATGCCATTCAGCTTTCTCATTTTCAACCAATGATATCCTCTCATTCCTAAATGATTTTCCCTCAGTTTTCCTTCTAAGGAACCCATCTTTTTTTTTTTTTTATGGTTCTTCTTCTTTTTAAGAAACATCTTTCTTAATACATAAGCTATATTTTTTTAAAGTCTTTATTGAATTTGTTAAAATATTGCTTCTGTTTTATGTTTTGGGTTTTTGGCCATGAGACATGTGGGATCTTAGCTCCCTGACCAGGGCTCAAACCTGCATCCCCTGTATTGGAAGATGAAATTTTAATCACTGGACCACCAGAGAATTCCCTAACTCCCATCAGGGAGTCTTAACTCTCATTACTTTTTTTCACGAGTCCAAATAATCAAAATAAGTTATTTTGTGTTAATGATATTATTTAAATAGGAATAAGAAAGGCAGGAATATGAATAGACTTAAAGTAATAAGTAATAAAAGGATCCACACAGTATCATAGATTTACCCTGTGGTTTTGCTGTGTTTACAACCAACTGTACAGTGATCTGAACGGATGATTTAGATACCTACAGTCTGGATCTACTGTGTCATGAACTGGCTCTGAGGGTTAAAGTGATTCATCTTTTTTTATCAACAGTATAACTGACTACAACATACATAGGATCACTGATGGCCAATCTAAGTTCTGTCATTTAGAAGGCTTAAGATTGACCTTTCCTGCCCTTTTGAGTCTACAGTTCTGAAACAGAATTGCTAAAACATATTGGTAAACAGCTGCATTTACTATAATATGCAATTTGAAAAACAGAAGTTACTGCCACAGGTCATTTCTCACTGCAAGCTGTAGGAAAGAATTTCTGTATTGATCACATTAAAAAGCAAGTCCTCCTCCTGGCAGTCAGGTTGAGTGAGCCATTCCCTTACAGGTATATCAGGTTCAAATGAACTCTAAAAAACGTGTGTGTGTATGTGCACATGCGTGTTCATTTGCTAGGCAGTGTCTGATTCTTCACAATCCCATGGACTGTACTGGGATTTCCAAGACAAGAATACTGGAGTGGGTTGCCATTTCCTCCTACAGGGGATCTTCCTGACCCAGTGATTGAAACTGGGTCTCCTACATTGCAGGAAGATTCTTTACCATTGAGCTACCAGGGAAGCCCATAAAACACAGATAGCAGACACCAAGTACCTGTGTCTCCACTCTCCTCCCCAGTCTCGCCCTATTATCAGTAGCAAAGTCTGCTTGTCAGTCCTGGCATTTTTGTCCCTTCCTAAGGCATCCTGTACAAATCATCAAATTGCTTCTCAATACTTCTTTAGGCAGCTACTCTCAATTAACTAGATTGGCTTTCCCATCATTGATTAAAGAGGAAATAACATATAAATATTATGTAGAACGTCTTCTTAAAACACTGCCTCCATCAATCCAGCCATTTGTTACTGAGGCAGAAGCCTTCTCTGCCCTCAAAGTGCACAGGTCTCAATTATGCTAGATGAAAGTTTCTTCCAGCCTTGCATCTTCCTCTTGGAGTTGCTAACTAACTGTAGCTATTATGATGATAATTATGATGATGATGTTTGAAGATGATCAAACTTATGGACATATATCAGAGCAGGAGAAGGTATGGCCTTATTCCTATGAGGAACATCCACTACTTATAAGGATCCAAGGAGTCAATGCATCCTAAGAAGAAAGCCTAGAAATAGAAACGCATTTTTAGCTCAGCACAGTGTCATGCAAAATTAGTTCAAGAAATGGGTCAAAAAGAAACCAAGTCTATCTGCAAATACATTATTTTTACCATTCCAGAATATTGAAGCTTTTCATTTGAACTTCTCTCTGTTTTAGTCACAGGAAAGTGGAGGGGAGGCAAGATTGCTGGGCAACAGATCCTTGGAATGTTCTACAGAATCCTCTTACTTTTTACACAATACTAGTTTTCAGCAATAAACGCACATTCCAAAATCATTTCTCGAAGAGAAACAGATTTTATATGTATGAATTATAATTTGTAAATAGCTTTAGATATCAGATCTAAAATCAGTGCAATCCGAATTCATGTGAGCTTCCTAACTTTATTAGAGGAAGGTCAGGATATCCATGGTAGTCCACACACAAACATTCTTAGGTTTACCCAGCCCAGCACTGTCAGACACTAGGGTTGATAATGAGTAAGACCTCCAATTCCTGCCCTCACAGAGCTTACCAGTAGTAACAAAAGTTGTCAGACCTCTTTCCTCTGTGTATTACTTAACATCTCAAATCTTTAGAGACATGGGGATTAAAATACATCCATCCCCTTTTGTAGATAGGATAGCTGAGCCTGAGCATATTAAATGGTGTTTCCTGAGCCACAGAAAGTTTAGAAGGTCTGAACAAACTCCCACCTCCCATGTGTCCCACCTTGTACTTTCAGCATTTTCTGTGTAGTCTCTGTTTTCAGCTTTGTTCTATTTACAGGAATAAACTTTTTATTGACTTTATGTTACAGTCTGGAATAGTATTTCAATGGATAAGATCTAAAATAGGCAATGTAGTATTTTCTAACAGATCCTGGCTCAAGTAAAAACAAAAGTACCTCTGTGGGAAACATTTTTTTCTCAGATAAAAATACTGGTACTTCACCTATGTTCATAGTAGCATTATTCAGAAGAGCCAAAAGGTGGAAGCAACCCAAATGTCCATTGACAGATGAATGGATAAACAAATGTGGTATAGACATACAATGAAATCTCATTCAGCCTTTAAAATGAAGGAAATTCTGACACATGTCACAGCATGGATGAACCTTGAGGACATCATGCTCAGTGAAATAAGTCAGTACAAAAGGACAAATACTATATGATTTCACTTACATGAGGGATCTAGAATAGTCAAATTCAAAGAAACAGAAAAGTAGAAGGGTGGCTGCCGGGGACCCGGGGAACAGAGAAACGGAGAGTTGTCTAATGGTTGTAGAGTTTCAGTTTTGCAGGATGGAAAAGTTCTTGAGACTGACTGCTCAACAAAGTCAATACACTTAACACTACTGAGCTACACACTTAATAGTTAAGACGGCAGATTTGTGTATTTTACCACAATTTTTAAAAAGTAAAAAGAAAACACTGGTACTTACCTCATTACGGTAAAGTTTTAATTTTTGAAAAATTTTTCCTTATGGCTTCAGTAATTGATAGGAACAGGCTCTCTTGGCACTATTAAGGGAAATCAAAGAATTTCCTGTGATGATTTTGTCAATCAGGAGGAATTTTAAAAAAATGCTTTAATGCCATGGTCCATAGACTTTGAATTATTTTTAGAACTTAAAATTTTCTATACTGTGTTCTAAAAATTATATGTAGGTGACTAGGTAGATGATATCTTCCTGAGGTTCGTGCTAACATTGCTATATTTTTGTTTTCATCTTTCCCTTAGTATTCAGAAACAGTAAATCCATATCATCCTGATGATCTAATGTTTACTCATTTGAAACCAGAACATATATGCCATGCAGAAAGGCCTCCAGATGCAGCAACCTGCACTTGCACTAAATTTCTAGACTTTTAAGAGTCTGTAGTTTTTTCTATCATCAAAATTCTTTTTTCATTTAAGGTTCATATGGCATTCAGTCTGAAGAAAAGAAAAACACAGGGTTTAAAATAGAGCTGCAGGTAAAGGTCAGGATTAATTATATTACTGAGGAATGACAGATGGCATCCTTCCTATTCCTTCCTATTGCCCAAACGGGGCCAGAACTTTGGCTGGAGATGACCTTCTGCCCCTTACTCCTCTCTGCCTTCATTTCTCACAGTCCTCAATTACATGTCTAAGAAGTTAGAGCTTTCCCCCCCATATAGTCCACACAGTTAACCTAATACAATTAATTAGTCAATGATCTAAATAACTATATAAAAGTTCAGGGCAGAAATTCATTCATTAGTTTAAAAATGTTCCATGAGTATATCTACCTAGTTTATAAATCTTATAAACTCATAAAATATGAAGGAATTCAGAGCTGATTAGACTTGCAAGATACTGCATGTATAATGACCATGTGAATAGAGCTGAAGAATCATTTTTGACTTTTCAAACTCATGTTCTTTCATGATACAGTTACTAAAGGGACAAAGGGGTGGCTTAGCCTGTATCTAGACTCATCAGGTGATACTTGTTCCTCCTCTCTATACCAAAATCACCCCTTATGCACATCTTAGTATCACATAGTTCTAAAATCCTGGACTGACCTGCCTTGTCCTCACATCTACTTCCTCTTCCCATAAAATTCCTCCAGGAACTTTAATTCTCTGCTTAGCTCAAAGCCTAGCACATAGTAGATACATTAAATGATCGCTGAATGAATGAAAGAAAGTAACTATAACTTCGCTATGACAACGTATTTTGGTTAACATATATGGGACAAACATCATTTCAAGATGACAGAACAAACCAGACATCATTTTCCACTCACAGAACTCCTGATTTAGTGTCCAATTTATATTTCTAAATTGGAAATTGATATAAACAATTATATTTCTAAGAAAATATTTACAACTGAAGTTGGTAATTATGCCATCAAAGAATATGAAGTGGCACTGCCATTTTTTGAAAGAAGTTCTTTGCAGGAATAGCTATCTTATGTTTTTGGGAGTAAGTAGTGTAGGAATTTAGGAGTTCCAGAACCAATGTAACTGAAATTAAATTTCAGTTTCTCCAACTTATTTCAAAACTATTTGAAAAACGGTGTTGCAGACTTCTCCGTAAACCAACTGAACAATTTCTCATCTGTAGCAATATAGGCAAAATGAAGAATTTATTTTCAAAGGCAGAATACAAAAGCACAGGGTCAAATTGCAGTTGACCTGGATGAATTAAGAGAATGCTGGAAATGAGTTGCTGAAATTTAGGTATTTCCATATATACATCTGAACCATTCTCCCACCCCAACCCCTGTCCCCAGTTACATCATATTGAAATAAAGCAGCTTTGGAGAAAAAATTCAACTGCAGTCGAAATATTTATAATATTTAAATATTAACCTAATTTGTACCCCTTTAACCTTTCCCCAGCAGTGCAGTTGAGCAAAATTTAGTCTCTGGCTAATATAAAAGCTTCCTAAAAATGTAAATAAATGCTACTAACTGAAAATATTTCTATGTTTTTCTGTTTAAATTAAAATAATGAAATATAGGCCAAGAAAGGCAAAGACAAAATACTCTGTCCAGAACTTAATTTCTGGAATCTAGCTGTTTTTACACAGCAGTTTTAATTAACATGAACATTTTTTTAAAATTGTAGAATACATACATTTTTTTTTTCTGTAGCTAAACAGCTTTCATTTGATCCTTTAATATCTGCCTCAAAGCGGAAACATTTCAGACTATTCACAGTATCCGGTTCAAACATATGGAATTGCTGATATTCAACCATTTTTGACTTACAAGATTGGCAACTTCGTATGGTTCAACCCAACATCTTTGATTAGATCTGAACGGAATCAGGATATCTCAAGTTAAATAGAAAATGCTTCTGCAACCTCTCTTAATCTTCAAATACTGAAAACAAGGTCCCACAAGCTTGAAAATCATTTCAAGCCCTTCAGTGGTGCTCAATGCTTTATTTTTTTTTGGTGCACCCCTTTACATTTTATTTATTTATTTTTTTAAATTTTATTTTTACTTTATTTTACTTTACAATACTGTATTGGTTTTGCCATACATTGACATGAATCCACCACGGGTGTACATGTGTTCCCAAACATGAACCCCGCTCCCACCTCCCTCCCCATAACATCTCTCTGGGTCATACATACGTTATATTTTCAAAAATAAAAACACAGAATCACTACCCCACAAACTCATAAAGTTCCAAGAAAGAGAGCAAAACAGAAATATCCTCATTGTTAAAAATTTTTTTAACCAGAGAGCATTTTGCTATTTCCTTACCTCTCGTGCAGAAAAGACTGCAGTGAGACCTAGGCAATTTATTTGCTTGCAGCTTGGTTATCATAAAACGCAAGGGGCGTCTCGCTTACTCATTTTTTGCTGTTTCTTCAGACCCAGCAGTTTGCATTCACCGGGCGTCATTCACTGGATTGCAAACCTGGATGAAACGCTGTCCACAAAGAGAGAGCCTAAAGCTGGGGACAGTATCGGGTGGCCGCCCCTCCCTTTCAGTGATGCTCCACTTCCTGTTAGATTAAAAGGCTGTTCCCAAGAAGCTCGGTTTTGTAGTTTCTAGCTCACTTCCAAAAGCCAGTCTTTCCCCCCATTTCTCCCTCAACGTAACAACTTTTAATCATTCAGGTGATGGACCACCTGACCTTACCGAAACAATTTCCCGNTTTGATACTGGGTCTTGAAACGAGGGAAAGGTTTATAAAGGGGATATCTGGAGAAACATGTTTCATTCTCTTTACTTTTATGCTGAAACTCTCAAGGTTTTCTTCTGGTCTTGACTGTGCTAAAAGATCCCACATAGTTTTCTAAAAGGTTTTCATCTCTTGAGTTGGTGGTTTTTGGTGTCACCTTTGATTCTTTTTGTGTTTGTTTTTAACTGCTTTGGGAAGAGGTCTATCCAGTGTAACTCTGTGGAAGTGCAGTAACATTATCCAGGTGTTTGCAGTTGAATTCTTAAGGTCTAGTAAAATTGTTGAGCTAAGGAAAAGATCATCTCACTTCTAGGTGTATTGATTCCTCTTTAAATATCATACTTGTCTTATAATAGCCAACACTTCAAAATTTTATATAAAATTTCAGTTTTTTTCTTGGATTCCTTGAAATAGATCTTGGACCCTAGATTTAAGAACCTATGCCATCTATGCTTTATTTTCTATTAATTTAATAAACCAAGTCTCTGTCCTTTAAGGTCCATTTTCAGAGAGAATTGGTGTTTTCGGTCTTTATTGAGATTGAACAATGACATTAGGTGATACCACCAGTTTTTGTGACATGTATACTTTTATATGAAAAGGTAGACTTTTAAATTCAAATGTCAGTTTAGTTTTATCAGAACTACTCAGCAGATTATGCCAGTTATTGGTTTAGTCACCACTCAAATGTAAAAGGCATATTGAAACATAATAAAATCTCAATGTATGTAATAATGGTTTTTAATCATTTGGGGATCAGATATATGTGTCCTTTAATATTAATACCCTTTGATATGTTGTAAATGTTAAAAGCATTATATTGTCTTAGTTCGTATTGAAATAATTGTACTTTATTATAAATATGTAATATTACATATAATATACAATGTAATAAATATGTTCTTTTACATATAAATATGCAATATTTATGTTTTACATTTTCCTCTTCCTAAGTTATGCCATATTGTGGCATATGTGCTGACTATTGTCAAGGCTCTATCTTGGTTTGCCTGTGTATAGTTTTGCTCTAGTTATGTTATATTACAGTACATTTCACTGTGGCCTTCCATTGCATAAATTACTAAGTGAGATGTCTTGTTCAAGTGATTAATAGTTGAAGTACCTAAACCACCTGTCTGTGGAAAGTTAGGTATATAGTAATTCTTTTGATCTGTAGAGATCTGTTGAGGAAATCACTGAGTCCATTGTTTTCTAAGCGATTAGTCAGTATTCATCAGGATATAAAGAAAACATCAATGGTGCATGGCTTGTTCTGCCTTCATGTGGCTTGTTCTTTTGATTTTAGGCCTCTTCTCCAGTTTACTCCCTTTCTTTGTGTTATATCTCTGCAATCTAGCTCTGAACTACTGTCTGTCATGCCTAGATTAATTAGAAGGTATGCATTACTGTGATAACCTCCACACCCACAATCATTTATTTTTACCCCAATGCTAATTTTTATTGGTTGATTGGGAGTACAAATATGTTTCTGTTGAAGCCTTGGTGGACCTAGAAGTTGCTTGGGCCTTTTCATAATCTGATTTTTTGTCTTATTTAGACACCACAAATGTGGAGCCCCTTTGTAGACTGATTAGCAGTTTCTTTACATGACTAAATTATCTCTGTTCCTGAAGGTTTGATTAGATTTTAAGTTCCTTGAGTAAATTCCTTACCAAAACTTGTTTTCTGTTTTTGTCATAGTCATTTCTATGTTCCTTTGTGTTCTGTTAAAGTAATTTCAAGATGTTATCAGATGTCAAGAGTTTTTTCCATTATGGAATTAAAAGATAGCTAAAACACACTTTCTCTTTATGAATAAAGGTTCATAGAAACATTTGACCTCATTGGAATGAATGTTAAATAGTTTTGGTTCTGATTCAGCACCTTCATTTTAAATAAGAACTTAATTTTAGTTGATTTGTATTTTTGATGAGACTGTGTCATCAGTGGAGAATAGCTAAGCTCTTTGTATATTTTCCCTTATTAAATATCTACTACTTTTTACCTTTCCACTAGAATGTAAATGTTATTAAAGTGGAATCTTTTCTGTCTTATTCAGGCACCTTAATACATGGCACATAATATGTTTAATACATGTTTGCTGAATGAAAGAACAAAGGAATAATGAATATATGGATTTAGTCCACCAATACTAACCCTGCTAACTAAGCTGTCTGGGACACGGTTGTGGGGAAGGACATTAAGCCCCTTCTTTCTCTATTATTGGTAGCAAAATGGTAGGAATACCATATGTGATCTTTTCTTCTATGGTTCTTTTCTTTCTAGCATTTTATTTTCATTTACTTATTTATTGTTGAGTAATCTTGAGATAGTATAGTATATATAACAATGTGGTTTTATACCATCTAGGATTAAATTCTTTCTTCAGTTTTAGGAAAACCCCAAATTAGTGATTGCCTGAGCAAAAGAAAACTTTATTTCCAAAATGGCTATTACAGTTCCAGCCATCCCTAGCAGCAGAATATCCAGAATGGAGGCAAAAAGAGATAAAAAGTATGTACAGTATCTTTTAAGGAGGCTTGTTTGGACACCAGCACACAGCACTCTTCACCAGTATTTCAGAGGCTAAACCTTTATTGCATTATTCATGTCTAGTTGCAAATGCCATCTTTTTTCCATTCAACCAGGTATTCTGAAAGTCCTGAATTTTTTTTACCAATGGTGAAAGGAAATATGTAGGCTCAGAAAGTGGGAACTCTTCTATAGGTGGAATAGTATAAAAGGCCCAGGGAGTTTTCTACTTTGCAGAGTAGTAGAAGAGCTTAGACGCATCAGTTACCCAAGTATTTTTTACTATACAGTGATTTTTTTCTCCTAGTATCTTAATATAGTTTGCTTTTGTGTGTGTGTGTGTTAATGCTCTTCTATTTTATGTTTACCTCACTGTTAGAATTTTTAATTTTCAATGATATTTTCTACCAGAACTGTTAACAACCATTTTCTTCTTAGGCATAGAGGAAACTCATCTAGCTCTAAAGGTAAATGTGTTTGTATTAGCAAAGTAATTACTTGTTCAAGAAATGTTTTAGGCCCTACTAGTCACTGTTTCTGTCCTACTTCTGTATAATATGTCACAGCATGTGTTTGTAAAGTAATTCCTTGGTAAAGAAAAATACTTCCACTAGTAACATTTTTTCTGTGGCATTAAAGATTTTAAATATATTGAATTTTTATCAGCTTTTCCCTTCTGAAAATACATTACTTACCAGGTTACAGTGATGACTTCTTTTGCTTTGCTTTTTTTTTTTTTTTAATTTTAAAAACATAGATTTCTATTCCATTTTGGTGAGAATTCTACCTTACAGGAAAGAGTTATATGGAAGGTAGTGGAGTTGTGGCTTTTTCACCATAACTCTCATTAGTTTAACAACTTACACAAATATCAGGATTCTAAGGATTTTCTATTTTCTTGCTAATTAATTGAAAGTAAATAGTTTCCCCCTTTCCATCTCATGGAACTCAAGTTGATGATTCCCTGTGTTCAATTTCAAATTAATCTCTAACAGCCACTATAAATATGCTGTTAGCTTAGTTACCTATAGACCTTTAAATTTTTTTATTATGGAAAATGTGTATAAAAGTAGAGAGTTCAGTGGACCTCATGTCTCCGTCACCCACCTTAAATGTTTATTAACATGTGGCCTATTTTGTTTCATCTGTTATATCTGTCACCATTGAATTGTTTCAATGTGGATATGAGCTACAGTATGATTTCTTACATATCAATAACTACTTCAATTGGGTCTAAAAGATAAGAGTCCTCATTTTTACTATAATCCAATGCTATGGCACCCCACTCCAGTACTCTTGCCTGGAAAATCCCATGAATAGAGGAGCCTGGTGGGCTGCAGTCCATGGAGTTGTGAAGAGTCAGACACAACTGAACGACTTCACTTTCACTTTTCACTTTCATTCACTGGAGAAGGAAATGGCAACCCACTCCGGTGTTCTTGCCTGGAGAATCCCAGGGACGGGGGAGCCTAGTGGGCTGCCGTCTATGGGATCACACAGGGTTGGACACGACTGAAGTGACTTAGCAAATGCTATTATTCTTGGACTTCCTGGTAGCTCAGCTGGTAAAGAATCCACCTGCCATGTAGAAGACCCCAGTTCGATTCCTGGGTTGGAAGATCCGCTGGAGAAGAGATAGGTTACCCACTCTAGTATTCTTGGACTTCCCTAGTGGCTCAGATGGTAAAGAATCCACCTGCATTGCAGGAGACCTGGATTCAATCCCTGGGTTGGGAAGATTCCCTAGAGACGGGAATGGCTACCTACTCTAGTATTCTGGCCTGGAGAATTCCATGGACAGAAGAGCCTGGTGGGTTACAGTCCGTGGGTTCACAAAGAGTCGGACACACTGAGCAACTTGGACTTCACTTCAATGCTATTCTTACCTATAAAAATATGTAATTTATTAATATCAAATGTCCAGTGAGTGAGTGTTCATATGTCCCTTATTGTCTCATAAATTCTGTTTGAAGTTGGTTTTACAAATAAGAATTTAAACAAGATTTGATTGATTGGTATTTGATTGATATGTCTCAAGTCTCAGTTTATTGGTTCTTTCTTTCTTTGTTTTTTCCTTCAGTAGACCTTAGATAAAATCCCTTTCATAAGTTTCTTTGGCCAGATGTTCTGTTCACATTTGTTATATTTTGCTTTAGTGATCACGTTTCCATTTTTATATCCTAAGAAGTTTTCTTTATTAAAATACCTGTAGAACGTGGTCACTTAAAAAAAGTATAAAAATACACTTGAATATTTAGTGTTTAAAGATCAGAGCCAAAAACAAGTATGCTGCTATTAGCAACCAGTTTTTTAAATCAAGTTATATTTTGTGTGTAAATGATATAGCCTTAAGAATTCTCTATGCTACCTTTATTTTCTAAGGATTTTGTGCCAGGTAGTTTAAGTGATAATTCATAATCAGAAACATTTGCTGATTGAAGATAAGCAGTAAAATTGACATTCCTCATGAACACTGTTTTGATATATGATAGGTGAGCAGAGAACTAGAAGCAGACTATTTCACATGAGTTTGCCTACATAGATGCAACTAAGTAATTTTCGAATCATGATGCGGGGTTCACGCTCTCATAATCACAATGCTTTTAAGAGAACATCATGTTCTGCCACCTCAAAAGAGGGAGTATTTTTTTTTTGGTAGAATCATATTTTATGAAATATTGGAAAAAAACATTTTAATGACAAATTTATTTAAAATTTAAATAAAATATCATTTTGATGAATATTAAAATTGCCATGCTACATTTAATCGTTAGAAAAGAATCTGATTCCTCTATCAGAGGAATCTAAAGGAATCTGTATTCCTCCTTTATACAGAAGAGGTTTATCATTTTTCTCCCACTATTGAGGCAGTCTTTGGTGTCTGTTGACACCAAATATAAATAAATCTGTTGTAAAAGAGATGGTGTATGTTGATTTTCTAGGGCAGCTGTAACAAAGTACCACAAGCTGGGTGACTTAAACAACAAAAATTTGTTGTCTTATAGTTCTGGAGCCTAAAAGTTAAGAGATTAAAGTATTGTCAGGATTAGTTCCTTCTGAGGTCTATGAGGTTGGTTGCTTTGCTGGCAGTCTTTTGTGTTCCTTGGCTTGTCGAAGCATCACCTGATCTCTGCCTTATCTTTACTTGGCGGTCTCCCTGTGTACATGTCTGTCTTCAGATATCCCTTTTTATGAGAGCAGACACTGGAATTGGGCCCACCTGACTGACTTAATCTCTACAAATTATGTCTGCAGTGACCCTATTTCCAAATAAAGTCACATTCTGAGTTACTGGAGATGTAAGACTTCAACTTAAAAACTGGGGGAGAAAGCCTCTTGATGAAAGTGAAAGTGGAGAGTGAAAAAGTTGGCTTAAAGCTCAACATTCAGAAAACGAAGACCATGGCATCTGGTCCCATCACTTTATGGGAAATAGTTGGGGAAACAGTGGAAACAGTGGCTGACTTTATTTTTTGGGCTCCACAATCACTGCAGATGGTGATTGCAGCCATGAAATTAAAAGACATTTACTCCTTGGAAGAAAAGTTATGACCAACCTAGATAGCATGTTAAAAAGCAGAGACATTACTTTGCCGACTAAGGTCCATCTAGTCAAGGCTGTGGTTTTTCCAGTAGTCATGTATGGATGTGAGAGTTGGACTGTGAAGAAAGCTGAGCGCCGAAGAATTGATGCTTTTGATCTGTGGTGTTGGAGAAGACTCTTGAGAGTCCCTTGGACTGCAAGGAGATCCAACCAGTCCATTCTGAAGGAGATCAGCCCTGGGATTTCTTTGGAAGGAATGATGCTGAAGCTGAAACTCCAGTACTTTGGCCACCTCATGCGAAGAGTTGACTCATTGGAAAAGACTCTGATGCTGGGAGGGATGGGAGGCAGGAGGAGAAGGGGATGACAGAGGATGAGATGGCTGGATGGCATCACTGACTTCGATGGATGTGAGTCTGAGTGAACTCCGGGAGTTGGTGATGGACAGGGAGGCCTGGTGTGCTGTGATTCATGGGGTCGCAAAGAGTTGGACACGACTGAGCGACTGAACTGAACTGAACTGAACTACCATAAATAGCTTGCCTTCTTCTATAACTAATTTACAGTTATTTAGAATAAAAGTCATATATACAATAAAACCCTCCAATTAAGAAATAAAAACATTTAAAACTATATACAGAGAGTAAAATAAACCTGTTAAATATGTAAAGTGAAGTCGCTCAGTCGTGTCTGACTCTTTGCGACCCCATGGACTGTGGCCTACCAGGCTCCTCCCTCCATGGGATTCTCCAGGCAAGAGTACTGGAGTGGGTTGCCATTTCCTTCACCAGAGGATCTTTCCCACCCAGGGATCGAACCTGGGTCTCTGCATTATAGGCAGACGCTTTACCGTCTGAGCCACCAGGGAAGTTAAATATGTAGACTACTGTTGTTACTGAAATTGACTTTTGAATTTAGTTATAAAATCTCATGAAATCAAGGCAGAGTGGGTAAAAATTCTCATTGTCAACTGTATTGTTTTATCAGAATAGAGAGTTTTTTGAAACCAAATTTTAAAAATAACTTACTGTATCATATCAGAACAAAGAAAACAAAATCATAAACAATCTTTATTGGTTTTATAACACATTACAAAGATTTTCTTCAAATGGGTCTTCATACTTCAAAATTTAAATTATTTTAGCGTTAAGGGTCAAGTGTGTAGTTTTAAGTGATCTGTTCAAGGAAAAATCTTAAACTAACTATAAATCTTGGAGGCTTACTTGATTGGCAAGAACCTTACTTTGTCCTCCTCAGTTATTGATTTTCTCATTCAGCCTTTTCATTTGTTCACTCATTCTTGTTCTGCTTTGAGTTGGGTTTCAGGTAAGTGTAGACATTACTTAAACTATTTTATGCATCTCTGTATATTTGAATAAAATATACAAGGTTCATGATAAAATTTAAGACATTTTTCAAAATGATTTTTGAGAAACTTGTAAATTTTTGTTCTTTTCTGTGTGGGTGAGTAATACTCTTTACCTCAGTTTCTAAGTTTATAATTATCCTAAATTACAATGAAATTTAAAAACTGCTTTTTCTACTTCAGTGAAGAAGGTTTTTGAATTTTAGTTTGTAGCAGTTACAACTGAAGAAAGCTCTGACATATATCCAAATATTAAGAGCTATGGATCATGCTGGGAATACTAGATATTAATACTAATATTAATACTAGGTATTAGTAATAATGCAGTAATTTATCAATAATAATAGAAATAATGGGAATATCGCTGTGGGTTTAGTGTGACAAGCACTGTGATATGTTGCATAACTATAATTCAGTTATAACAATTATGACACTTTTTACTGTTACCTGTTTGCTACTGCTGCTAAGTCGCTTCAGTCATGTCCGACTGTGCGACCCCGTAGACAGCAGCCCACCAGCCTCCCCCATCGCTGGTATTCTCTAGGCAAGAACACTGGAGTGGGTTGCCATTTCTTTCTCCAATGCATGGAAGTGAAATGGTGCTAAATAAGTAGGTAAGCAAGTTGACAGTCACAGAACTAGTAAATGGTAGACCTGGAATTTGAACCCAGGTATGCTGACTTCAGAAGCAGTGCTCTTAGCCATTCTGATACATCTTATTTTTAAAGACTGAACTGCTGATGTGCTTGCTTTCAGAATGTTTCTGTTGACCTATCTTAAAGTTCCCTGATGATGCTCAGCTCTTTCCATTCTGTGGTTAAGCCAGTTGGAAGAATTCTTCATCTCTGACACCTTATTTTTTGTTAAAATTTTTTTTTTGGTACTTCGATTTTGCTGAAATTTCTTACTGATTCATACATTTTTTCCCCCCACCTTTGGCACCCCACTCCAGTACTCTTGCCTGGAGAATCCCATGGACGGAGGAGCCTGGTGGGCTACAGTCCATGGGGTCGCAGAGTCGGACACGACTGAGCGACTTCACTTTTCCCATAGATCCTTTCTTACTTTTATAGTTTTGATAGTTCCTATATCTGGGTCAGTATTGTTATCTGGTTCTGTTAACTGCATTATCTCTTTACGAGTTATTTTTCATCCTGTTACTTGTGTTTCTTGAGATTTTTGATCAAAGGTTGGACGTTAGAGTAAGGAGCAGTAGATACTGAGGTGATAGTATTTATTACTAGGAATAGGTATGTGTCCTCTGTCAGTCTGTTAGTTGGTTAGGCCTTTCACTTCCAGTATTCTTGTATGCGTGTGTTACAGAAGCTCTCTCTTTGAGCTCATGGTGCCCTTCACCTGCCAAGCTATAGATGGTTATCGATCGTTACTCTGTGTGAGGTTTGTGGTGAGGGCAGAGGGGCATTCATTATCTTGACAAAGCCTCAGTCTTAGGCAGGCCCTTTGAGCCTGGGCCTTGAGGGTGTGCTTTTCATTAGATTGTTTTTGTTTTTACATTTTTACTCTTCCCTTCATGACAGTGAAAGTCTGTCACATATATGAGGATAGTCTTGGGTGAAAGTGAGCTTTTTGCTAGCAGAACATCTGCTTTGTGTTGGTGCAGAATCCTCTGCCCAAAAGGATTTCCTGCCCTACCCTCCTCTTTCAGTGTCTTTCTTGAAAGCCTTTATAATATATATCTTTAACATCACAGACAGTATATCACTTCATGTATCTTATAAAAACTTTATAATAATATACTTCCATTTCATTCTATCTTTTGTGCTTTAACTCTCATACATTTCCCTTTTATGTAAACCCCACAATATACTGTTCTTTTCACTTTATACCTGAGGTTAATAAATAAACCTTTCCTCTTGACAGCAGATAGTAAATATTTTAGGCCTTAAGGGTCATACAATCTCTGTCACAGTTTCTCGATTCTACTGTTACAGCACAGAAATAGCCATAGACAATATATAAACAGAGGAGCATAACTGTGTTTCAGCAAAACTTTATTTACAAAAATAGATGGTGGTCCAGATTTAGCCTGTGGCCTATAGCTTGCTGACCTTGCCTTAGATTGTCAGATATCTTTTTAAAAAATAGCTTTATTGAGATACAATTCAAATACCTTAAAATTCTCTCATTTATGTTGTACTGGTGAATGGCTTTTAATGTATTTATAGAGTTGTAAAATCATCACTACAATCCATTTTGTAACACTTTTATTATTCCAGAAGGAAACTTTAAAGCCCTAGCTATCACCCTCCAATTCCCTTGTCCCCTGATACGTCCCAGTTCTAGGTGATCACTAATCTACTTTCTGTCTCTATGTATTTGCCTGTTCTGAACATTTCATATAAATGGAATAATTTGTGTATGATCCTTTGTGATGGTTTATTTCACTTAGCATATGGCCTCCAGGGTCATCCATGTTCTGCGTGTATCAGTATTTCATTTATTTTTATTGCCAAATAATATTTCAGCAATATGGAAGAATTCCAGTTTCTCCACCAACACTTGTAGTAATTGGACTTCTTTTTCTTAATTTATTTACTTTTAATTGAAGGACAGTTACAATATTGTGTTGATTTCTGCCATCTGTCCACATGAATCAACCATAGGTATACAAGGACTTTTTTGTTCTGGTCATCATAGTGGATGTGAAGTTGTTACTTATCATCGTTTTGATTTGCGTTTAATGATGTTGAGTAAGTTTTCTAGTGCTGATGGCCATTTGTATATCTTCTTTGGAGAAAGGTCTATTCAGATCCTTTATTCATTTTTAAAAAATGGATATTTTCTGTCTTTGAAGAGTTTTAAGAATTCTTCATATATTCTGGATACAAGCCTTTTGTCAGATATATGATTGGCAGATATTTTCTCCCACTTGTACATTGTCATTTCACTTTGTTGATATTGTCCTTTGAAGCATGAAAGTTTTAAAATTTCAGTGATGTTCAGTCTGTGTTCCTCTTTTTTTCTTTTATTGCTTATGCTTCTGATGTCATATTTAAGAAACCGTTGCCTAACCTGAGGTTGTGAATGCTTTAGCTCAGAGTTCCCCAACCACTGGACTTGTTCTGGGCCATGAACTGTTAGAAACCAGGCTCAGAGCAGGAGATGAGTGGCTCCCTGTGCTCCGCTTTGCTCGCATTGCTGCCTGAATCTTCTGCCCCATTGCTCTCATTACCACGTAAACCATGCCCACCCCTTTCCCATCTGTGGAAAAATTGTCTTCCGTGAAATCAGTCCCTGGTGCCAAAAAGGTTGAGACTGCTAGTTTAGCTTTTATGTTTAGGTCTTTGATCCATTTTAGGTTAATTATTGTGTATAATATGAAGAAAGGGTCAAAAATAATTTTTTTTGCATGTGGACATCCAGTGGTTTCAGCATCATTTGTTGGACAGTCTAAATTCTATTCCATTGATCTCTGTGTTTATTCTTATCCTAGTACCATATTGTTTTTATTACTGTAGCTTTATAATAAGTTTTGAAATTAGTAAGTGTGAGTTCTCCAACTTTGCTTTTCCTTTTGAGTATTGTTTTGGCTATTCTAGATTTCCTGCTTTTCCATATGAATTTTAAGATCAACTTGTCAGTTTCTCCAAAGAGGTCAGCTGGGATTTTAATAGAGAATAAATTGAATCTGTGGATCAATTGGGGAAGTATTGACATCTTAACAGTATTGTCTTATCCGTAAACATGGATATCTTTCCATTTATTTAGGTCTTCTTTATTTTTTAAAAACAATATTTATAGTTTCCAGAGTGTAGGTTTTGTACTTTTTTTTTTTTGCTAAATTTATTCTTTAGTATTTTTTTGATGCTATTATAAATGGAAATCTTTAAAATTGCATTTTGTGCATCACTAATGCATAAAATATAATTCATTTCTGTATATTGATCTTGTAGCTTTCAACCTTGCCAAATTAATTTATTAGTTCTAACAGTTTTTTAAATTGTCCTTAGGATTTTGCATATATAAGATCTGCCACTTGCAAATAGAGATAGTTTGTTCTCCTTCCCTTCCAGTCTAGGTGCTTTTTATTTCATTCCCTGCCTTGTTATACTCTCCAGTACAGTGTTAAATAGAAGTGGTGAGGGGACATTTTTATCTTGTACCTGATCTGAGAGGAAAGCATTCACTCTTTGGGGCTTCCTGGATGGCTCAGTGGTAAAGAGTCTGCCTGCGATGCAAGAGACACAGGAGACGTGGATTCGATCCCTGGGTCAGGAAGATATCCCCTGGAGGCGGAAATGGCAACCCACCCCCTGAAAAAATCCCAGGGACAGAGGAGCCTCACAGGTTACAGTCCAAAGGGTCGCATATAGTTGAACATGACTGAGCACACACTCACACATTCAACCTTTGGCCGTTATAATAATGCTGATGTTAGCTATGGGGTTTTTTAGATGCTATTTATCAGTTCAGGAAGTTCCCTGTACTGCAAGTTTGTTGAATGTTTTCATCATAAAAATGTTGGGTTTTGTCAAATACTTCCTGCCTCTATTAAGTTGATAGTGTGGTTTTTGTCTCTCATTCCATTGATATGATGTATTATACTGATTGATTTTCATGTAGTTAACCAACCTTGCATTGTTGGGGTTGTGGGTTGTGGTCTGTACTCTCCTTTTTTTTGGTGAATTTGATTTGCTAGTGTTTTGTTGAAGATCCTTGTGTGTGTGTGTTTGCAAAAACTACTGGTCTCTAGTTTCCTGTGATGTCTTTCGTCTCATTTGGGGATCAGACTTATACAATAAATTGGGAAGTACTCCTTCATCTTCTAGGAATTGATATTTATTGTTCTTTAAATGTTTAGTAGGATTTACCAGTGAAGCCATCTGGGCCTAGGCTTTTTTTGTTGTTGAAAGTTTTAAAAGCATTAATGTAATCTGTTTACTTTCTATAAATCTGTTTAGACTTCTTTTTGACTCAATTTTGCTAGATTGTTTAGGAGTTTGTGTATATCATATAAGTTAGCTTATATTTAGTTGTTCATAGTAATTTCTTATAATCTTTATTTTCCCTAAAGTCCATAGTAGTGTGTCACTTTCATTGCTGATTTTGGTAATAATGAGCCCTTTCTCTTTGTTCTTGGTCATTTTAGTTAAAGGTTGTGAATTTTACTGATATTTTCAAAGAACCAACTTTATTGTTTTATCCTCCTTTTTTCTGTTTTAAAGGTACCTTTTCTGTTTTAAAGTTAGTTTTAAAAGTATCTTTTAAAGGTACTAAAAGTTAGAAAAATTAATATTTCCCCACATTTATCATTTTCAGTGATCTTTATCATACAAATCTAAGTTTCCATGTGGTATCATATTTGTACTTAAATAACTTTTTATTGTAGTTCAGACCTGCTAGCAGTGAATTCTCTTAGTTTCGGTTGTCTGAAAAAGTCTGTTTTTCCTTCATTTTTGAAAGATATTTTATACAATATAGAATTTTAGTTGACACATTTTTTGTTTTTCAATACTTTAAAGATATTACTTCATTGCATTCTGCCTTGACTAGTTTCTGATGCAAAATATGCTGTTAATCTTTAGCTTTGCTTTTATGTATCCAGTTTTTCTTTCTTTTTTTTTGACTGTTTTCAGAATTTTCTATTTCTGTTGGGTATTCAGCAATTTGTGAGTTGTAGGGTTTTGCCTTGTTAGGATCTCACTAAGCTTCTTGGATATGGAATTTTTTTGTTGTGGTTGTGGTTGGTTTGTTTTTTCCATTAATTTTGGAAAACTCTAATCATTTTCTCTTTAAATACTTTTTCTACCTTACTCTTCCCTCTCCATAGCTGAGAATCCAAATACATGTCTGTCTGATGCTTTGACAGATTTTGAATTTTCTGTTCTTGTTTTTCCATTCCTTTTCTTGTGTTTTACTCAGGATGATGTAGTTTGATCTCACTGATTCTTTCTGTGTCCTGTCTGCTCAGAAGTCCATGTATATTATTTTTAATCTTCAATATTATGATATTTAAATTTTTTTATCATTTCCATTTGATTATTTTCTAGTTTCTATCTCTGATCATAAATCTTCCCCAGCTTTGTAACACATCCTTTAACATATTAATCACATTTTATAGTTCCTATTATAATATAATCTCTGGGACTTTTCAGATTCAGCTTCTTTTGACTGTTGTAGCTTTTAGAGTAGGCCTTATTACTTTTTTTCCTTGATCTTGTTAATGTGCCTTATAAATATTTATTGAGTGCTCTGTGTATAAGTCTAGAAGAACAGTAGAGACCGAGGTTAGTAGTATTTATGACCAGAGGTGTGCACATCTTTTTCTTTTTTTTTTCTTTTGGTCAGTGTGGGGGTTTTGAACCTATCTGGTCAACAGTTGAGCTGGGTTATTGTATTTTGGTATTACTAGTTACCATTCTCAGGTTTCAGCAAGTCCTGCATCCCTGTGCCATAAGGGAGGAGTCTGTGCTCTTTCTTGGCTCTCAGAGGTAGATTGCTGTTGTCTTTTGCTTTAGGCAAGGCTTTGGTTGGAGAAGTGGGGGAATGGGTATCTGGTTCTCCTTTTGCAGCCTCAGTATTGGGCAGGCCCTTTACCCCTGAGTGCAGGAGTGAGTGTTGTTAATGTTCCTGTCCCATTTCTCATCCTTCTTGCCAGAGTTGTATCAAAGAAAGGGCCTTTCTCCTCTTCTGACAGCAGACCTTTGCTTTGTATCAGTGTAAGGTCTTGAGCCCAAGCTGCCTTGGCCCCAGTAGCAAATAGCTATTTTTTCTGTTTCTCTTTCCAGTCGACCTTTGCTAGTCACCAGAGGGTGGGCATATTCCTACCTTTCTTTCAGCAGTAGCAGCTGGGCTCTTCCTTGGGTAGGGGGTGTGAGGGTGTCTTCTTATACACTTGAAATAATAATTTTCATCTTAGATATTTTTCAATATATCATATTTCAGTGTTGTCCTTTTATAAGATTAGTTCCTGATAAGCAGAGGCTGAATCTTAGATTTTAAGAGGATGACTGCTATTTGATTATTATTGTAATATGCCAATGTGTTTGTTCTTTTCCAGCTTAGGTTTGATTTCCGACTCTTTTCACATGTTTTTCGATAGCACTGCCATTTTGGCTGGATTGGCAGCATCTGTTATTTCAAAATGGAGAGATAATGATGCTTTCTCTTATGGGTAAGACCTTTTTGAAAACATTTTTCTTGACGTATAAGAAATACAGAAAATAATATATAAATCTCAAGCTTGCTTAATTTTTACAGTTGAACACACTTACGTAACTTGAACCCTTGAAACCACCCCCCATGTCTCCTTCTAATTCTTTAACACTCACCTTCCACTTTCCTGATTCGATGGGTTAGTTTTGCCTATTTTGGGACAATGTATACTTAGAATCTATAATATGTAAAATTTTTTTTGCATCTAAGTTCTTTTGCATCTTGATTTTACGAGAGAATTTCAGGTGAGATTGTTACTAGATAGGGGAATTTCCCAGCTCTTAACCTTTTCTTTCTTTTTTATTTTTTTGTTTGAGAGAAGAGGAAAAAGAAAAAGTTTCAGAATATGAATATGATCATGCTTCTTTATTTTTCATTTTTGGTTGATATTTTGTTTACATATGGTCTTCAGCTCTGCCTTTATGTAGAATATTTCTCTTACTTTTGCTGAATTCAGACGATTAATCAAATATTAGGAAAGTGTTTTTATGCTGAAGGGACTTGCTCTGAACATCTGGTCTCACTTTTGAGCCTAGTAACCTTAGAGTCAGAGCTTTCTTTATGTCATCTCTGATTGGGGGGAACAATGGGGTTTCCATTATTTGATTTACTCTGCCTGAGTGTTTTCTTTCTTTCTTTTTTTCTTTGAGTCCAGAATATTTTACAATGTAATTATATTTATGTACTGGCAGCACTCACGCTTTGTCTCTCTTCCACCTACTTCCCTGTTCCTTCTTCCCTCTCATCTGCTTGTTTGTGCAGTTGCCCTAGGTCTTTCCCCCTCTTTTTTTTGAGTGCTGTCTCACATTCTCACCTTTCTTTGCTGTCTTTCATCTTTTCATTCTGTCTCTCTTTCTTGTCCCCATCCTCCTACTCATTCTCTCCCCTTTGTTTCTCCTAAATTCCCTTTTCTCCTTTTCTGTTCTTTCTGTCTAGGTGCTTGGGTCTGCGTTCAGGTTTTTTCTCTTCCTCTCCCTATTACTCTCTTTCTTTCTCCTTCCCTCACATCTTTTCTCTTATTTTTTCCTTTCCTCTATTCTGTCCCTCTGTACTGCACCCCTCAAGCTCTTTCTTTCTTTCCCACCCCTTAAGCTCTTCAGCTGTAGTTTTTTTTTTTCAGGCTCTCTTCTTTCACAGGCTCCTCTTCCCTGAAAACTTCCTTTCTCGGGCAGTTTCTCTCACTCGCTCCCTCTCCCATTCACACCCTCCTTCATGAACTGCCTCTTGTCTCTCTTCTACTCACAGTTGTCCACTGCTTCCTTTTTCTTCCTAGCTTTTTTGTTCTTGAGTAAGCACATACTGCTTGCATGAGCTTTTGTTCTCTTCAAATGTTTTTTGAGGATCCACTGTGATTTGAATAATGTGTTACTTCTAATGATATCAAAAGGAATAAGGTATGACTTCTGCCTCAGAGGAACTTGTAGTCTGATGGGGAAACAGTTCTGTAAAAATACTGTAATAACTGTACATTGTGTGACAAGTGCTAAAAGAGATATGTGAAATTCTGTGACAGAACTTTCTGATCTGGGGTATAACCCAGGTGATGTGGTTACTTTATAAAGTTATAAAAAGTGAGACAAAAAACAAATCATACTGTTTTTATAGTATAGAGCAAGAGATCCTGTTTACCAATCCAAACAGCTTGAAAACTCAGAAAAGAACCTGTTCCATGTCACTATATAACCAAAGACTCATAAGTATATTTTGAATTACTAAGGAAAGGTTGTGTGTGAAATTATAATTTTGTGTTGGAAAATTAGTGATTCATACATATTTTATATAAGAAATCAAATTAGAATGTCTTATTAAGCAACATTTCTTGATAGTCAGTAACTAAAAATTCTTAATTCTTAGGGTATCCTGTTTTCTATTCAGAATGCATTATCTCCTGGTATAAGATGGTTTTTAGAAGTGGCTTTGAATACCTTCAGTACCATAGCAGGTTTTACTAATTCATCTTTAACTAAAATATATGAAAGTAATATTCTTGCCATCTTTTAATTTGTTTATCCTGTCTTCTTCTTCTTTGCTCTCTTTTTCGTTTGAGAAGGGAAAAATTAGGGAATAAAAGCTGATGTAACATTTGAAGCTTAATAATTGCTATAGTAGTAAGTAGCAACAGTGGAAATATACTGCTGTTCTACCAGTATATCAGAATGCCACTGAACAGGCTAAGCCAGTGATGAATCCCCAAATTTCCAATTCAGTATGATCACAGTAGCAGACTGAGTGCAACAGAAGAAACAATAGGAGGAATCTCAGAGGCAGCAAAAGCTTTTCAGTATTTTTTTATGTGATGTCGCCATTGTGTCTTATCACGCTCCTAATTTTGAAATAGTAAAGCCAGTATAAAGGTAATACATATCTGATAGATAGGTGGATGCATATGTACATGCTAATATACATATGTACATATACTTGTAAATTTTTTGCTTTAGCTAAGGAATACAGGTGCAGTCATTCTTAAACAGGTAATATTACATTAATGGACCATACATTTCAATTCCCAGACAGTCTGTTCAAGTAAACACAGTCAATTGTAAAAGCAAGTGTGTCTGGACTTTACAAGTTTTTCATTTTAATCCAGCAATCAAATTTAGCAAATATATTAAACCCAATTAAATCACTTTAGCCCAACTATTTATCAGAATTTATGGAACACCTACTAAGCATTAGGGACAAAGAGATACCTGAAAACTGATCTTGCCTTTGATCTTGAAATCTAGTGGAGCTCAAGGAAAAAAGGCTTTCAATCATGCGTTAGCTATGAGATTAGAAGAGTGGGTTTAAAGAAAGTGCTTTTTTATTTTGGAGAAGTAACCCTACTGATACAGATAAATTCCAAAGTGTGGATTGTGGAAAGCAGGCAGTAAATTCTTTGAATTTAATAATAAAAAAAGTATATGCTTTGACAAATAATATATTAATTCACTTATATGCATTAGAAGGTAGACATATGCTTTATTTCTGAGTATTGATATATATATACTACTTTGAAATGTGCTTTATAGGGCAAACTCCGGCATAACTGTATGGAATATACTTTAAAGAGTTTGTTCTATTTACTTTAAAATATTTTTGCAGTAAAAATTGTGTTATCTAGAAATTAACATAGAAAGCTTGAAAAAAATCATATTTTTGATGCTCCTATTAGATTGTTTAAGGACCAGAGTGATTAACTGCTGTTAGCACCCTTTGAATAATGTCTGAACATGTTAAACTGCCAAGTTAAAGTTGTTTCTAATAACTTTAACTAAGCCAAATATAGCTCATGAAAAAATAAAATCTTTCCCCAATGCTTCACACAGGTAGGAAGCAGAAAGCTTCAGAAGTCCATGGAACAAAAGACAGGTATTTTAAAAATAGTTTAATTCAAATTATGTGAAACTAGAATTGATTCTAAAATTTAGGTGATCGAAGATTTTTTCTTAAATTTATTCATCTTTAGAAGAAGAGTGATAGAAATATAAATCTCAAGTTGTCTCTGGGATAATTCTGAACTAATTTTATTTTTCCTTCGAATCAAAGCTCTACTTGCCAGAGATTTGAAAGCTGAAAGATACAAAGCAAAAAGCATAAGGAGTTCTTAGAAAAGAAGGAATTAATAACTTACAAATACCCTTTTTCAAGCTCTCTTCCTCAACTTTTTATCTTTGTATCCTTCCTTCTTTGCCCACTTATCTGGTCCTATTCTTCCTTCTCCAGTTGCAGCTTGAGATTTACATTTCTCTGAAAGGTCTCTTGAAAACTGCTTACTCTAAAAAGATCTTTTGGTTGGCTTCTAGATATCTCTGTATTTTATGGCATTCTTCTTTAAACATAACATAGTAATTTATTTTCTCAATTTTATGACATGTACAATAAAAATGCTATACTATAAACACTGGGACTTTGTTGGCTACATATAACTGTATAGTATGGTTTAGTACCTCTGAATATATGTAAATTTATGATTTGGTTTTCTTTTAAAGAAATAACTTAATTCAGTTGTTTACTTTGCTCTTCTCTAGGTATGTTAGAGCGGAGGTTCTGGCTGGCTTTGTCAATGGCCTGTTTTTGATCTTCACTGCTTTTTTTATTTTCTCAGAAGGAGTTGAGGTATAGTAGATAATAATTAGAGCCAGTAAATTACATTTCTGTAATGAAAATGTTTACTAACTAAAGATACATGTAATAGAGCTGTTTTTTCACACTATCGTGTGAGGCCAGTCATGGGTTGAATAAAGTATTATGTGTATACAAGAGGAACTTATAAAATAATTGGAAAATTTTATGTGAAACTACTTGAAAACAAATAGTAGTGCTTTGTAAGCTGTGAATGATGTCCTGACACTGAAAGGTAAACACGTAACAATCCTGGTGGTGAATTCTGTTGGAAATAGTTCTTAAGATAGAATATGAGGATTTTGCCGATGAATCTTCAATATTTCGATGTTTAAGACGAGTAAAAATTTAAAAGTTAATCAACTTAAAATTAATTATAGTATTTTAAGATTCCAAAGAAGGATGGTTTAGTCCAAATATTCATGCCTTTAAGTGTACTTACTTAAAAATAATAATTGTTACCTTTTCTGAAATATGTGAGCAATGGTTTTATTTCTGTTAACTAACTGTTTTGGCAGACAATTTTGGAGTGGTTTTAATTCTGAAAATAAAAAAATTTTTAATTGCTTTTTATTTTTATCAATTGATTAGTCAGAAAATATATCAATACAGTTTGTTTGTATTCTGTGTTTTCTAGAGAGCATTAGCCCCTCCAGATGTACATCATGAGAGACTGCTTCTTGTTTCAATTCTTGGGTTTGTGGTAAACCTAGTAGGAATATTTGTTTTCAAGCACGGAGGTCATGGACATTCTCATGGCTCTGGTATGATGGTTAGAACCCTTTGTTTCTTCATTTCTGGTTTCTGTCATAATTATTCACTTTTGAAAATTGATGATTATTAAAGCCTAACTCTATATTGATTTTTAATAACAAGAACAATATGTTAATTGTCTCATGTTAATGTCTTCCTGAAGCTTCCCCTTTTGTGGCTTCTCAGAGTTATAGTATCAGTTTGGTGTGGCTACTTCAAGTCCTCTGTAGCTCATCTGTTTGGTACGATAACATTTATATATAGCAAATACCAAAATGACAATACAAATTTACATATTAAAAAATCAGTGTATGGGGGTATGAAATTTATAATACAGTCTGTCTTTGAGATCCTTCCACCTGGTGTCCATCAGTGTACCTTTTCTTGTTCACAGACACATAAAACTGCATGGTGTGAGTTACTGTGGTTTATTTAAACAGTCTTCTATGGATTGTCATACTTACATATGAAGAATATTTTTATGAACACATGCAAACGTTTCTCCAGAGCTGGGCTGTCCTATATAGTAGTTGTTAGTCACATGTGACTAAGTTTAAATTACGGTTAATGAAATTTAATAAAATTAAGAATTCAGTTAATGACATCTCAAGTGCTCAGTAGATACATAGGGTTACCGAATTGGATAGCAAATATAGACAATTTCCATCATCACAGAAGGTTCTTTGAATTGAGAGTTTCTCAAATATGAATAGAATTGCTGGAACACAGGATATATAATGTTTAGTTTCAATGGACATTAGCAGTTTGCCCTCCAAATGACTCATTTACATTTACCCCAGCATAAAATGTAGTACTAGGATTCTTTCACCCATATCAGAACTTACTATTATGGGTTTAAAGCCATTTTGCTGATATTTTGATAAAAATGATATCTCATTTTATTTGGTATTTTTTGACTAGTAGTGAGGTTGAAAATCTTTCTGTATGTTTTTAGGCCATCATTCAGATTTTTTCCTCTTTTGGAATTGTCCCTTCCCCGCCTTAACACCCCATTTTTCTATTGTCTTATTATTAATCCATTTACAAGCTTTTGTTTTATGTATTTTGTATAATAATTCTTTGTTTTATGTGTTGCAGATATCTTTTCCCAGTCTGTGGCTTCTCTGTTTAAACTTTTATTTAGGGGTTTTTAATTTGGATATAGTCTAATTTCTTTTTTTTTGTCTTATATACTTTGTGGTATGTTTTCTGCCTTTTTTTTTTTTTAAGGAGTTTCTATCCCTGAGTCTTAAAAATAGTCTTATTATTTAATACTGTGAAAATTTTGGTTTTTCCCCAACTATGTGGTCCTTCATTTATATATATTTTTGTAATGAAGAGTTAGGACTTTTTTTCTCAGTGTGAATAAGCAGTTTTCCAAGCACCATTTATTTATTTGCTCATTACCTCACTGATATAAAAGGACACATTTAGCCTAAATTACCTTAAATATCAGATTATTCTTGGCCTCTTCAGAATCACATGGGAATAATTGCTATAAACTTTATGTTTATACTTTATGCTTAAACTTTCTCTCTTTTTTTTCCTCCAGAGTTGTTTAGGCCTGTCTTGCTCATTTGGTATTTTTAATCACCTTGTCAGGTTTTATGAAAAGTCTTTTTGTGATTTGATTGGGAATGCATTGCCTTTATGTTTAATTCTGAGGAATTAACATCTTAAATTTTGAGTCCTCTATTAAATTGTCTTAGTCACTTTGGTTCATTTTTATGGATTTGAAAAGTTTTTTCTATTAAGAATGAAAACTATTTTTCCTATTTGTCTTAATTACATAGCCAGAATCTCTATCACAGTGTTTAAAAATAGTTATAACTTATATCATTGTGTCAACCTGTATAATCACCTGGGTAATTTTTAAAGAAACGTTGATGCCCAGATTTAATCCCAGAATATTTACATCAGAATCTCTGGAGGAAGAGACCCCAACCTCAGCATGTTTTGAAGCTCTCCAGTCAACTTTAATGTGCAGTAAAGGTTCAGAACCATTGCTATTTAAAAAATGCTACTGAAGTTTTACCAGAGTCTGATGTTTGTGGTCTGTTTCTGATAAAACTGTTTTACCAAGTTAAGAATTTTTTTTTCCCTGCATCTATTGAAGTAATCTTTTTTTTTCCTGCTTTTGTTAAAGTTGGTAATTACATTGATAACATTTTCTCATGAGAAACCATCTTTTAATTTGAGAGTTAAAACTTAGGTCTGTGATCCATTTTATGTCAATTTTTGTATATGGTATGAGGTATAGTCGAATGTCATTTTCTTGTATATAAATGTGTGGCTGTCTGAACAGAGTTTTTTATTTTTATTTTTTGAACAGAGTTTTTTAAAAGGATTGTTTTTCCTCATTGAATTGTCTTGGCACCCTTGTCAACAATCAGTTGAGAGTTTAGTTCTGGACTCTCAATTCTATTCGTGGATCTGTATATCTGTCCTTATGCCATTACTATGCAGTTTTGATTAATGTGGCTTTTGGGTATGTTTTGAAATTAAAACATTTGAATTGTCCAACTTTATTCTTTTTTAAGGTTACTTTAGTTACCCTGGGTCGCTTCTTGTATTTCCATATAAACTTTAGGCTCAGTTTGTCAATTTCTGCCCAAAAAGGGCAGCTGGGGCTTTGATAGAAACTGTACTGAATCTGTAGATCAATTTGGGAATTATTGTCATCTTAACATCTTAAGTCTCCTGATCCATGAACATGAGAAGCCCTTCCATTTATTTTTAGCTTCTTTAGTTTCTTGCAACAGTGTTTTGTAGTTGTTAGAGTAACTATCTCACACTTCTTTTGTTAACTTTACCAGTAGAGTTTTTTTTTTTTTGGCTGCCATTATAAGTAGGATTGTTTTCTGAGTTTCTATTTGGATTGCTCATTGCTAGTATAGGAATATAGCTCATATTTGTATATTGATATTGTGTCCTGCCACATTGCTGAAGTAGTTCATTATTCTAACAGACTTTTAGTGGAATGTTTAGAATTTTCTATATACAAGCATACCTTATTTTATTGAGCTTTGCAGGTTCTGCATTTTTTACAAATTGGAGGTTTGTGGCAGCTGCTTTGCATCAAACAAATCTAAATGTCCTGGCTAGATCCTACAGTTAAATAGAAGTGAGAGTGAACATTCTTTTCTTTTTCCTGATTTTAGGGTGAAAGCATTCAATATTTCATCATTAAATAAGATTTTAGCTGTGTTGCTGCTGCTAAGTCACTTCAGTCGTGTCTGACTCTGTGCAACCCCGTAGACCGCAGCCCAGCAGGCTCGCTCGTCCCTGGGATTCTCCAGGCAAGAACACTGGAGTGGGCTGCCATTTCCTTAGCTGTGTTAGCTATGGGTTTTTCAGAAATGCTCCTTATCAGATTGAGGAAGTTTTCTTTTTATTCCTAGTTCATTGGGTGTTTTCATCATGAAAAGATATTTGATTTTTTAATGATTTTTTCCTACATTTTTAAAGGTAATCAGTTGGTTCTTTTATTCTGTTCATATAGTGTGTTACATTGCTTGGTTTTTAGATGTTAAACCATCTTTGCATTCTTAGGATAAATCCCTTTTGGCCATGGTTTGTAATCCTTTTAACATATTACTGGATTTGGTTTGCTAGTATTTTGTTGAAGACTTGTGTATTTATAGAAGACTTTTATACTTCTCTGGTGGTTCAGATGGTAAAGAGTCTGCCTGCAATGTAGGAGACCCAGGTTTGGTTCCTGGGTTGGGAAGATCCTCTGGAGAAGGAAATGGCAACTCACTCCAGTATTCTTGCCTGGAAAATCCCATGGACAGAGGAGCCTGGAGGTCCATGGGATCACAAAGAGTCAGACAAAACTGTGCGACTAACACTTTCCGCACTTGTGTTTATATTCCTAAGGGATATTTGTCTGCAGTTTTCTTTTAGTATCGTTGGCTGGTGCTGATATCAGGGTAACATTGGCCTTGTATAATGAGTTGGGAAGTATTCCCGTCTCTTCTTTTTTTTGTGGGGCATAGTTGAGGGATATCTAGTGAAGTCTTGATTCTTTCTAAATGTTTGGCAGAATTTGCTTGTGAAGACCAAGCGTTTCATTGTTGACAGTTTTAAAATTATTAATTCAGTTTTTTTGCTTGTTATAGGTCTATCTGATTTCTGTTTCCTAATGAGTCATTTCACCAATTTGTGTATTTCTAGGAATTTGTCTGTTTCATCTAAATGACTTATTAATGATTTTAGATATGTATTAAAAAGTATGTCTTTTCTTTTTCTCATAAGGTCAGCAGTGAGTTTAGTAATTTTTACTCTTTTTGTGTGGTCAATCTAATTATTTTTTCCTTTTGGTTTTTCTCTATTGCTTTTCTTATCTTTATTTCATTTCCGCTGTAATGTTTATTATACACTTTTTTCCTTGCTTTTGGATTTAGTTTTTTTCTTTTTCTAACATTTTAAGGTAGAAGGTTAGATTATTGATTTGAATTTTTTTTTCCTTTTAGCAGAGGCTTAATAGCTATAAATATTTGTCTAAGCATTGCTATAATGTAAGTTTGGGTATGTCATGTTTTCAGTTTTGTTTATCTCAAAGTATTTTTAAATTTCCCTTGTGATTTCTTCTTTGATCCATTAATTATTTAGTGGTATCAGTGGTATCCTTTTTGATTTTCTCATATTTGTGAATTTCCCTAATTTTCTTCAGTTTATGATTTCTGATTTAATTCCATTGTGACAAGATGGCATACCTCTTGTTATTTCAAATTTTAAAAAATTTTATTGAGTCATTTCATATTTTAATGACCTAGCATTTGTCTATCCTAGAGATTCTTCCATGTGCATGTGAGAAGAATGTGTATCCTGCTGCTGTTGGGTGGGATGTTCTATAGCTGTTAGGTATAGTTTGTTCATAGTTGTTCTGTCTTCTGTTGTTTTGTGATCTGCCTACTTGTCTCTCCATTACTGAAAGTAGGGTATTGAAGTCTTCAGGTAATATTGTTGTAAGTTTTCCAGTTGATTTTTTTAGTTTTTGCTTCATGTATTTTGGACCTGTGGTGTTCAGTTCATTTGTTTCTGTAATCATGGATATCTTCCTGAGGCATAGAACTTGCTGATAACATGTTCTTTTTTTCTCACAGTAATTTCTGGCTTACAGTATTATGATAGCCATTGTGGCTCTCTCTGTCTCTGTCTTTTTTAACTGCTTGCATGGCAATGTCTTTGAATCTATAATTTGCTCCTTATAGACAGAATATAGCTGAATCATTTTTTTTAGTCCATTTTTTACAGTCTCTGCCTTTTGACTAGAGGTTTTAAAAGAATTTACATTTCATTTAATTACTACTGAGGTAGAATTTACATCTGCCATTTTGATATTTGTTGTCTGAATCTTTTGTCCTTTTTGTTACTCTGATCCTTGATGCTTGTCTTTTAAATTAAATGGATATTTTCTAGTATACCTTCTTAATTCTCTTGTTTCTTTTGCTGTATATTTTTTTAGTTCTTTTCTTAATTGTTGCCCTGGGGATTACAAACATCATCTTAATTTAAAGCAGATTAATAGTAATTTAATAATTCAGATTAATAATAATTTAATAATATACAAAAACTTTGCTCAGATATACCTCTATTCCCACCTCCCTTATTTATACTACTGTTGTTAGACAAATTACATGTTTTTATGTTATAAGCCCATCAATACAGTTTTGTAATTATTGCTTTATGCAATTGTCTTCTAAAACATACAGGAGAAGAAACAAGTTGCAAATTTAAAAATACATTTATCTTCTCTTACAAAATTACTGTTACTGGTGCTCTTTATTTCTTTATGTGGATTTTAAATTACTATTTAGTGTTTCATTTCATTTGTAGGAAATACTTTTGTTTATGTGGAAGTGTCTGATTTTTCCTTTATATTTAAAGGAGACTTCAGTTGAATTTAGAATTCTTGATTGAGTCATCTTCTATTTTAAATTTGTTATCCCATTGTCTTTTGACCTCTCTGATTTTTGTTGTGAAGTCAGTATTTAATCTTATTCAAGATCCCTTGTACATACATCTTGCTGTACAATTTTTAAGATTTCTCTTTGATGTTATCGATTTGACTATGATGTCTTTAGATATAGTTCTATTTGAGTTTATCCTGCTTGGAGTTTCCTGAACTTCTTGAATGTGTAGATAATATTTTTTGTCAAATTTGGGGAATTGCCATCTAGTATTTCTTCAGGTAGTTTTTATGTTTCTTTTTTTCCCTCTTTCCTCTTTGAGACTTTATTTATAATTAATTTGGTAGACTTGATGTTTTCATAGGTCTCTAAGATTCATTTTTCTTGATTTTCATTTTTCCACCTGTTTTTCAGAGTATATAATCTATTGATCTATCTTCAAGCTTACTGTTATTGCAGCCCAGATCTGTGGTTGAGCCCGTCTAAAGTGGATGTTTTATTTCAGTTATAATGTTTTTATAATTCTAAAGTTTCTGTTTGGTTCTTTATTAACTTCTCTTTATTAATATTCTCTACTTGATGAGTAATCATTGTACTTTGATTTTTTTAGATATGATTTCTTTCTTTGACCATATTTGTAGTAGCTGATCAAAGTTTTTGTCTATAAAGTAAAAAATCTGTGTCCCCTTCAGGAACATTTTCTGTTGGCTGGTTTTTCTCCTATGTGTAGGGCATATTTTTCTCTTTCTTTGAATATCTTACTAATTATTTATTGAAAACTGGACCTTTAATATTAAAATGACATTCAGTATCAGTTCAGTTGCTTAGTCGTGTCCAACTCTTTGCGACCCCATGGACTGCAGCACGCCAGGCTTCCCTGTCCCTTACCAACTCCAGGAGTTTACTCAAACTCATATCCATTGAGTTGGTGATGCCATCCAACCGTCTCATCCTCTGTCGTCCCCTTCTCCACAATGACATTGAAAGTGAAAGTGAAGTTGCTCAGTCATGTCCAACTCTTTGTGACCCCATAGACTGTAGCCTACCAGGCTTCTCTGTCCATGGGATTTTCCAGGCAATAGTTCTGGAGTGGATTGCCATTTCCTTCTCAAGGGGATCTTCCCAACCCAGGGCTCGAGCCCGGGTCTCCTGCATTGTAGACAGACGCTTTACCATCTGAGCCACCAGGGAAGTCCTCAGATTAATTCACCGTCTAGTCTCAAAGTTTGTTGTTCCTGATATTATTATAGTTATTTATCCTACTGCATGATTTCCTTGTATTGATTCATGTCCTGCAATGTATGTCCATCGAATTCTTGAAGCTGAGCTCTGAATCTGTTAGTTACCACATTGAGAATAAAGTTTTTTTTTTCAGGGAACTGCCAAGTTTGGACAAAATACTGACTGTGATCTGCACATGTTGCTTTTACCAGAGCCTCAGAAGAAATCAGATCTCTCCACTGTCTGCAGAGCTGCTGACTTTTGGCTAATTTCAATTGAGCTTAGGCAGGAAGTGGAACGTAACTAACCCCAAGTTAAAACATCAAGACTCTGCTGTCTTACTGAGATTTGGTAGTTTCTTGGATAGATGATTTTCAGTTCCTTTTGTGGTTTTGGTTAATTATCAAACTTCTGAAAGTTTTTTTGTGTGTTTTCCATATTTTTGTTGTTTTAGGAGAGCTAGCTTGCCAATAACCTCTGACTACCATTCTGGAAGTTGATCTCCCTATTCATAATTTTTCATATAATGCACTACTGAGTTTGATTTTAGGGTATTTAGGATTTTTGTAAATAGAAATTCTATTTTTGAATTAGGTAGCATTCAGTCATTTTCTATATTTTAAAATAGTTTGTAGAAGATGTTTCTATGATGGTTAGGTAGTTTTTAGGTTGCTATGGAGAAATGATTCCCCACTATTTTGTGCCTTTTTTTCCCCTAAGGATTCTACCTGCTTTAATTTTACTGGTCCTTTTACCAAATGCAGCCGTTTCCCTGCCTCTGCCTTAATGCAACCATATTCATATATTATTTTAACTTTGTTAGTATTAATGCCATTTCCTTCTTCAATATGTATGATAGTACTTGACAAAGTTTTGGCCAAGATTTTTGTCCGTGTTCACTGTTTTATCCCCAGTGCTTGGGATGGTACTGTAACATAATGTGTTCCAACTAAGTACTGCTTGAATGAATGAGCAACGTTATCTAATCTCTTTAAATCCTTCTGTGTACATCTCACTTACTTTTATCACCAGTAGAGTCTGCCACTTCTTACTGTGCTTTTATTTCCTTCCTGAACTCTATCCTAAGAACTTAGTATTGTTTTAATGAATCTCTGGGGCTTTCTAGGTGGCTCAGTGGTAAAGAATCCGCTTGCCAATGCAGGAGATGTCAGAGACATGGGTTTGATCCCTGGGTCAGGAAGGTCCCCTGGAATAGGAAATGGCAACCCACTCCAGTGTTCTTGCCTGGAAAATCCCGAGGACAGAGGAGCCCCGCAGGCCATAGTCCATGGGGTCGCAAAGAGCTGGACACAACTGAGCGACTGAGCATCATCATTTTAGCACTTTCTACAAATAAATGTTTATTGAACTGAATCTGGTTTTAGCACTAATTCTTTTCACTAATGTCAGTATTATTGTAGCCATTAAGTAATACATTTTACATACCGTTTGTTCTTACACACTTTGTTTTAGGCCATGGACACAGTCATTCTCTCTTTAATGGTGCTCTGGATCAGACACATGGCCATGGAGATCACTGCCATAGTCATGAATTGAAACATGGTGCTGCGCATAGCCACGATCATGCTCATGGGCACGGACACTTTCACTCTCATGGTGAGTACAGCAAAAATACTTTCAAATGGACAGTTGCTTAGACAGAAATGGCATATGTTAATTTTTCAAGTTGAAATAATCTGTTAAAAATATTGCATTCAAGTTCCTTTCTAATAAATTGGACTAAATGGTTTCTAAGACTAGTTTATTTTCAGTATAAAATGAAATTAACTTGGCATAAGGCAGTGAATGTAGCTTTTTTCAGTGAGTTTATCATAATAAAATTCCACTGTTTTAAATGTTCAGTTAAATGAGTGTCAGAAAACGGGGAGCTATTGCATTTCAGCAGTTTTTTTTTTTTTTAAATTATGATAAGGCCTTTT